>CM053586.1:95273437-95303561 GCA_028646515.1 Pseudochirops corinnae
TTTTTCATTTGTTTGGATCTGTTTGATGGTATCTTGATTTCTCATGAAGTCATTTGCTTCCATTTGCTCCACTCTAATTTTGATGGAATTATTCTCTTCAGAGTGCTTTTGAGATTCTTTCTCCATCTGGCAAAGTCGACTTTTTAAGGCATTCTTCTCCTCATTGGCTTTTTGGGCCTCTTTTGTCATTTGAGTTAATTTATTTTTTAGAGTGTTAATTTCTTCAGTCAGATTGCTGACTCTCTTTTCATGATTTTCTTGCAACATTCTTATTTTTCTTGCCAGTTTTTCTTCCACTTCTCTTATTTGGTTTTCAAACTCCTTCAGCTCATCTCTAGCTTTAAGGCTATCTTCATGGTTTTTGGAAGCCCCTGGTGGGGGAGCTCTGGCTGCCCTCTCCTCCTTCCTTTCTCTTCCATGATCTTTCTTTTCCCCAAAAAAGGAATCTAGAGTTTGGTTGCTGTTCTTATTTTTCTTCTTATGCTTATTCTTACTCATAGTTGGTCAGTCCGTGATTTTTTTTAAAATCTCTGTGGGGCTCTGCTTCCAGAAGGGAATGCTCTGTCCCAAATCGCTGGGGTCCTCCCGGCTGCTGTAGCTCTCAGGAAGGTGCTGGGTCCCTTTCCCACTTCCAACTCACTGGATAAAGAAGACCCACACAACCAAAGCCCAAGACAAACAATCCGGATCCAGGCCGCTCAACGCGAGAGCACTTAGCCTCTGAACAATTGCTTGGTCCCCCTGCAGTCTGTAGGCCGAGAATGGGGAAGCTGCAATGCAGAGGCGGGTGCGAAACCTCTGCCTTTCGCTTTCCAGCCCTGGAGGCGTTTCGGCCAGACTGCTTTTCTCCCACGACCTTGCAAGTCCCACTGACCTAGTTCTGAACACTGCTGCAGCTGCTGCCAATCCCCTCACCGGAAGCTCCAGCCACTCCTCTTGTCCAGCCGCCCTCGGGGCTCAGCCAGGGTTTCAGGCCAGGCTGGTTTCAGTTTGCAGTGCTGATATGATTTCTTGTAGCTGAGCTGACTTTAGTGGAAAGTATATTTGTGTGCATTTTGGAGTTCTAGGATTAGTTTAGAGTCATATTTTATGGGTATTTTGGGGTGGCTATGTGAGAGCTGCAATATGTTGCTGCTCCTATGCCGCCATCTTGGTTCTGCCCCCTGTTACTAGAATTTTAAAGCTCTTTTTAGAGAATGAAAACATGACTTCTCAGGGTTTAAATCAAGAATCATTGCTTTAAAATGGTGTTAACAGTCTAGTCAAAGGGCTAGTTCAATACCACTATTGCTGGAATATTCTTTTCCTGTAAAAGATTTTCATTTCAGATTGGGCCTACTGTTTGTTTACCAAATACAGTATATGGTGACCGGCCCCATTGCCAGAGTGAAAACTGATGATTTCTGAAAATAGATGAAAAGCTTTTTTCTAATAGGTAACCAAATATTAGCTATATCATTAAAATAAAGAAATTAATATAGTTTGAAAACTAAATAAGGATAATATTTAAATACAGCTGTATGTTCTTTGTGGTTATCTTATCTGGTGATTGGCTCAAAACATCCTTGACTGCCCTTCATGCCAGTTAGGCTGCAGTCACTCCCCACAAAGCTGGTGAACTAGAATCTAACATTGTTAGAGTTAGAAGCATGAGTTCTTTATTTTTTTGTGGGTCATGGACCCTTTTGCTAGCCCTGGAAAGCCCATCAACCTCTTCTCAGAATAATGTTTTTAAATGCTTAAAATGAAATCACATAAGTTTACGAAGGAAATCAATCATATTGAAATATAATGACCAAAATATATTTTTAAAAAAGTTCATGGACCCCAAATTAAGAATCCCTGATTCTAGTCCAACCCTTTCATTTTACAGATGAGGAAATCATCTGTAATTGTAAAAGGCCAAGAGAAGCTAGATGAATTCCTGAAGGTCACATTGCTGGAAGTAAAAATGAAGTGTCCATGACAACTAGTTTAATCCATTTCCTAGTGTCATATGCCTTGTTTCAATGGAAAGGGCATTGGCCCTGGAGTCTGAGGACCAGGTTTTGAAAACAGGATCTATGCCTTCAACCCCATGTAATTATGGGCAAATTAACTTTCTGGACCTCAGTTTTTTCATCTAAAAAATAAAGATTATTTTTTAAGATCATATTCAGGTTTCATTCCTATGATCCTAAGTGCTATTCTGTTAGACCAGATGTAGTAGCTAGGTGGTGCCATAGTGCACAGAGCTCTGGTCTTGTAATCAAGAAATCCTGAGTTCAAATTTGTCCTCAAGCACTTACTAGTTGTGTGACCCTGGGCAAGTCACTTAACCTCTGTCTGCTTCAGTTTCTTCAACTATAAAATGGGGATAGTTAACACCTACCTGGGGGGAGGCAGGGTTGTGAGAATTAAATGAGATAATTGTTAAGTGCTGGCACATAGTGGTCACTTAATAAATACTTGTTTCCTTTTTTTTTGAAGAAGAAGAAAGTTCATTAAAAGCTAGTACTTTAAATTTTTGTTTAAATGTTAACAGACAGTTGATGAAGGATCATGGAGTCTTTAGGTGATCAAGTAATCTGTTCCCTTGTGTTCTGGTAAGCTTTCTTCTAAAACTTAGTAATACCATATGAATATTTGAAGGAGCTATGGTTTCTTTTGGTGGGAAGGACTTATTGCATGACTCCTGAGGCACATAGACATCAAGCTACTGCTGTAGGTTTTCAAAGCAGAATCCAAGAGGCAGAATCCAAACCAAAGCTCTTCTTGCCTCTTCAATCAGTATTCCATCCACCAGGTCCTCCTGCCTCTTTTACCCAAAACATATCAAGAAAAATAGCATTGTAAGATAGTGGTAACAAACAAAAAAAACCTCTCAAGCATATTTCAAAGAGAGCTAGACTTGCAATGAGAGGACTTTGGTTTGAAACCCATCCCTGCCACTTGCTGCTTCTTTGACCTCGGGCAAGTTGCATCCTGGCTGGGCTTCTGTTTCCTCATCTGTAAAATGAGGGGGTTGTTACCTAGATGGTATCTGAAGTTGCTTCCAGCTCTACATTTAGACCTCCCCTCGAGGCCACAGATTTCCTGCCCCTGGGCCAGACTCTTATGAGCTTTCCTATATAATCGTAATCCTTTGCAGTTTTAAACCTGCCCTACCTTGTCCTGTTCTGCCAGAGCTATTTATCCCTTATGGTATGCTATCTCTTCAAGTAGACAACCAGTCACTATGAATTAAGGGAAAGAGGAAACTAACAAAGAGAAATGAAATGAAGATTTTATCCCTGATGATAAGCCATAGATCTTTCAAAAAGTCACCTTTCCTCTCTAACTCTCAGCTCCCTTAATCTGAAAAATAAGGAAGTTTGGGGACCATGTTATTTCTGAGATCAATTCTCATTCTAACATTCCATGACTCAGTGAAATATTTGATTTGGACAGAATGATTTCAAGAGGTTCTATGGATGATCACTCATTATCATGATATGATTTCATCCACTGCATTGTACATTTAGGCTTCTGTCTCGGTTAGCAAGTGGTTTATTTTTTTATCACCACTAGGATCAAGTTCATTATGTTTACCTGCCTCTTGTTCTGGTCTAGAAACTAACTCCTCAACATTTTATAGCTGAAAATCTAAAATTATTTTCATCCTTATCATCAATAATCATTTATTAAGTGTTTATTATGGGCAACATATTGCATTAAGCACTCAGAAAATAAAAGGAAATGTGGTTCCAAGATTTTTTCATTTGATAGGGTTTCTTTAGGTGGGAAGGACTTATATCATTAATGAATATTTATTTGCTGGATATACATAGAGTACAAATACTGCATACTCAGGGAAACCAGTACATTATTCAGTGAATAGAGCAGATCAGATTCAAATCCCTCCTCAGAAACTTACTAGCTATGTGTCTCTGTGCAAGTCACTTAACCTCTTTCAGTCTTAATTTCCTCCTTGGTCAAGTGGGGATGATGTTAATAATACCTTCCTCACAGGGTTGTTGTAAGAATCAAATGGGGGTAATTTATGTAAATTACTTTATAGATATTAATAAGCTTTACACATGGGAGCTAATTTTAATAAAATTATAACTATGTAAACACTTAAATATGAAAAGAGGGACTTTTAAGTGGTGCATATAAATATGAGTTATTATTAAAAACAGTTTAATCATAGATTTAGAACTGGGAGGGATTTCTGCATCATCTTTTCTAACTCCCTCATTTGAAATATGAGGAAATTGAGACCCGGGGAAGCTAATTAACTTATACACAGTAAGGTAATGTCATGTTATGGTATGATATGATATGATATGATAAACATTTATTAAGTGCCTACTATGTGCCAGGAACTGTGCTGGGGGGGCTGAGGATACAAATTAGAAAAAGAAACTTTACCATGTAATGGGAGAAGACAGTATACAACAGGAAACTGAGGATATGTGGTAGTGTTTTAGGGGCAGACATCAGAAGGTTGTGGTGCAAGGGAATGGTGATTGTGGAGTTGAAACCATGCCAAGCAGTTGGTGACAAATGAAGAGATGGCTAAGATTCTGAGCCCTTTATAAAGGGACTCCATGGGAACTTATTTCCTTTCACTCCAGTACCAGTAACTCTTTGCATTGTACCATGTTGCCAGACCAAAAACTTCAATCAGAAATGAGAAATCTTTAGATGCCAAAGGACTCCAAGAATCATGAGAGGCACATCTTAAAAGACCAAATCAGAGAACTGGTGTTTAAAAAGTCAAAGACACTGGCTAGACCTCAGGAAACTGTGGTTCTTTTTTCTACTTACTGTGTGACCTAAGACAAATCATGTAACTAGTCTGGGCCTTGGTTTTTCTCATCTGGAAAACTATGGGGTTGCATTAGCTGAACTAGATGATGTCTCAAGTTGTTTCCAGCTCAGTCAGTCTAGGAGTCTCTTTTGATACGTGTTGATGACAAAACACAAAAGGTTACTTAAGTGCAAACACTCCCGATTAATTTAATAAAGAATTATGTCAAGTTTTATTTTCTGGCATGGACAAGAAAAGATAAAAGATTACTGCTTTGTTGGTTTTCAAATGCCTTAAACAAATATTATTTTATCAGCAGATATCTTCTAAACCAAGATTTGGAAAACCTAAGGTCATTGCCCTCTGACTCAGATCATAGATCAACTTCCTAGAGATAAAACTGCTCTCATGGGAGGAGAATATCTCAGACTATGTAGGTAGGCAGTGGTTACAATGTAGACTTCACTGTTTGTGGGAGCTGCTAGAGGAGGTCAAATTTCATAGAGATTGATACTGTACAGAATTCTTAAGTTCCTCTTATGTGTGGAGAAAACAGAATGAATATTGTGTTGCTAACTTGTGATAGACTGATAGCAACAGTGAGTATGATATCATTGCCTAATTCAGATATGCTATTGTATAGGGCCGTATTTCCTTATTGAGGTGAAGTTAATTCAATAGACCACTTAGCCCAGGGTTTTCAAGGTGACATTAGTCACCTGTGGCTAAATAACAATAGCATGCTTGCCCCAGTACTAGGCAGAAGGTGGGGTGGTCATATATGGAGAAATGGACATTATGCCTGCCCTAATGACAGCTGTAATCTGATAGAGGAGGCAAGAAAGACAAAAGAACCATCCACATGGAGATGCATGAATATTCCAGTGTTGATAAGAAGAGGTCAAGAGATATGCTAGTGGGTCATGTGCCTCGAAGACATGAGAGTGCTCCCCTATCCTCCTCCTATGCCTGGGTTAAAGCAGAGAGAGGTGGAATAGCTCAACTGTCCCAGATTAGAGGTAAAAAAAAGGTAAAAAAGGTAAAAAAAAAAAAAGAGGCAAAAACAAAGGTAAAAAGTAAAGGTAAAAGATAAAAAAAAAAGGTAAAGGTAAAAAAAAAATGACAGCCTCTGGATTTCTGGGACAAAATGCAGAATAAATTATTTGACTCTGAGAACAGCCTCCAACCCCAGGTACAATCTCAGGGTATCCATGTTAAAATTGCTACTGTCAGGGTTTCTATCACGTAGGCTTGACTAGGACTACCTCCCTGTTGGCCACTACAATTTCCCAGCTGAATGTAGGAACTGAGTAGAAAGCTCAGATGAGCCAAATGGAGAGGTAATCCTACTTTCTCATTTTAAAGTAGGAAATATACTCAAGAGAGAAAACACAGTTCTTACTGAGTCAGTAGAGGGAAGGGGATTTCTGCATACAATTTCATTTTACAGCAGATATGGCTGAAGTACATTCATCCATTTCTAATGTTTGTAATTTCAGTGATTTCTCTTGTATTTCATATGTTGGTCAACAGGAAGCCCCTGAAGACTTGTGGATAGTAGAATGACATGTTCAAAGCCAGTAGTCATGGAAAATAGCTTTGTATTTGTGTGAAGAGCATTTTGGTATGGGACTGAGGCTCAGAGTTATAACTAGGTTAAAGTGACTGAGATTTTTCCCAAGATGCCAAAATCTAGAAGCATAATGGATAGACAGCCCAAGTATTATATCCCTACCCAATATATACATTAAAGGCCTAGGGAAAGGACTCTGGTGTATTGTGTAGATCCTTTATTCAGGAGTTCTTAACCTGGGGACCATGAGCCTGTTCTCAAAAATATATTTTTGTAACAGCATTGCAACATAATTGGTTTCTTTTGTAATCCTACGCACTTTACTTTATGCATTTAAAAATGTTATTCTGGGAAGCGGTCCATAGGCTTTGCCCAACTGTTACAAGCATCCCTGACATATAATAATGGTAGATATAGCTATATTTGATTATATTTATTATATATCAATATGTTACACATAATATTACATATTATAATACTCTTTAAGGTTTGCAAAGCACTTTACAAGTATTATCTAATTTTATTCTCATAGTAACCCTGGGTGGTAGGAACTATCTTATCCCCACTTTACAGATGAAGAAACCAAGGCAGATGGACGTTAAGTGACTTACCCTGTTAAAAAAAACCCATACAGATCCTATACAAGGCAGATTTAGGCGACATAAACAAGGATCATTTTAGATCAAGGCATGGATAGATTGCAATCTGCTCTGATACAGAACCACATTGATTAGAGTAATGAATACTGGATTTCATATTTAGTAGATTAGAATTACTTTAGTTTTCACTTCTCAATGTTCTTTTTGACAAGTTACAGAAATACAATCAATGATAATCACAATACATAAAGTATTAGCACCAGATAAAGCAATGTACATTTGTATTAAGAGAGAATTGTTACTATTTCATGGTACAAGGCCAATTTAGAAAGTGAAGGCAACAAAACGGGTATCTGTTGGACCAAAGGAAACAGGAAATTCCCTGATTTGAGGTCACCTTGCCTCTACTTCCCTTAAGTGTGTAAATTGAAGAATGGCTAATAACAAGATGAACAATAATAATAAGTTGTATATTTGGAAAGTGCTTCCCAGGTTACAAAAGAATGTGCCAATTGATTCCAAAGGCCCTGAGGGTGGCTAGAATTGGGGGGTGAGGGGATATAGCTTCCCTTTAAAGTTGATGATTCTGAATGCAAGGTTTCAGGGGTCTAACAAAAGTCTCCTGATGCTTTTGTTGTTTAGTCTCCTAATACATCTTCTTATCCAGGCTGTCATCTTTACTCTAGCTAGGCTCAGGTTGATGGTTTCAATGATCTTTCCATAATAATCCTCTAACTCTGTTTCTGATCAGTCCGCTGGATGAGGGCTTGATTTTGCACATATTCCTGTGATTGATTCCTGCTTCCAAGTCTTAGTATTTTGGATTTTTTTTAAAAAGCAAATTGCATCTGCCATATGCTGCACCGATCCCTTAATTGATCCAAGTACTTTTGAATTTGATTGCAGAGCTGTCTGTAATATTAGCATCATTTATCCTTCTGAAGTGCTTTTGCACATGAATTCACAAATGTACCCCACCCAGTACTGCTGCAAACTGAATGTGCAGTGCTGACAAAGGGGTTAAATATCTGCATCAACAGGCACTCATTTATGTATTCAGTTATTCTTATTTACATATGTCATTATTAGATCTACATACTCACAAATTACAATGTCCATATTCAATTGCTTTGTAGGTATGTGTAGAGAATACACACATACACTTCCTCCTTCCCTATCCTGGCCCCTCTCCCCTGCCCAGGTGCTTCTTTAAGCACAAAAATGTGGATTTAAGGAATCCTAAAATAAGCAATAAAAAATTCTTTAATAAGTACCTGCATGTTGATGGAGTAGTACAAATGAATCAGTAGATACCATCAGACAATGCTAATTGGAAGCAGACTTAGAAGCTGTGAATCTAGCAGCTAGCACAGTGCCTTGTCACATAATAGGTGTTTAATGCTTATTTATTGAATAAATGGATTTTAGATCTGGAAGAGATTCAGATCTTCTAGCCCAACCCAATTATTTTATAGATTAAGAAACTGAGGCCCAGAAAGATTTAGTGACTTGCCCCAAGTCAGACAGCTAGTTAACAGGCAGAACTGAGACTGGAAAGCCAGGTTTTCTTAATGCCAGTACAGGACATACCAACAGTGTATGCAACGTGCACACAAATTGAAAAAGTCAATAATGAATTGCCATTCTGTGGAAACAGAAGGGTAAAGGTATATTGTGGGGTGGCAGTGAGAGGAAGTTGTGGGTGTTGAATGTTTAGACAGGGAGGGTAAGGGAAGTGGAATTTACTACCTCTGTTTCATTTAGCCATAAAGGAAAGTGGATTTTAGGACCTGACTTAGTTGATCCTTGTCTAGGTGATGAGGTAATGTGATAATCTAAATCAAAGGCCATGTAAAAACACCCTTTTAAAAGTTTAGTCACTGTATTCAATCTAGTTCAAATTCTCTGGAAAGTTGACTCAAGTTCAGGAACATTTCAGGTGAATCCTTGTTGCATCCTTAAGTACTGATTTAAGGGGAAGTAGAAGGGTAGTTAACACTGAACACAAGCCAAGTATAAACTGGTTTTCTAAGTGAACTACTCCCCCTCATAAGAAGGAATGGTAGTGGAGGGGGAGAGGAGAGGAGGGCAGATATTTGTAGAAGGGAGGCCTCAATCTTGAGACATCTCATTTTTTCCCCCCATCTTAAGAGGGGTATGGAAATTGCCAGGCATCAGGAGTTCAAATTAAAACTGAATATATCTTCCACGAGGACATATATACACACATGTACATTTTTACATATACATATGTTATGCATGTATATGTATCTATATCTATCTACCCTTATGACCTTCTTTCCCTTCTCCACTCCTTTCTTTGACATTGGAGTTACTTATACACTTCATTGCTTGTGAAGGGTAGGGCACTCATCATCCCCACTAGCCCTTTCAAGGATCTCAGATATAGAAAAACACCAGGCCCAAATTCAGAACTTAAATCAATGCAAAGCCATATGATCCAGAACCAGCTGCTACCACGAACCCAACAAGTTTGCATCCTAGGGCTTGGACTTTATGTAAGCACAAGCTCTTTCCTCTATAAGTAAATACCAATTAGATGGAATTGTTGAATACAAGTAACAAGACCATAATCTCAAATACTCTGCTGGGAAGAGAAATGTCAGGGGAAAGTTTCCAGTCAGGAATAACTCTTCATTGCACAGACCTCATAGGCACATGTGGTCATTGTTAATCTTGTGCTGATGAAAATAATGGCTAGTGGGATCCATTGCCAATTTGATTTGAGATTCAAACCCAACTATTTCCTGGAGAGTGAGTTTTAAATAAAACTTGAGCTATCATTGGCTTTTGTGTCAAAGGATATGTACAGGTCCCTGTTGACAATAATGCTTATGTTTATTGAGTGGAGGACTGGGAGACAAAGGGGAGATCATGGATGACATACATCTTGCATGTTTACTGAATGAGATGTACCATAAATCACTATGTGTGGGAACATAACTGAGTACATGATATACACAAATCCTTCATAAACTGGCTTTTCGAGATTTAGAAAGTCAAGAATGTGACTCTCAATTTTGTGTTTCATTCCCCCATTTTTTTTTTTGCCATCATTCCTTTAAAATTATTTAGCTAGTTATCCATTCACAGCACAACTTAGCCATTTGTGCTATTTAAAAGAAAGAGACCTATTTCAACCACAAACACTTGAGAGATTTAGGATCTGTTGTTGTGTCAACACCAAAATGCTTTTGTGACAAAATTTTTTTCCCACTGGGCCTCTTTCTTGTTTTATTTTCTAAAACAATACCAAACAAACCCCCTCCGAGTTATATGCCTTTGCTTTGAGGAAGGATGCCACATTTTCACTGTTCCCCTTATCCTTAGAGACAAAAGCTTTGAAAAATTAGGACCATGTTTCAGTCCAAGATATATACAGGCTACTTTACAGCAAAATGTAATGCATTGTTTCGAGAGGGATATTCCTCCACCCCACCCCCCCTCCTTGGGAGAAAAATACAGAATCTTAAACTAAAGCACACTTCACTCGGTTGGTCTCCCCAGCCTTCTCGGTGCCAGCAGCCACAACGCAAGCTTTCATCTTGGCTTCAAAGTGTGGTAGATGGAGGTTGGGGGGTGAGGGGCGGAGAAGAAAGGGAGGGCAAGTTGAATGCAGAAAAGGGAAACAAATAAACAGAAAAGAGAAAGGGGGAAGGGGCTGAAGGCGAGGGAGGGGTGGAAGGTGGGGGGGCGGGAAGAGAAATAGTCTATCCTTCAAATATCAAGTCCCCACGGCTGGGCTGCAAGATGCAAAGCCTTCACACAGCCTTGCACTCCTGTATATTTTGTTGTTACTGTCACTTCCCATGCTGGGAAGATTCTTGTCATCCCTCACATATTTTATCCACAGAAAAGGCTGCCCTGCCCTGTGCTGGGTGATTGAGGCTGTGCCCCTGGTGTGCCACACTATCAGTGGTTCCCAAGGCTGTCTAGCCTGGGAAAAGCTGCATGGACACATTCCAAAATCAGCATTACATGCGGTATTGTTCTTGCTCTCCCTGATTAGAGTGCGCACAATGAAAACAACAGCAACAGCCTCATTTTCGAACCCTCCTCCCCACACAAGGCTGGTCAGAAGCTGTTTTTCTTTCTCGTGGGCTTTATAAAAGTTAACTGCTTCAGTGCTGGCCTGCCGCGGTGACTCGGTGACTTCTAAGAACCCACTCACGCTGCCAGAGGGTCAATCGCGCACCAGAACTGCCCCACCCACTCCTGGGGAGGGAGGGTGCTGATAGACAACCCTTATTTGCATTGATTGCTCCTTAACTTCGAACTACCTGGCTTCCGGCCTCACTTTATCAAACCGTTCTTCTTTGATTTCAGGTTCTTAGATAGAATATCTTTTCTAAATGGACTTGGAGGAGAGAGGGAGCAGTTAGGTAAGGGGCTGGTGCGTAGCTATTTAAATCTGAATAATCCACCTGTATCAAGACTACCTACGGTCAGTCATAGCCCCCTCTGGGAATCTCCTCCCCCCCACTGGAACTTTTGGATAAAATCCACTCCGTCCTTTTTTCGTGTGTGTGTGTGTGTGTGTGTGTGTGTGTGTGTGTGTGTGTGTGTGTGTGTGGTTTTGGCTGGGAAGGAAAGGTGGGAAACAGATTTCTACTTTAAAAGCTACAGGAAAAAAAAAATCCCTTTGAAACAAATAGAAAAACGACATTTTCGATTTAAGAGAAAATACTTTCATCACCCAGCCTGTGACCTACTTCTTTCAAACAATAGTCAATACACAAAATTACAGTATAACCAAAGAACATTCCTTTGGAATTCATTTTAATAGGATTTGAAACTTCTTTGAATGTGTGTGTATATGTGTGTGCTAATTAATTATGGGAAGAGTTATATGAGTATATACTCAGGCTATTCAAAATTAAATGAACTTAAATGTTGAAGTTTCTGAGTCAAACTCTTCATGAGCAAAGTCCTTTCTTGGTAATGTGGGGGGGGCGGGCAGGGAGAGAAGAAAGTCCATACTGAAGGAAGTTAAAGGAGATGGACATTTATTTCCAGGATGGATAATTTCTTATTCTTTAGGACTACTGTTTGTGGTTGACTTTTATGGGTTGCTCTTTTGATGCACACATACAGACATCAGCAAATTTCCCTTCCCCCTTCCATTTCTTTTTGTTTTCCATTGCCCCCTACATTTTTGCAAATATGCCTAGAAAATTAAATACAAAGCTAAAATTGTATGTTGTGCATTTTGATGCATTAAAGTTGAGGTTAGAATTTCATGGATCCTTGGGTGAGTTATTTCCCCTTTCTGCAGTTATCTATAAAAAGAAAGACTTGAATTAGATAGATGATCACTAAGATATCTTCTTTTAGTTCTGAAGTTCTATGTGATTCTATATTAGTAGGAATAGTCATATCTTTGAAATGTGGTATTCTAAAATATTAGATAATTAATAATTATCTTAAATTAGTGTATCCATGGTTTATACAATATGAGGAAATTAACTTTACTGTGGGTACTTTTTCATTCAGTGACTTTTGCATGTTGGAATTTAGAAAAAAGATTGAGATATTAATAACCCCATATCTTCATATTAGATTGTAAATTTTATTTGTAAAACAGATTCTTTCATATAGCACAAGACTATTATTATAAACCTGTTCTACCATTCAACTTCAGTACAGAAGGATTCTGTTGGAGAAATAAAGATATATTGCTTGCTGTATCTTTGGTGTTTGTCTTGAGACCAAGCTTTGCATTATTACAAGTGCTACCTTATTTTATAGCCAGGATTTAGTCATGGCCTTGTCTTCAGATGCAGTCAGAGAGATAAAAGGCAAATGTTTACCTTTCAGTCATTCTCCCTGATTTATAAATGAACATGGAAGACTTCTAAGTATAGTAAGGTCTTAGATATGAGCTATTTTCAATCCTTGTAATCAAAGGGGTCATCTTGGTTAGAGGTCTGGTTTTTTCCCTGTATCTTTCCTTTTACTACCTTTGTAAATGGAGATGATCCTAGAACAGTTCTGAATTTAAAATTTTAGGTGACTTTAATCAGGGCACTTGGCATTGAATTTCCATGGAATTTCTTTGGAATTTCACTCTATAGCTGCATATGAAAAATTGGGTTGTAGGTTGTTATGTAAAACTTGTCTCTATAGATTGAACTAATCAAATGGGTAGGTGACCTTTTGTTTATAGGTTTAAAAATGATTTGTAAACTGTAACAGGATCATAGCTATCCTGTTAGTATGGCTAAAGGTCAAATACATGACACTGTTATTGGTTATTGACCTAATATTCCAAATTGCTATTCAAATCAGCACTCTTGGCTTCTTTTTCCTCATCATAAAATGAAGCAGTTGAACTAGAACATAGCACCATAGATTTAGAGCTGGAAATGTCTATAGAAGTCATCGAATCCAAATCCCTTCATTTTACAGATGAAGAAAATGAGCCTCAGAGAGGTTAAATTACTTGCTCCAGGTCACACCGGTAGTAAGTACTAGAGCTAGCATTTGAACTTGGGTCCTCTTGCTCAACTTGCAACAACTTGCCCAACTCCATACAACTTGCTGATTTTTACATTTGAAGAAATGGATGCCTACAGAGCTTACGTGACTTCATAGATCATAGACTGCAAGTTGGAAGGCACTTCAAATGAACTGTGACATAATGTCTTCCTTTTACAGATGAGAATACTTAATTTTGATGAGATTAAATGTTTGCCAAAGGTCACACATATAATAAGTATTAGAGCTGGGATTTGAACCCAGGTTCTTTGATTCCTGATATGGTGCTCTGTTCTGCTATACTAGGTAATCTCTAAGGTCCTATTGGATTCTTACATCCTACAATTAAACAGAAATTTCAGTATCCATATTTGATTTCCCAGATATAATCCCTTTGTCAAAATTGTTTAGCTCCCTAGTTTACAAATGGTTGGTCTTCCTGAAACTCCATACACTGTGTCTAAAAATATGAGTGTGCCACTAGTTAGGGGCATGATTCTTTGTACCGTAAAATCTGGAATCTAAGTCAAGATGGCGACATAGGATGATGCATGAGGCAGAATTGGATGTGGCTTGTTTGACAGCAGCTGTATTGGCTCCATGTTCCTGGTGATGTAAATGTTCCTTTTATTAGTAAAGCTCATTACTTCTGACTCAGAAGACAGATAGGGAGGAGATGTAACAACATGCTGTTTTATAGACACTCTCTTTCTTGGTCTTAAACTCTCTGAAAGCAAATGTTTGCTTGGATGAATTAAAACTATTTAAACTATATCACAAGCAGATCTCTGGAAATCATGATGCCATTTGCACTGACACTAGTATCTCAGACCACCTCTTGGTAATTTGTTTCAGGAGCTAGAATGCAGGACATGCCCTTGGAACCCATTTCAGGAAACTCCTCTTAAGATCTTATCATCTGGTTATTGACCTGCCTCAGGAATGAGTGGCCCAGTTAATGCAGACTTTGCAAAAATGAGTTTAACATAAAAACAAACAAAAACCAGACAAACAGTCCTAAAGGTAACTTTAGCATGTCTGAATTAGGGACTATCATTGAGTTTGCTGAAAAGGTGACCTCTTAGGTAGACTGAAAAGAGTGTTAGATTTGGAATTGGGATACTGGGTGCAATGGCAAGAACACTTGCTCTGGATGCAGAGGACCTAGGTTCAAATCCTTCCCCTAACACTACTTATGTGAGCTTGGACAAATCATTTAACCTTCTTAGACTTCAGTTTCCCCATCTATGAAATGGAGAGATTGGACCCAATGGCCTCTAACTCTTCCAGCTCTAGATTTGAGAGTATGAATTGAGTTTGAGTCTTGACTCTGTAACTTCCTAGTTTTGTGACTTTAGGTAATTTAATGGAACCTCAATTCCTTTACCTATAAAATGGGATGATAACAATAATTTTTGCTACTGACTTCACAGGGTTGTCATGAGGAAGCCACTTTGTGACTGAAAAATGCAGAACCGTTATCATATTGCAGTTTGCCCACGTTGAGTTATCTGAACCTTAAAATACCATCTTCCCTCTTCTTCTGTCTTCCTCAAATCATACAGATCGAGTTTGGTAATCATAGTTACACTAAGACATAACCAAGACTGTCACTCACAGGATGGATAAACTGGTCTTTGTATCAATAAGGTAGAAGGTAAAGTTACAGCAACCAAGTATCAAAACCAGCAACTGGGTTTATATGGGTTTTGGTGCCCAGTACCTCTTGAACTAATGGAACAATGAGACGTGCTTTGGCATAGCTGTCTGGCATACCTGGGCTAAATTTTAATGCAAACGGCTGCGTTGCAACTTGCTGAAAAACATCCATTTCACATAGGGCAGTGTGCTGTGGGGCCCCATGGAATGCAGCCAGGCCTAGAGCTGTTGGTTACCTGAACTTACTTGGATTAAGTTTCCATTGCCATGGCAGCCAGGCAACCCCCTGTAATTATTCCCGCCAACTAACAGCATTGCCTCGTGGGACAGATTCTGACAGATTTCGTCTCCCAGATGGGCAGTTCTTGTTTGCCACCTGAAATGTTTCACTGATGAGTGCTGCCCCTGAGGTCACATTGGAAGTGCCCCCACGAAATAGCTTAAGCCTGTGTTACAAGACTGAAAAGTTGTAAATTATCAACCGCATGAATAAACATGCTAACCAAATGGAGAAAGAGAATGGGGGGACTGTTGTTACTTGGTGAGCTCTCTTCTTTCATCAAACTTTCAAATTAGTCCTTTTTCTCATCCCATTGACATTAGGGATGAGCTTCATGGAGACAAGCTAAGAAGGCTGAACCAGCAGCCTGTGGTATGCCAGGCCAGGCAACTACAGTAAACTACAGAAGAAAAAGAAAGGAAAAGGGCAAGACCCTGAAAACCATTAAGAATGACAAGGAGGATATAGGATGAAAGATTTAACCTTGTCCCAAGAAGAATGACAGAAAGAGGTTAGAGTTGGAAAGACTTACAGAGGCATCACATGTAGTCTAAAAAGATGGAGAAGCTGAATGTATTCATTCAAGTCCCCAGCTGAATATGGCTTTGGGGAAGGGATCTGGGAGCCAAGTCATAGGAAGATACAGTCAGAATCCAAATGATCTTGAACACCCGTGGATGCGTGGTGCTATGCCAGGAGTCCGCAGACATTCTGCAATGGCAGTCAGTTTCTCTTCTCCCAGAATTTCCATTCCACAAAGAGCAGAACTAGAATATGGCAGTTGTGAAAATTAGAGGCAAACTAACTTCCCAGAATCTGGAAAGAATGGATCTTAAAAAAAACCCAGACATTCTCCTTAAAAGAGATCCTTATTCTCATCTTCTCTTTTCAATTCTGTTTTACTTTGTGTTTTTTCCACAAGGGGAAAAAAAAAGAGAAATTAGTCATGTGAGGTTGTGGAAAGGGCAATGTATTTGGAGTTAAGGAAACTCGGATTTGAATTCTGGCTTTGCCACTGACTGGTAATCATAATAATAGCTACATCTATATAGAAGTTTAAGGTCTACAAAGGGATTTACACATATTATTTCATTAATCCTCACAACAATCAGGATAAAGTAGGTGTTAGCATCCTTTCCATTTTACAGATAAGGAAACTGAGGCTGAGAATAATGGTTAAGCAGCTTGACCAGGACCACACAGCTAGTGAGTATCTGAGTCAGGATTTGAACTAAGTAAGGTCTTGTTTTCTTCAAATCCTGGGTGCCACCTGGTGCAAGTCACTTTTCGCTGGGCCTCAGTTTCCTTTTTTTGCTTTTTTTTTTTTTGGAGGGCAATTGAGATTAAGTGACTTGCCAAAGGTCACACGGCTAGTTTTTGTTTTAAGTGTCTGAGGCCGAATTTGAACTCAGGTCCTCCTGACTCCAGGGCTCCATTCACTGCACCACCTAGCCGCCCAAAGGCCTCAGTTTCCTAATGTATAAGAAGGGAGCCCTGGATAAGATAACCTCCAAAGTCCCTTCAGAGTCCAAATCTCATGGTCATGGGAATCTGAGTGCTTTTAGCCCTTATTGTCTATATTAATGTCACTAATTTGAAACATTTACAAGCCTGTATTGTCACTGAAATTTTCACATATTAAAATTTTCATGCCTTTTCTCACCAACTAGGTCCTTAAAAGGCAAGAACCATGTCTTATGCTCCATTTATCCCAGAGTGTCCAACACATTGTCTTACTTGAAGTAGGCATTAAATAAATATTTAGTGATTGAGGGAGGGAACTAGCATGCAGAGGAAGTCTAGGAGAAGAGGTATTAGCATTCAAAAAGTTGGGAGAAAGAAAAGTATGATCTTTTGGGGGGACAAAGAGGATATTTTGCTTTCTTAATGATGTCTGAAAATTAATGGTAAAGTTTTGGCCATCTCAGGGAACCAAGCCAAAAGATTCCTTTAGGGCACTTAGAAAATAATGAGAACCACACAAAAGCCAGGCTTGGGGGATGAGAATAGAGGTGGCATAGTTCAAGGTGATTTAGAGTCTGAAACTACAGATTCTAAATCGGAATCTGTTATTTACTCTCAGTACAATCTTCTTTGGGCCTCAGTTCATTATCTGTAAAATGGTAAAGTTATAATCTTGACCCATTTTTAAGGGTGGTGGTATTGGTCATGGCAGGGACAGAACAAAAAGCAATTATAATAAAAAAAAAACCTCAAACAACATTATATAAAAACGGCAAAAAAAAAAAAAAAAGCCCCAATACCCTGAAACCACAGTGGTATGACTTGAGTCATCACATTCTTTATTCTAACCTCATATGTGTATATAAGCAAACATATACATATACATAAATATAATATAGGTACATTTAAAAAAAATTTTGGATATACATAGATCAGTATTCAAGAGTATACATACGTGTGAATGGAAAGTTAAAATAATCTAGTTACATTATCTTCTTACTGTAGAGAAAGCCTAGTATTTGTGGAATCCTTGGGGGACATTGTTAATAAATGACCAGATGTAGAAGAGAAGTCACATTAGATAAATGGGTTGTTAGATACGTTGTTGTAAGGCTTATATCATCTTGGGTAGGTACTTAAAAAAAAAAAGAAAAGCATGTATGTGTGTGTGTGTGTGTGTGTGTGTGTGTGTGTGTGTGTGTGTGTTTTACAAGTGGTTAAGATGAGAGGCTGAGAATCAGTGTAGCTGACAGACAGCCTGTTTCTATAAATTCTCTATAAGGAAATGTAAGTCTCTGTGAAAGAACACTGCCTAAACATAGGCCTCAAATCACTTGCCAAAGAACACTTGTCACGAGGGCAGCGTAGCCTGTCTGTATTCTAATGGATTTGATGACGTTTTTCTACCAACAAAGTTGACAAGACACAACAGGCTTATGGCAGCTACAAATCATTTCCTTCCTGTTGCAAAATACCAATGCCATCTGAATGCCTTTCACACACGGCACATTTCTCTGGCACTCTCCGGAAAACAATCTGAAGAGGAAGCCAGCCTATCACTAAGGCCTAGGAGTCCATCCCACTGAAATGTCAGAAATATTGTAAATATTAGTGATGGGCCAACCTCAGAAGTGTTGGAGGTTCAGTCTGGGACAGCATCCAAGATCTTGTGTGCTTATCCAAACACTTTTGATCTTGAAAAATTGGTCCATAAATCTTGCAAGAACAGGTTCTCTGCCCAAGATTTACAGTATTCTTCTGGTTTGGTGTGGCTGGAAATAGCTTTTCTTGGGAAATGTTGGTATTTTCTTTTTCTTTTTAAATCCAATCAAAGCCAAGATAGACCAAGGTGAATATTTAAAACAAACAAAAAACAAACTAATTTTCAATTATTAGAAAAGTTAGTTTTAATTTTGAAGTTTGAGTAAAAATGTTCATGTCAGTTCTTTTATCAAAATCAATTTGACCACCTTGAGTGAATTACAGTATATGTAACTTTTATTTGCTGAACTCAATCAAGATTTATGCCTACAGTCAGCCTATAGCTTTCAAGAATGGTTATAAACAGGTGTGTTATTGACTGCAAAGATAAAACATGGTTTTGTAAGATAATTTAGAAACTAATACGATGTTAGCACAATTTGGACTATACACACAAATAGCTATTTCTGTAATATATAACATAATCTGCATAAGCATGCACATATGCTTTATGTGTACATAGTAGGCCTTCTTCTATACCCTCATTTTCAATAACGTCAGACTTTCTAACCCTCTCCTTATAGAGATTCTAAGAATGAGCCCTATTTGGCCTTACCAGATTTACACTTTGAGTCTGGGTATGTCAAATTTTGGAATTTCCTGGGGTAACTTATTTTGTGATGAATTTGTTTCTACGCTAAGAAAATGGGGCTTCTGATAGACGACCTTGTGCTTTATTTGGAAAAGGCTTACTATTTTGTGAGGCACTTATAGTTTAAAGCAATTTTGGCAACAATGATTGAGGAAACAGAACGACAGAATTCTCCATTAGCTAATTGGGCAGTTGTGTGGAATACTGCATATAGTCAGGGGCCTGGAGTCAGGAAGACCTGAGTTCAAATCCAACCTCAGATACTTCCTAGCTATGTGACCTTAGGCTGGTCATTTAACCTCTGTTTGTCTCAGTTTCTTCAACTATAAAATTGGGGTAACTACAGCACCTATCTCTTAAGGTTATTGTGAAAATCAAGTGAGAAAGATTTGTAAAGTACTTGGCGTAGTGCCTGGCACATAGTAAATACGATATACATGTTTATTCCCCTTCTCTCCTAAGAGAGAATCTTTTCGGTCTTTTTGTTTGGCACATAAATTGAGTAGAAAACATGAATTCTACAAATATGTCTGTACAGACAAGCATGAGAAGACTATTTGGCTTTGTGCATTTATGAAAGTGATTCCTCCCTTTAATTTTGATAATTAAAAAATAGAACTTAGCCTATCAATTCATCAATAATTGAGAACTACAAAGCTAACACATTAGCATATTTCCACCAAACTCATGGTGTTTCAAAGCAAATGATGTAATTAGGAGAATAAACTGAGACAGAGAAATTGCTAGGCACAATTGGAGTATTTCCACAAGACACATTAGGATTTCCCTAGTGACATTTATTTTTTGGTAGACAAAAAAGAGTTATTGGCCCCTGTTATCTTCAGAATTACCTTGTTGAAGAATTTTTAGTGCTTTTATTTTCAGTGATTGTCATCCGTGATAACTGTGTAAAGCTTGTTCCTAGGGTTGTAGGATTTATAATTGGAAGGGATTTTAGAAATTATTCAAGTCAATTCCTTTACTTTACAGGTAAGGAATTTGGATCTCAGAGTAGTGAAGGGAGACTTACCTGAGACCACATATGTGGAGAGCAGTAGAATTGAACAGGATTAAAACTGAGATTTCCTGATTTCAAATCTGTGCACCTTATGAATATGCCTTTGTTGTTCAGTTGTTTGAGTCAATGCCTGACTCCTCATGACCATATTTGGGGTATTCTTGGCAAAGATACTGGAGTGATTTGCATTTTCCTTCTCCAGCTCATTTTGCAGATAAGGAAACTGAGGCAAACAGGATTAAGTGATTTGCCCAGGGTCACACAGCTAGTAAGTATCTGAGGCCAAATTTCAACTTGGGAAGATAAGTTTTCCTGTCCCTAGACTTGGCATTATATCCACTGTTCCACCTAGCTTCAAAAAATGCCCTAGGGATCCCTTAATTTTTTTTTTCCTATGGGCTTTATCTCTGTCTCTTCTCCCTACACTTCTCTAATATCAGTTTTTTCATCTGTACTTGAATAATATAATAGAATTATGGCTTCAACCATGAGGGAACTCCCTTAATTAAAGCAGAGCATAGGATCATAAATTTAGAAATGGAAGGGAGCCTAGAAGGTATTACATTCAACCTGCCAATATTCCCTGTCCTGTACCACATTTTAGACAAATAAATAAACACATAAGAAAACAAACTGAGTCTTCTCATCTCACCCAGGCTAGAACATAGGGGCCCATTCATGGGTCCAATCCCACTTTGATCAGCCTGGGAGCTTTGAACTTCTCTGTCTCCAATTTGGACTGGTTCACCCCTCCTTAGACAACCTGGCAGTCCCCTTGCCCCTGGGATCTCACCAGACTGATGCTAAAATTAGTGCAGCTATCCTATCTGCAAAGCCCAATTTAGTTCAGAACTCCCAAGCTCAAGAGATCCACCAGCCTCAGCCTCCCTGGTAGCTGGGCTTACAAGCTTATATGCTGTACCCAAGTCTTGTACATATCCATGATTTTCCATAAATTCTTTATAGAAGATCTATCTCACATACTAGAGACCTTCCCCTTCTTTTAGTTTCCTAGGGATGATGATGATGATGATGATAAACATCTATATAGTACTTTCAAGTTTTCATAATGGTATATAAGAATATATAATTTTCTTCAGTTGTTTTCAGTCATGTCTGACTCTTTATAATCCTGTTTGGGTTTTCTTGGCAAAGATACTGTAGTAGTTTCTCATTTCCTTCTCCAGCTTATTTCATAGATGAGAAGACTGAGTCAGAGTAATGTGACTTGTCCAGGATCACAAAGCTAGTTAAGTGTCTTGAGGTCAGATTTGAACTCAGGATGATGAGTCTTCCTGACTCCAGGCCCATCCACTGTATCACCTAAATTAATTAAATAAGTTATATTTATTAATGTAAAATAATAACTTATATTTATATAGTGCTTTAAGCTTTACCAAGTGCTTTCCCCAAAACAACCCTGCAGGAAGAATGTAGCAAGAAGTATTATTATCACTTTACAAATGAGAAAACTAGGTAGGAATGCTTACCCCAGAGTACATAGTTAAACTTGTGAGCTGCCATTCAAATCCAGTATCCTGACTTGAAGACACTTGTGTGTTTCACTACTCCTGCTCTAACTCAATAAAACCTTTATTCCCATGGCATTATGAGAAATAACTGATTTGAAACAACTAAGCAATCTTAAAGCTTTTGGTGAAAATCCATGCCAAATAAAAATATTGTGACCAACGTGAAATGTGAAAGCAGCATTTAGGTTAAAAACTCAATAGTTTAATAAATTTCAAGGCAAATTGTACTCCCCAGGTTAATGAGCCCAGGCCCAGGGCTGCCTATTATTTTTGTCAAAGACTTGGATAGTGAAGGAAGTAGAGAATATTTCTTAAGTTTGTGGATTTCTCAGAAGTTATTGGAATAAGATGCAGGGTTAGCTCAAAAGCACATTGGATAATTGGAGAAGTGATCAGAAATTAAAGAGAAGAAAATTTGAGAGGGGAGAGTAGAAGGTCATATATTTTAGGTGTAAATGTGCAAAATATGAATGACTAGCTAATGCCTATTAATAATGACCTGGTATTCACTAAAGGTAAACTGGGGAACAGTTAACAAA
Organism: Pseudochirops corinnae; assembly: GCA_028646515.1. Taxonomy (NCBI): domain Eukaryota; kingdom Metazoa; phylum Chordata; class Mammalia; order Diprotodontia; family Pseudocheiridae; genus Pseudochirops; species Pseudochirops corinnae. Next base: position 95,295,727 of record CM053586.1, read on the forward strand.
ATAGTGTTTTGTTAAAACACATATAAACCATACACAATGAACATGATAGGGAAATGTGAAAATTTAAGTTCACATAGAAAGTGTGAACCAGTAATCAAATCTTTACTTTACTCCCCATGCCTGAAACATCTCCTTTCCCCTTCATTGCCTGTTGCATTCCCTCCCCTTCTTTAAAGTTCTATTCCTCCATAAATTCTTCTCTGCTCCTCTTTGTTGTAATAATTTTACCTCTTGGATCTCAAAATGCATTTTATCATGTTTGAGGATATAATATAGTTTTTTACCTGCATGTATCTTATTCCCCTACTAGACTGTTAGCTCCATGAGGGCAGGAATTACATTTTATATAAGCTTTGCATCTCGTAGAGAATGTGTCATTATGATTTGTACACATTTGTACACATTAGGGGCTTAATAAATATTTGGTGAATTTAATTGTGCTCAGTTTTTATCAGACACTTGTACACTTTGCCAAATTATGTATTCCTCAACATAAGAAAGACATGGAGAACCTTGGAAGGTGTTCAAAGATTGAGGGACCCAAAAGGAAGACCTTGGAGAGAAGGACAAAGTAATTGGGCACCAATTTAAAGGAAAGTAAAAGGGAAAAAAATTGTTGAGTGTGCACATATTTAAATCGTTTAACAGGCTTCCTTGTAGTTGTTTGCTCTACATTATTTTACTGGGAATTGCCCTTCAATGGTAGGTCAATAATATTTAATAGATTTTTCCTAACTAAAATACAAATGGCCAAATACAATAAATGAATCAAAGTGAGTTACTAAGGTATTAACAGTTACTCACACAAACATTCAGAAACTGTTATTAATTAGTAATGAAAAAATGTAATTTAGAACATTCTAGTTGATAGAAAATGCTTATTCCATGCAAGCTGAATAAACTGATGCCAGTGAATCATACAGTTGCAGAACTAGATGGGACCTTAAGGATCATCTGGGGTTATCTCCTTCCTAAAGCATATTATCTCTATAACATCCTTGAAAAGTGATCATCTAAGGCAGTGGTTCTCAACCTTCCTAATGCCGTGACCCTTTAATACAGTTCCTCATGTTGTAGTGACCCCCAACCATAAAATTACTTTCATTGCTACTTCATAACTGTAATTTTGCTACTGTTATGAATCTATCTGATATGCAGGATGTATTTTCATTGTTACAAATTGAACATAACCCACAGGTTGAGAAAGACCCGTAGTGAGAGGATACCACTCGCCTAAAATGGAATTATGTCCCACTCAAATGATGTCAGACTGCTTTTTCCACATGTTGATATTAATCAGTGCCTTTATATCAGACCAGCAGATGATTTTTTTTTTCAGAAAGAGTATTTTTACAAGCTTAATTTCTATGAAAGGGGCATCAAGGAGTGATGGATAGAGAACTAGAATATTGGGAAGGTAGGGAAATTTGGAGAGTGAGGGCAAAGGACTGTCCTATATGGAAGCACTGTGTATGGATAATGGATAATGCAGAAAGACATGAGAATAGTAATAATTTTCACTGATATGGTGCTTTATGAGAGGCAGCCATTGGGTACTGCTTAGAGAGGTAGCCTGGAAGACAGGAATTTCCAGGTTCAAGTCCTGCCTCTGACACATACTGGCTGTATGACCCTGACAAGTCACTTAACCTGACAGTGCTTTGGGCAACTCTACAAAGTTAGAAGTTGCTAAGAAAGTGCTAACCTTCTATGGCAGAAGGATTTGTCTCATTCGAGAGTTTACTATACTACTGTACAACCATAGATCCAGTTCCAATCCCATTTTGTTTGATAAATTCTAAACATTAGTCAGTGATAATTAATTGCAGGAGGTGAGCATCTGGCTCATTTAAACCTGGTTTCTGCTTGGTTTTTGCCATATGGCTTAAAAGAGTAGAGACATTTTAGTATAAGAACAGGGGTAACTAGGTGGTACCATAGATAAAGCGCTGGACTTGGAGTCAGGACAACTCATCTTCCTGAGTCCAAATCTGGTCTCAGACTCTTATTAGTTGTGTGACCCTGGGCAAGTCACTTTAGCCTGTTTGCCTTAGTTTCCTCATCTGTAAAATGAGCTGGAGAAGGAAATGAGAAACTGCTCTAGTATCTTTGCCAAGAAATCTCTAAATGGTGTCGCAAAGAGTCAGACATAACTGAGAAATGACTGAACAACAAAATGGGAAGAGAATTTTTTTTTTAGAAGGCTTTCAACTGGAAATCCATAAGATGATAGGGAAAAGATGATTCAGATTTATAAGATCATAGGATGAGTTTGTTCATCAGATTCTTTATTACTAGGCCTAAAATATCACCCGTAAAAGTTCAAATTTAAAGGTATTTTTTTTGATAAATTATAAGAACAAATGAAAGACAGTGCCACTCTACTTTTCAGTTTTTTGTTTGCCTTTGGTCTGCACCTATGATTCCATCACTATAGAGAAGTCCTTGTGTGGAAACTCTCTTGATCAGTATAGTTTTGAAAGAACAAGATCAGCAACTTTTCTGTAACCTATAGTTTTAGAGAGTTGCCTAGGGTACTGAGAGTTTAAATGACTTTCCCATATTTGCAGTTAGTAGGTGTCAGAAGCATGCCTGGAAACCAGGCCTTCCTAACTCCAAAGCTGGCCCTTTCAGTTATTATACCAAGTTATATTTCAAAGCTATGCGTATCAAGTAGTAAATTTATAAATCTTCTAAGTTTAAGACACACTTTAAAAATGTAAATGGACTCAAGAAGGGCAGCTTGCCCTCCTTTAGAGAAAGAGATTACAGAAATGGCAACCAGGGCCTTTGGCACCACTGAAAGGTCCCTTCACACCATTGGTGTAAGCTAGTAAAGTCTTTCCTAAATTTCAAAGACTAATTAACTCTTTAATTGAATTATGTAATGATTTTCTGGAACCTCCAATTCCTTTTGGATCCTGTCACTAATTATAACCTTTGATACATGCTCATAAAAACCTGTTTATTGTAGTTAATTTGGGTATTTATAATAGTCAAAATGATTTATTTGTTCAATGTCATTCTTAAAACAATATTGCTCTTACTGTAATGTTCTCTTGGTTCTGCTCAATTCACTCTTCATTATTTTGTGCAAGTCTTTCCATGTTTTCCTAAAATCATTGAGCTCATCATTTCTTATAGCACAGTAGTATTCCATCACAATCATATACCACCCCTTGTTCAGCCATTGCCAAGGCAAGCTAATATTTCCAGTGTTTACGTCTTTCAAGTTCTGAATTTGGAAATTTGTTTTAATCACAAAAAGGAACCAGCTAAAGGCCCTTTTCCACTTTGCCCAGTTCAATAGAATTTGGCCTCCTGAATAAAAAATTACTAAGGAGATGGTCAGAGATACTAAAACTAATATGCAAACACATTAAAACAAAAATCCTTCCATTTCTCTAGGAAGCAGTTTGAGCTCAAAATTGCCTTAAAACTTGAAAAAAAACCCTGAAAATATAGATGGCAATTAAACACATTCCCTATTCCAAGAAGATTTGTAAACTTAGATGACATTTCAATCACAGGATTAGCTTTTTAACCCAGTCCTTCTCTTGGCAGAACTAGGAAGGGAACAAAGGGAAAAAGTGTGAGAACTGACCTAGGTGGTGATATCCAGGTACTCAGGAGACAGTCACACTGATAAAAGCCCACAAGAGATAGCAGTAAGAGACTGCTGTAGTGTACCACAAATTAGACAATCTCTGGTTTTAACCATTTTCTTTATTAAAATGGCAGTCTCCCAATCTGAAGAAAGATCATGATTGGGGTTTGATACCAAATTACTGTTTTCCTTCTTGAATGCCTGGGGAAGAGAGCAAAGATGTGGCTGCTGCCAATAGGTTTCCAGTCATTAGCATATTTATAGTCTATTTTGCAGCTTTCTGGGATTAACCTTCACTGAAGGCAACAACATTGCCTGTGATATATTTTTTAAGCTTCCTACCCACACAATCAAAGGAACAACACAAAAGTTTCTAGACAAATAGGAGATAACTAAATTCACCCAGTCAAACTCCCAGTCACTCACTCACATTCTGATTGGCTTCCAAGGCTTGTCTAGGTCATATTATGACTCCTTTATTAGTGTTTAAGGTCAACAGGAGACATGCAAGTGCATCCTCTATCAGGAAGCATAGCGTGTCTCAGGAGTGAAATATTTGGCTTTTAGTAGGAGCTGTGGCTGTGACTCGGAAATCCAGGGAAGTGAGTTAAATGCAGCCAGGCTCCCGGCGCCAAGCTGCCTCCCAGCAGATAGAATGAAGTAGAATAATAGAGGCTTTCCTGCCATTCTCAATATTATGGTGTATTTGTCAGACTTTCCAGTTGAGTTTCTGGAGGCTATTTTCCATTCAGCCTTGCTGACTACAGGCTATAATTCAAAGAAAAGGGCTCCAAGAAGGCAGGTACCCAGCACAAGGTTGGGCCCAAGTTATGGTTTTAGATTGGTGCCAAGGGAGCCCTCCTGCAGGAAGACAGATTAGGGGCATGTGAACTCATTTGGAGTCTGAAGGAAAGTGCAGGGCTAAATGCCCCCGAGTCATTGGAACTCAGCTGTGATTAGACTTGGCAACCACACACACACGTACGTGCATACTTACATACACAAACATGCACACACACTCACAAACACACACACACACAATGACTAACTGTCGCCTATTTAAAGTCAGTGGAGAGGAAAGAGGAAGGTAGTAACTGTAGACTCCTCCAAACCCGTTGTATGCCCTTGGGTAGATAAGCTTTCAGTTTCTCTAGTTCAAATTATGTGTATTCTTTTCATAGTATGATTCATTTTGGTGGTAGTAATAATTCAGCTTATTCAGATAGCTTTTGTATTATGGCTAACAGTAAAAATGAAAAAAAAAACCAAATCAAGAGGAAAACAGATAAATCTGTATGGAAAAAGGGAGGTTTAAAAAAAAAATTATATGGGTAGCAAGGAATGAGTAACATTGGACCCCCATGTATAATGAATTATTTGTTTCTTGTTCTTAGGGTCACATCCTTGATCCACAGGCAAAAGCAAGAGCTTGAATGTGTAGATTGCTGAGATGTCTTCACTTCTAATGGTGATGGAGGCTACTCAGTGACTTAAAAAAATAAAAATTACAACTTAAAATATTAACATGCTCTTTCTAAATAATTACAAATTTCCCTCAAAAGGAAAATTGTAAAAGCAGTCTAGAGAAGACTTCTCTTTGAATTTTACTTCCATTTTTGAGGAAAGTAGGTAGGGAACAATGATGCTTCACCTCCAGTTTCTACTTTTAGCACACGTTAGATGGATGGACTTGAGTTGGGGTTTTTGCTTGTTTTTTAACTATCATGAATTCTGAATTGAATGGTTACAGCAAAGGACTCTGAAAGGTGTATGAGCTGTCCTAGGGTATAACAGTACCATAGGTTCAAGGAGTACTCAAGAAAATTGTTATCACCTGAAATCTCAGTACAAGAAGCAGTTGTTGTCTGTTGTTTCAAAATTCAGAAAGTGTTACAAATACATTAAGGCATTGGTCCATCTGGAGATTTCTAATGACTTACATTTTGATGTTTCCCATAACTGTTTCTGTGGTCCTATCCATGCAAAATTTCTCCATAAAATTAATACGTTTGAAATTTTATTATTAATGTACTAATTACAAATAATTAATAAAATTCCTCCACATCCAAATTTAAATAAAAGAAAATTTGAATTTAATATCTGGATCAGTGGTTCTCAACCTTCCTAATGCAGCAACCCTTTAATACGCATATGTGGGCGTATCTGCATGTGGGCAGACCCGCCTGGAGATGGACAGAGGAGCAGTGTCTCGGTTCCTAAGACCATGGGAAATATGTGTTTTCCAATGGTCTTAGATGACCCCATTTGACCCCCAAAGGGGTTGCGACCCACAGGTTGAGAACCACTGATCTAGATGGTTTTGAACACATAGATCTTGTAGAAAGAAGATGCACATGGGGGCTATAAGTCAGGAGACCTGGGTTCAAGTGTTGACTTTGCCACTAAAAACTTGTATGATCTTAAGGCATTTCACTCTTGGACCTCAGTTTCCTTATCTGTAAAATAAACTTGAACTAAATAGAGTCATTAAATTTTAGAGCCTTATGGCTGGTCTAATTCCATTCCACCTTTTTGTATATGAGGAAACTGAGGCTTAGAATAAGGAAGTGACTTGTTTCACTAAGGTCACCTGACAAGTCAGTAGAAGAATTGGATACCAGGGAAAATGTAAGCAGGAACTGTTTCCTTACTGTTGTTTTCCCTCAGTGTCTAGCATAGTAACCGACACATAGGAAGTATTATTAAGCATTTGTTATTTATGAACATTCATTAAATTCATTTAAATGCATTTATATTTACTTATATTATTTAATAAATTACATTAAGGCAGCTAGGCTAGAGTGCTGGGGCTAGAATCAGGAAGACTCATCTAGACTCATCTTCCTGAGTTCAAATCTGGCCTCAGACACTCACTAGCGGTGTGACCCTGGGCAAGCCACTTAACCTTGTTTACATCAGTTTCTTTATTTGTAAAATGATCTGGAGAAGGAAATGGCAAACCACTCTAGTATCTTTGCCCGAAAGTTGGACATGACTGAAAAATGACTGAACAATACCAGCAATAAGTTACATTAATTAAACTGCATGTTTCTGTTGTATCTGTTCTTTCTTATCTTTGAGGAAGGAGTGCTGAAGATGGGGCAGATTAAGTGAGAACCTTGTTAAATTGGGAAGGTTTAAGGAACTGGCTTTCATTGATGGGAGTCTGGTAAAGCTCCAGCTTCTCCTGGAGAAGAACCCCCTGATCAGTGGTTGATTGACCCAGAAGCATAAGACACATGTCTTGTTCCACTTCCTACTGCAAGGGGACATGATTATGCTGTATTTGGAAGTTACCTTGGATTTTTCTCACATCTCAGATAATCTGAGCCCCTTCCTCCATGGGGTCTATGATTTATTTTTTTTTTGGTTTGTTTGTTTATTTACTTTTAGTTTACAACATTCAGTTCCACAGTCCCTTGAGTTTTAGATTTTCTCTCCCTCTCTCTACCCCGCCCCCCCATTATGGCAGCATGCACTTGGATACAGGATCTACAAATATCTTCCCATTAATCATTAGAGAAGGATTGTAATGGATGGGGATCTATGTTTTCTATATTAAAGATAGTTTGAGTTCTTGTGTGCATCCACTTCGCTCCCAGCTCAGTTCATATCCCAGACGTCTTCACTTCCTCACCAGCCTCCTTCTTAGCCTGAAGAAACCTCTTCTGATTGGCGACTTGCTTAGCAGAACCGCTATTTCATGAGAGCCCTCTCTGGACTGCTTTCACCTGCTCACCAGTCACTTCATCCCTGTCCAGGTGCCCTTTCCCCACCTCCTCTTTATGTACTGCTTTCCTCCACTGGGATTCAAACTCCTCAGGGGTAGAGACTGTCTTCTTTGCCTGTATTTGTAGTGCTTAGCACAGTACTGACACACAACAAGTGCTTAATAATAACAAATGCTCAATAATAATAATAATAGCCAGCATATCTCTAGTCCTTGAAAGTTTGCCAAGTATTTGGCAAATATTATCTCATTTGGTCTTCACAATAACCCTGAAAAATAGGTGTTATTATTATCCCCATTTTACACATGAGGAGGCTTGAGCAGACAGAAATTAAAGCAACTTGTTTAGGTCACATGGCTAGAAATGCCCATGATTGGATTTGAACTCAATTCTTCCTGACTCTTGGTCCTGCACTCCATCCAATGTGCCACTCAAATGCCTCGGTGCTTTTTCCCACTCCCTCTGTCTCCCTTTCCCCCCTTTCTATTCCTTCCCCC
>CM053586.1:95303661-95321342 GCA_028646515.1 Pseudochirops corinnae
TTTCTCAAAAATAGTCAGGCATCTTTATTGATGCTAAGATACAAAATTCACAAGCTGTCATTCTAAAGTCCTCTGTGATCTGGCTCCCACAAGCCTTCTAGTCAGATTTCAAATTACTTCCTTGCATGTTCTCAACATTCCAGCTAAACTGGTCTGTTAGCGGTTTCTTGGACTTACCATTCAATCTCCTGACTCTGCACCTTGGTTCAGGCTGTTACCCTCACCTAGAACCTTTCCCTCTTTTCACACCTGAGTCTTCAAATTCCTGACTTCTTTCCAGGATCAGTTCAGATGCCATCACATACATTAAAGTCTTTTGGATCCTGTTATTAGTACTTTCTCTTTTCTGAAATTACTTTGTATTTTGTTTTTATTTGTGCTGATGTTTTTCTGTCACCCTCTCAATAGAATGTAAGCTCCTTGAGGGCAGGGACATTTTTGGTTCTCTCTTTGTATCCCCCAGCACTCAGCATAGTGTCTTGCTCATAGTGGGTATTTGATAGTTGAATTGAAGTGAATTCTAACTTGAACTAGAATGTTATCTTAATTCCCTTTCTATGACTGAACTCATCACCAGAAAACAGTCAGGGAGAGGTGGGAAAGGGTCATTGGAGACAGTTGGAAGAATGGGCAGTAGCCTGGGGACCTAAGGGAAATAGCTGTGACCCAGCAATGTTATATTTAGATAATACTAGATCCTTTGGAGATGTATCCTAAAAGAGAATCCATCTGTGATGGGAAAATCTCAGTGCTTATTTGTGCCGGTTGCACCCTGGGGCAAGGAGAAGGCTAGATAAAAGAGGGTTTAGAATCTAGTTCACAGTAGTAAGGGGCATCCACTGCTGGACAGAGAGCCCAAGCCAGAAATATTCACGAAGTGGGTGGCCTCTCTGTCTCTTGAGAGGCTAAGACAACTGCTGAGCATTTGTAGCAACCAGAGCGGGATAACATAATATGAAGTCATCTAGACCATGAAGATTGGAAATTTGGTCCAAATACAAATTTCCAGCCATTCAAATCCATTAAAGAAAATACAACTTCATGGTCATGCAAGTTGGGGAGGGGACAGGTAGCATTTTTTTAAAAAATTCAAGACTTTTGTACATTAAATGTAATTTATTAAGCACAACTTTGAGGAGTTCAATGTAAATGAATCAGAACCAGCTAACTTCCCTAGATAACTTCCAAAATACATATTGGATTAAAAAGTAAGGGAACTTCTACAGAATACAATGCATTTATAATTTACTCAGAGGTGCAACCAGGGCAGGATGATCAGAACTTTGTCTCAGGGTAGAAAATTCTTCTGACTACATTTTTACTCCTCTAAGAGGGAAGGGAGAGGCCAAGCCTGGTGATTGGCAGAGGAAGAGGTGGTAGTGGTGGTGGTGGTGGTGGTGTGTGTATGTGTGTATGTTTGTGTGTGTGTGTGTGTGTGTGTGTGTGACAGGATAGTGAAAGTGAAACTAGATTTTGTCCATTTCTGTTTCCCTGTGGGCCCCATGGGGGAAGTTGGGGAGGAGAGGACAGAAGCCAAAGCTGGCAGAACCCAGGGTCTGTCTCCTCCCCCATCCCCAAGTGGAAAGGAAGCCTGACATTGGACCTGGCTAGTCTTCTAAGTAGTAATAGCTATGACATTTTAGGACCTACCTTGCATCATATTCTACCTAGGGATAGAGCAGATGCCAGGAAGCCCTGGGAGAAATAGTGGGCTGGGAGGCATTCTATCCCCTTACATCCCTGACCCCCTGCCATAAATTCTTGGATGAGGGTCCTTCAGATGGGGAGAATCTCTTGGGGGGGGGGGGTGAGGAGAGAAAATAGTGCCTCAGCCCTTGCTAGAAAGCCATGTCTTTCTTGGATCACCTCTGCCTCCTGTATTCTAAAGACATCTCCCTCCCCCCATCTCAAAATGTTGCCGTCTCTGACTTCTTAAACTTTCATGGCTAAGGGATAGCAGGGAAGGAGAACGGATTGAGAATGTGTTAGACTGCACTGTGAAACAAGATGGGGGGGTCTTCTCTTTATAGAGCCTTTGTGATTTACAAAGTGCTTTACAAAAATTATTTCTTTTGATCCTTACGATTATCTAGTGAAACTGATGCTATTATTACTCTCATTTCACAGATGTGGAAACTGAGGCAGAGGAGTTAAGTGATTTGCCCAGGATTGCATAGCTAGGAAGTGTCTGAGGCTAGATTTAAACTCAGGCTTTCTTGACTCCAGGTCCAGTATTCTATCCACTACAAGGTCATATTGCCTCTATCAAGAGTAACTTGTCGGGGTGGCTAGGTGGGGTAGCGAATAGAGCACCGGCCCTGGAGTCAGGAGGACCTGAGTTCAAATCCAGATTCAGACACTTCACTCACACACACACACACACACACACACACACACACACACACAAACTAGCCATGTGACCTTGGGCAAGTCACAGCCCCAACTGCTCTGCCTTCACCCTCCAAAAAAAAGCAAAAAAAAAATTTATTAAAAAAAAGAGTAACTCGTCATAGTAGGAAGTTACCACTTCTTTGGGTAGGACGTATTTTCACCTCTTCTGCAGCAGTCTCATGGTAACTTGGTATCTCTTTCCATAGACACTGGTATCCTGGGGGGTTTTGCCCCTGGGTGTTGCCATTCTCTCCCACCCCGTCCAACTGAGGGTTTCTTCTGTGTCACTTGCTCTGGGAATGGCTGGTCGATGCTCTGGGTATGACAATTCTTAGTTACTGTTCTGGGTCTGTTGAAACAGTCATTAGAAAAATCACTGGTAGTTGTCTGACATTTTAGTGATGCTTTACCCGTCCTTAATTGCCAAGTGATAGTTTGGCTGCATGAATAGCGGAAGAGTATTAAAAATATTCACTGGTTGAATACCATAAAAACTGTTTATAAGAGTAATAAAAGGAAACAATGTTTTGGCATTTCGCTTGCTTATCTTTTCAGGTAAGAAAATGAACAATGTAGTGTTTATTTAGAGAAATGCTATAAAATGGCAAGTGGGAAGAAATGAAGTGTGTTGAACACATATTTGAGAGTAGACATTGCAGGGGCACTTTTTTTGGGGGGGGTGTATATTGTACCTATGATTTTATTATGAAGAGAACTCCAGGTAAGCCATTTCCTCTGCCAATGCAGATTTATAGATTTAGAGAATTGTCTGAGACACAGGGGTTAAAAGCAGACTTGAATCTAAGTCTTCTTGACCCTTTGACAAGCTTTTAGTCACCATAACACACTCTACAGGGACTGAATTACAGTGAATTGTTATCCCAGTTAGCAGAACTTAAGCACTTAAAATTCATGTACATGTATGAAGACCTGTGCATTTGCATGTCTGTCTGTCCTGACCTCAGTGTGTTGATCTCTCAGAAGTGCTGGTTTTCTTTGTGATGACACATTGACACAGGACCCTCTGCTCTGCTGGCTTGTCTCCATTTTGATAGCAAGCAGGGTTCTGAGCTACAGATGTGCCAGAGTAGAGTCTCTGTGCGTTTCAGTGCCCTCTGGCTCACATGTGCGGGCTGCCAAATAAAACAAACATGAAGTCTAATTTTATGCCTAGTAGCCACATTGCCATTCTTGCAGTATATTGGGACTGAGATTGTTTACTCACTGTTGCAGAGGGCTTGTGAGAGGATAGAGGCTCAGGATCTCTGCAAACTAGAAAAAAAAATGTATACAGTGAAAAACCATGCCAGTCCCCACTAGAGATCTTGTCAAATGATTAAATTGCTTGACTTGTGGAGTTAAGACTAAAGATTTCTGGGCATGGAGGGACCAAAATCCACACTGTAAATGTGGATAAGTTGAAGGAACTTTGTATGTTTCCTCTGGAGAAGAGAAGACTTAGGGGAGAGACTTAATAGCTGTCTTCAAGTATTTGAAGGGCTTTCAAGGAGAAGAGAGATTAGTCTTTTTCTGTTTGGTTTTAAGGGACAGTACTAGGGATAATGGATAGAAGTTGCAGAGAGGAGGACTATTTCAGTTCAAAGTAAGGAAAAACTTCTAGCCCTGAGTGCTATAAATAAGTGGAATGGGATATTTCCTAAAGTAGTGATTTCTCCCCAACTGGAGGTATTCAAGGAAAAGCTGTGTGACCACTTATCAGGTATGTATGTTATAGAGGGGTTTTTGTTCAGGTGCTGCTTGGATTAGATGACTTCTGGTCTCCTTTCCAATCCTGGGATTCTTTGGTTCCATTATTGAATGGATTGTTGCTATGGATATTTGGGAGCCTTCTCCTGGACCTTCTCAGTTAATTTACTTAGACTATTGTGCCAAAGACAATAAAAGTATGTCAGAAATATGACTTATTAACAGGATAGGTCTAACTAAGTGGTCTAAACAACCTCACAAATTTTCTTGGACTGGGTCATGTCCAAGGTTCCAGGTCAATGGACAGAGTTTTCAGGGGCTAGTAGGTTTTTCCCTGTAGAAATATAAAAAGGGCAGACTATCTCACTAGTTGGTCAGACTGCCCTTGGGTTTAATGTAGTCCTGTTCTATAGTTAGTAGGGTGAGCCTGGCTGGATCCTATGGACAGGGTGAGCTCAATCCCTCCAACCACATATTCTTGGCAGCCACCATAGGTTATACCAACCCACTATGAATCTCTTAAGGACATGTTTACCATACTGTCACTGTTAATCCTACTGACATCAGTTGGAGAATTTGAAGCCAGGAGAAATTAATTAGGCCATTAAAAACAAGAATAGGAATGAGCGTTACAATTTCCTAGACCCAAGTTTTGCAAGATACATTGCCATTAGCCCAGCACACAGCACAAAATATCAGTTTATGTAAAGTAGGGATTTCAGCAATGTTGTACAAATCTTTGTCTGAGCAACAGCCATCCCGAATAAAGAAATATCTCTTATATCATCCCGTTGTGTCTTTAGTAAAAAAGAAATGTTCATCCAAAGATATAAAAAGGCTGGGCCATAAGGTTCTTAAATGATGTTGGAAGTGTTTTTTAGGAGTCTCTGGCATATATAACTGTCAAAATCCGAAGAATGAATTAACTTTAAATTCTGGATGTTAAGGATACACAAGGACTATGCCAGATCATGAGGTGTATTGGATAGAGTGCTATACTTGGAAGCAGGAAGTTTTGGGATTAGAATCTCACCTCAGATGCTGACTAGCTCTGTGACCTTATGTAAGACACTTAACTTCCCTAAGACTCAATTTCTTTATTCATCTTGTGAAAAATGGGAAAAGGAGCCAGATTTTGAACATGGAAGATGGCATGGATCAGCACAAACCATCATCACTATAGAGGCAGCTAGGTGGTGCAGTGGCTAGAGCCCTAGACCCGAAATAAGGCAGATCTTAGTTCAAATGTGTCTCAACCCTGGGCAAGTCACAACCTTTGGTTGCCTCAGTTTCCTCATCTGTGAAATAGGGATACAACTAGTACCTACCTCTTAGGGTGGTTGTGAGGATCAAATGAAATATTTGTAAAATGCTTGCAGCACAATGCCTGGTACATGGTAAGTGTTTTATATTTATGTTAACTATCATCAATAATTAGAGTAACCATTGGATTTCATCAGGTTCAGTGTAGTATATGAATGAATTTATGGGAAAATAAGAAATGACTGAGAACTTCAAAGAAGATTATGTACTTTTGATCAACACTTAAACGTGATTTTGGGAGATGTAGAAGCGATTGTGACAACTATAGAAATTGATGAAGAAACATGAAAATCAGCCCAAATGGAACATTCCAATACCATTTTTTCCAAAGTGATGGAACTGGATCTTCATTGAGAGTTGGCTAAAAACAAACATTTATACTGTATGAAAAATTGGAGGCTCTGTATAATAATCTCTGCAAGAAAAGATGCTGTTCAAAAGAGGAGTCTGTGATACTTTTTGATATTAAGAAATAATCAAGGATCGATCCCCTGACCCTTAAAATCAATTTATTTCCAGGTTAATTCTCAATTTAATAAGTAAGCATAATACCCATTTTTATATTTAAGTCAAATCTACCAAATAATGTCATCAGTATAATATAGGAATCTTTGTAAAAGATTTAATTTACTCCTATTTATCTTGTTGGCAATTACATTTTAAAAATAGACATCATTCTGCCCTCCCATTTTTTGACTATGCAAATAAAATAAAATGAAGATGATAATATTATGACCTCACAGTATTACTATGAGTATATCAAATGAAATAATTTATGTAAAATATTTTTCTTCTTTTGGACAAGACCTCAGTCTTTTATTGGTATAGGGTACTCCTTTCTCTATCTTCTCTATAACATAGTTTCAGAGAGTAGCTTGGGAGTGCTGAGCCATTAAATGAATGACCCAAGGACAAACAGGTAATATGTGTCAGAGGAAAGATTTACTCAGGTCTTCCTAACATATGCCACCTTGCATCCACTGTGCTATGGTATCTCTTGTCAAGATGGCTAGTCCCTTTGCAGATCTCTTGAAGTGTTTCATAAATGTGAATTTATAAATGACAAAGGACTTTACATGGTGAAATCTAGAGATCGGTAGTATAATTGCAATAACAATAGTTTATATTCATCGAACCCTATAAGAATTGCAAAATATTTTCACAACAATAACCTTGTGTTGTGAATGGTGTAAATATATTACACACAATTTACAGAGAACACTGAAGTTCAGAGATTTTAAGTGACTTTCCCAAGATCATATAGTCAAAAAGTGTTAGAGCCAGCATTTGAAATGAGGTTTTCTTTGTCCTGAGTGTTCTTCCTATCACCATGCTGCTTTTTAATTATGTACCAAAGATTTTTAATAGATTGAAACCTGGTTGTATTTTGTGGCTGTGGATACAAATTCTACAGACAATTTCTTGGTAATTAGTCACTAGGTGTTGATGTAGATTATTAATATGTACTACATTAATGTCCTCTGGAAGCTGTTTCTGGGTACTGTGATTCTCAGACATCTCTAGCTGCCTCTGTCAAGCTCTGTCCCATTGCTTTCTGTTAGGGTTTGATCTGTAGATGGAGGATTGTATGCCAGTGTGAAATATATCTGTCACTCTTTCCATGGAACATTTTATTGAATAGGAATCTCAGAGATTGTAGAGTATGCCAATAAAGCAAATTAGAGATGTATTTGTATTGTTAAAGAGTATAGAAACACAATGGATCTCTCTTTCTCTACATATACATGAATATACATATATCTTTAAACTTCTGCATATATTATTTAGTTCAATGATCTCTTATTTCATTACTATGATTATTTCTATTCTTTATGAATGTAGACCACGGTCCCTCTACAACTTCGAGTTGCTGTTGTCAAATAATTTCTCACTCTGTGGCTAGTTTAGTGATGAATGGAATCACAGAAATGAGTTGGAAGGGACCACAGAGTCCATTTAGACCAACCTATACCTGAACAAGAATCCTCTCAACAACATAAGGCATTCAACTATTGCTTTAAGATCTCCAGAGAGGAGGAACCCACTACTTTCCAAGGTGGTTCACTCATTTTGGGATAGTTCTAATTGGTAGGACATATTTGTTTACTTTGACTTGAAATCTATCTTTGTGCAACTTCCACCTATCATTCCTCATTCTGTCTTCTGGAGGCAAACAACATGTTTAATGCTTCTTTCTTTGTGACAAGTACTTCCAACACTTGAGACAGTTGTCATCATCCCTATGTGTTTTCTTCTCCGGGCTGTATATCCACAGTTCCACCAGCTGATTCTCTTATTCCATGATCACAAGACTCTTCATTATTTTGATGGCTTATATTTAGCTTGAAAGCCATAAACACCTTCAGATCTTTTTCAGAAAAACTGTTGTCTAGTCATAGCTCCCCTATCTTGCCCTTATGAAACTGATTTTTAAAACTGTATTAGAAAATATTTATCTTCAATAACTTTTATCTTAATTGATTTAGTACAATGCTCTACCCTGTCAAAAACTTTTTCAAGCCTGACTGTCATCTAACTCTCACACTATCACTCTTGGCTTTGTGTCATCTGAAAACTTGGTAAGCATGTGATCTATGCTTTTGTCAAAGTCATTGATGAAAATTTTTAACAGTAGAGAGTCACACACAGAGATCTCTTGGATGCTACATTAGAGGATAAATTTAAATTAATATTGATTCATATATGATAATGCATTGGGTCTAGGTATTCAACAGTACCGAATTTATCTAGTTGTACTATTGTTCAGACCACCAATACATCTTTTCTAGAAGAATAACACATTATAGTTTGTGAAGTGCTTTGTTAAAATGTTGGTAAACTCTTTCTATAACATTTCTATAGTCTAGCACTAGTTACTCTGTAAAAGAAAAAAAGAAAATGAACTTAGCATGGCATGACACTTGATGAAGGCATGTGGGTCATTTGTGATTACTGCTTCCTTTTTAAAATGTTCTCTAACCATCTTTTTAATAATGTTTTATAATTTGGTCAGGAATAGAATCATTCATTGGTTTATAGATTTGCAGATTCCATTTTCTTCCTACTTTTGAAAATCAGGATGATTAACCTTTTCCAATCCTTTGTAAGACATTCTATGCCATCTTTCAAAGATCACAGTGGCTTCTCAGTCACATATATCAGGTTATCCAGTACACTAGAATATGATTCATCTTGCTCTGGGAACTTATATAGAGGCAGGTAGGTTGATCTGTTAATTTGTTCTGCCCTAGGTTGTCTGAATTTAGCTAGGCTAGTCAGTGGACAGCAGAATATAGTTCATTTCTGGGCTTGTACTAAAAGCCTTTTCAGTTTGGTAACAGCTGGCAGACGTTGCATTCCATTGACACAATATTAAAAAAAAAAACCCTGTGATTATTTCAGTAGTAAAAGATATTGGAGTAGTACGTTAATCAACAAAGATAAAGTATTGAGACAAGTTCTGGCAATGTTCTTCTTCTTCCCCTCCTCTTCCTCATTTCCTATCAACCAGGTGCCTTCTGCCACTTTCTCCTCCTTCCTTCTTGTCTCACACGATGAAGTGGCCTTATTTCTTACCAAGACTAACCCCTCTACTTCCATATTATCTTCTCCAAATGATTGCTGCATTTGTCATCCGCACTCTTTCATGTATTTTCAATTTTTCCCTCTCTATATTTCATTTCCTACTGCCTATAAATATGCCTATGTCTCCTCTATCGAGAAAAACCCTCACTTGGTCCTTCTATCCCTGATAACTATTGCCTTATTTTCCTTCTGCCCCTTGTAGTTAACCTTCTCAAAAAGGCAGTGCACGTTAGGTGCTTCTGCCTTCTCTTCTTTTATTCTCTTCTTAACTCCTTATAATCTGGCTTCTGACCTTATCATTCCACTGAAGTTCCTCTCTCCAAAGTTATAATGATCTCTTAGTTGTCAAATTCAATAGCCTTTTCTCAATTCTCATTCTCCTTGACCTCTTTTCAGTCTTTGAAATTGTCTATCATTCTCTCCTCCTTGATGCTCTCTAGGTTTTTGGAATGCTACTCTCTCCTACTTTTTTTTCCCTTATTGATTTTACCACTCATTTTCTGCGTCCTTTGCTGGATCTTCTTCCAGGTCACGCTTGTTAACCATAGGTATCCCTCAGGGTTATATCCTAGGCCCTTTTCTCTTCTCCCGCTACACTGCCTCACTTGGTGATCTCATCAGCAACCATGAATTTATTTGCCATCTTTATCATAATGATTCTGAGATCTACCTTTCCTGCCCCAGTCTCTCTGCTGACATCCAATCTTGCATTTCTAACTGCCTTTCAGACATCTGGAATTGGATGTCCAGTAGACATCTTAAACTCAAAATGTCCAAAATATAACCCATTATTTTTCTTTCTAAAATTTTCCTCCCTCCTACCTTCCTTATTACTATAAAGGACAACACCATCTTCCTAGTCCCTCAGGCTTACAACCTAGGAGTTATCTTGGCTTTCTCTCTAACTTAACTCCCTGTGTCTAAGCTGTTTTTATGGCCTGTAGATTTCATCTTTGCAACATCTCTTGAATATGCCCTCTTCTCTCCTCTGACACTGCCACCACTCTAGTAGAGACCCTCATTACTTCACCTGGACTATTGCAATAGCCTGCTGGTGAGTCTGCCTGCCTCAAGTCTCTCCTTACTCCCATTCCTTCTTCATTCAGGCACTAAAGCCATTTTGCTAAAGCACAGGTCTGATTATATCTCACTTTCCCCCCCTTCCCCTCCCCCCCGACTCAATAAATTCTAGTGGTTTCTTGTCTCCAGGAGCAAATACAAAATGATCTGTTTGGCATTCAAAGTACTTCATAAGCTAGCCCCCTTCTGTCTTTCTTGTCCTCTTACATCTTACTCCCCAGCATGTACACGTATGCTTTGATTCAGTGACTCTGGCCTCCTGGCTGTTCTATGAACAAGATCCTCCATCTTCTGGCTTTGGGTATTTTCTTCAGCTGTCCCCCACTCCTGGAATGCTCTCCCTTCTCCACTCTAATGATTGACCTCTTTTAAGTCTCAACTAAAATTCCACCTTGTATGTGAAGCTTTCCTCAACTCTTCTTAGTTACAGTGCCTCAATTTTTTCATTGGTAAAATGGGGATAATAATACCTGTACAGTCTACCTCCCATGGTTGTTGTCAGGCTTAAATGAGATAATGGCTATAATAAGAAGTTTTAAAAACATTCTTTATTCCTTCCTCCCCACACCCAGCCTGTAGCGGCACCCACACTGGCTTACCCAGGGTGACTGCTAGCACAGGTTCTTAGAACTGCTTTACTAGGAAAGATATCTGTTTAAGGGGTCAACAATTTTTTTTTAATTACATTCACTAGTTCACAGAAAAAGTTAGCATCCTGAACTTAAGAGAAAATACAGAGAAAATACAAGCAGAGAAATAAAGACCAACAGACAAGGCTCTGACTGCCTGAATCAAAGCAATATTGCTATACACTTTACATATATCCCTGGATCTAGAGAACCTTTACATCTGAGCAGTCGGGAGCTCTGAACATAGGGCCACTTAGAATCTTGACCAGGGAATCACAAGATCCTTCTCCTAAGTGAGGCCCCAAAGCAAAATGCCAACTCAGAGTATACATACACTTCTCAGAGCCAGAAGGCATCACAACCTTCCTGACTTAGTGCCTAATTAGAAATTAGCAGAAGGTGTGAAAGCATTCCTACAAGCAAGCTTCCCTCCTTCAATAGACTCTGTGACTCAGGATATATCACAACTATGAGGTAGTTGGGCCAGGGCTCAAAGAAGGTCACATTGGCCTATTGATGGGCAGCAAAGATCTTCCTAACCCATTAACATTACACAGCCCCAGAATATATATAATATATCTACAGAATCCACACACACATTCCCTGCACGTTTTGTAGCACAAGAGTCCATATTTCACAATCTCCTGATTCCTTTACCCTCTTGCTCTTATTCTGGATATGTTGGGGTTGGCAGACAACCCAAACCTGAGCCACCTCCAGAAAGGACAGCTACTTTCCTAATCTTTGACCAGGATCACCTAGTCTCCTCTGTGGGCTTTTCTCATACATACAGTTAAACTTGAGGGCTGTGATATAATGTTGCTATCTAACATAAACTTTGTATACAGGAAATCCTATGTGAGATTGGCAGGGCAGGGGATAGAGTAGAGTAAAGAGATCATATCTGACAGAGCTCATTAAGCAAGTTGGTCAATTTCCTGAAGTGGGGAGTTTGCCCAGGATATAGTAGTTTCCTCTAAAAATGATATTGCATTTTCGTGTCTTAATGGAATGATTAATGCTTGGAATTTCTGGCTTCTACTCCAAGACTATTTTTTTTTTTAGAAAAGCAGTTATAGTCCATGTATACTTGGCCTTAGGATTTTGTCGAGTATTTGTGTATCACTTAATTTGTAGTAGGAGACCTTGTATGTTTTTATAAACATGGATGGAGTTACAACACCTCCATTTACAAACAATGTAATCTGTAGTGTCAGTCTAGAGGTACTCAACTTGATGTAAAGTTAGCCTTTAGGTGTTACTCCTACCTAGATCTTCCTAAGAAATAAGACACTTATTTTATACTGAAACCATGCTAAAAATAGAGAATTATAGAATTTGAGAGTCTGAAGGGATTCGTGGATATCTTGACCCTGTGGTCAAGAACTCAAGTGTTTCCTCTATTTAGGCTATCTTGACATGCATACAATTTTGGCCCTTTCATGATAGTTAATTTTAAAGTACTGACTTTAAAATATGATTTAGGAGGCAGTATGGTATAGTAGAAAGTGCATTGATTCTGGAATCCAATTTGAACCCCACCACCTGGGTTCAAATCCTGACTCTGATAACTCTATGTGTGTTCTGCAAGTCAGTTAACCTCCCTGGGCCTCAGTTTCCTCATTTGTAAAAAGAAGGGATTGGACTAGATCACCTCTGGGATAATTTTCAGTTCTAGGTCATATAAAACTATATTGAGATCACAGAGGCCGCCCATGATTTCAGTCCAATATATGGCATTCTTGTGTCATGAATTCAAATGATGTTTACCATATTTGGGCAGCTAGATGATTCACTGGATAGATTTCTGGGCCTGGAGTCAGGAAGACCTGAGTTAAAATCTAGCCTCAGACACTTATTGTTAGCTGTGTGACACTGTGTAAGTCACTTTATCTCTTCTCTGAAGAAAATGGCAAACCACTCCAGTATCTTTGCCAAAAAATCTCTGTGGGTGGTGTGCCCCATGGGGTCACAAAGAGTCAGATATGACTGAACAACAACCACAAAATTATCATTCATCCTTAGAAGATTAGGATCTTAGAGGCTAGATTTAGAGCTGGGAAAGACTATTCCCTGTTACCTATTATTTCGGCTCTCTCCTTATAGGAGAGAAACATAAGGGCCACAAAGGTGAAGTGGCTGTTCTGAGATCATACAGGTAGTAAGTGACAGAGCCAGGATTTAAACCTGAGGTACTCATAATCTAAATCAAACAGTCTTTTCTGTGGCATCTCTTCAATTCTAGGCTAACCCATCACTTCCTAGGATTACTTTGGCTCTAAGCAAAAGGGCTAAAAATTGGCATTAAGAGAGCAATGT
The DNA here is from genome assembly GCA_028646515.1 of Pseudochirops corinnae. NCBI lineage: Eukaryota > Metazoa > Chordata > Mammalia > Diprotodontia > Pseudocheiridae > Pseudochirops > Pseudochirops corinnae. The sequence continues at coordinate 95,316,696 of CM053586.1, forward strand.
GTGAGATGAAAGAGTTCAGAGTCTGAATCTGAGGTCAGAAAAGCTCTTTATTTCTTTCTCATCAGAAAGGACTCTACTCCTGTCACTCAAATGGCATCTGCCAGGGAGAGAGCAACAGGCAGAAGCAAGCCCATGGTTATATAACCTTCTAATGTAGAAATCCAACCCCCCCAACTAGCCTTTACTCTCATTGTTAGGGAGGCTGGCCCACCACCTAAGCACAGAAATCTGTCTCTGAGACAAAGGACCCAGAAACATGTGGGTGTCCAATGAAAGGCCAGGGAAGCAGTCTTTTCCTTATTTGGCGTATCTTGTGCTGAGGTGGCACTGGGGAGGGTCTCCATTGCTCTAAGTCTCAGATTCCTGTAAGGTCAGGTGATCTCTAAACTTAGACCTAGTGAATACTGAAGCCACTCTAGATTTGATTTTTCAGAATGGGGAAACTTCACTATCAATTATCCCTCACAGCAAGAATAGAGGAAGAGCGCCAGAGAGAGAAGGTGAATAATCCCGTGAAAGAAGTCTGAGGGGAAAAAAAAAGATTATAGAATTATAGAGCCTTTAGAACTGGAAAGTATCCCAGAGATGATCTTTCAATCAATCAAGAAACAAGGGTATATTATGCACTATTTGTAATGTATCTCTATCCCAGGGTTATTGCATTGAAATTATACTTGTAAAGTATTTAGCAAACCTTAAAGTACTACATAAATTTAGATTATTTTTATGTACCAAGCACCATAAATACAAAGAGAATTCCTGCCTTCCAGGAGATTACATCAGGATATGTATACACATAAATACGTATGTATGCATATGTACATATATACATACGCCTACATATGTATACACAAATAATAAATAGTACAGTGATTCTGGATAGGATGGGAAGAGAACTAAAAAAGCAAGGGGATTAGGAAACCTCTAAAAGGAAATGGCAGTTGAAGTGAGCCTTAAAAGGAGCTGGGAATCCAAAAGGGGGTGATAAAGAAGGAGAAAATTACAGGTATGGTGGACAGCATGGGTCCAATATATGTATTGGAGAGAACAGAAAAAGTTGAAACAAATGAAAAGACCAAAAGGCTAGAAGTCAAAAGGAGGAGAATACAGAAGTGAAAGATGGGGTGAATTTCAAAACCAGTTAAGTATCTGCTTCTGTCTCCAACCCCACAGGCATTTTGATGTATCAGTTCTCTTGGAGATATGTGGGCATGCTATATTTTTCTTCCTCTTTCAGTAACAGGGAAAATCTACTGCATTGTTCACATTTAAAATAGCTGCCGTTGGTGGAGGTACGGGATGCTTTGACAAAGTTTGCAAATACAATTTGAATTTTTTTTTTTAGATGTAAAGGCAATGAAACCCACAAATGATAGCCTTCCCACAATACCCCATTTCCACCCCTATACACAAGGCCTTGTTTTAGGTAGCTCAGCATTAACATATTTTAAAGTCATTCTACATCAGACTTTTAGTCAAGGAGACGTAGCCTCTGTATAACTCAATGATCTAGGCATTTAACATCACCTTTCTAAAGCTGGTCTAAGCTGCTGGAAAATTTATGAACAGTATACTGTCTTTGTTCAGACACCTCATGAATATAAGTATATGCTACAGGAATAGAAGCCATGTTGATAGCATCTTATTGATAGGTTTTACTTTTTCCCAAGACAATCTAGAATATATGAAAGAGACTTTTGAGGTCACAGCAGTGTCCCTCCGAGGGTGCTCAGCAGCCAGTTGAAAGGGCCTGTGTTGTCTAAACAGCCTCCTGTTGGATAATTGCCATCACAGCTCATATAAAAGAAGCAGCAGAAAGGTGCAAAAGTCATTAAGGAGGGAGAAATAGGAAGCAATCAGCAACACTTTAAACAAATTATTACCATGAAATTACTCTCTCAGCTTGAGATAAGTGCGGCAGATCTGTTAAAGCTATATACATCTCACAAACTTAAATCTGATTGTGGCAAGTTTCCTTTTTGGGTTTATTTATAAAGTGCAAGCTCACGGTGGATTGTGATACTAACGTAAGGGAGGCTGCCCATTTCTTTCCAAGCTTTCATGGCTGTCAAGGCCTCATGTCCTGTCATGAGTGAGTGAGTGAGTGTAGAGGTTTTTCAGATACCAATAATGATGAGCTGTCACCTTTTGCAGATGAAATGGAAAACCGTCCTGTTTGGACTTAGTCCAGGAGAAGTCATTTGGGGGGAAACCAGACTTATTTTTCTGTAGGAGTGTGTGTGTGTGTGTGTGTGTGTGTGTGTGTGTGTGTGTGTGTGTGTGTGTATGGAGAATGGGTGATCTGGGGAGGAAAGCCTGGGTGACTTCAAATCAAATTCCCTCTTAGTGACTCTCAATCTCCTGTCAAAAAGACCTTGGAAACCAGGGCTTCACTAGTCTGTCTTGGAATCAGTTGGCTCACACTTTCCCAAAGTAATAGACTGCAACTTGCCTGGCAGCCTTGTGTTGACCAGAGCTGGCAATCTGGGTTCTTGGTGGGTTAGCATGAGAGGATGTGCTTGACTGGCGCGCTGTCCTGAAGGAGGTAACTGAACACTGCTATTATTCCCTGTAACTTCCCTGGCATGTACCCAGTACTTTTCCTTAACATTTGTCTCCTGGAAGCTCCATTTCTATTCCACGCTGCCAACTCAGAAATAGTACTGAACGTCTAGATGACTCCTTGGAGGATTATTTCACAAACCATTTAAAAATAATTCTTCATCACTTTTTTTGTTGTTCCTTCTCCTTTGCATCCATTACCAGAGAAATGTGGGTGGAAAATAGGACATTGATTTCTTAAGACTATCGCTCTTGAATACTTAGTCCTTACCTGAAGGTGTACTTTGAGAAACAGTAAGTGGACCATTTCCTAAGAAAGTTCTCAAGGGAGGGAGGGGAGAGAAAAAGGGGAGAAAGAGAAAGAGAGAAGGGGAGAGGAGAGTGCCTGTCCTTTATTTTACTCATAAGGAGACTGAGTCCCAAGAGGTGAGTTGACTTGCATAAGATCACACATTGTAGTAAGTGTTAAAGGCAAATTTAAGTCCTCTAACTCTAAAGTAGTGCACTTTCCATGGAAGCAAGCTGCCCTCAAAACTAATGCATAGAATTTAGAGTAGAAAAAGAAACTTGTGATGACCAAATCAAACAACCTCATCTTAGAGATGAGGAAACGAAGGCAAAGTTAAATGACAAGGTTATACAAGTAGTAAGTAGGACTGGCATTCAAATCCAGATCTCTTGATTCTTAAGTCCAGAAATATTTCCACTTTACCAATGACCCCAAACTCATGGAGCTGTCATTTCTATTGATGAGGAATACAGTTCATGAACCATGTAATCATGAAGTTATAATTCATGTCTATATTAAAAATCAATACAACATAATTTTGTATAATGAATCTAAGACTTGGAAGAGAATTTACAGGTTGTCTAATCTAATCTCTCACCCAATGTAGCAACCCTTTCTTCACAATGTCCCTAACAGTGATAGGTAACTCATTTTGCTAGAAAAATGCCCATTTCATTCTTGAAGAGCTTTTATTATTAGAATGCTGTTTCTTATACCCAATTGAAATGTTGGTCCTTACAATTTCCATTCATGGGTCCTAGTTCTAATCTCTACAGCTTCGTTCCATGTAACAGTTCTTTAAATATTTGAAAGCAGGTATCATATTCATTCTCTCTTTCATGCTAAAAATTGTAATTTTACCATCTTTCCCAGAACGTATTCCAGTTTGTCTAAGCTTCTAATAAAATGTGGTGCTCAAACCTGAATCCAGTCCTTAAGGTGTGGTCTGACTAGGGTAAAGTACAATCAGACTATCATCTCCTTTGCCTAGATACTATAAAACTGTAATCATTTAGAAATCATTGAGTAAGATGAATTCAAGCCTAATGTATTATGCAGGTTAGAACTTAATATACCTTGCAAATAGTTGGATGAGTAGAAACCAATTCTAGACATTTACATAATGACAGATCTAGGATTAGAGCAATGCTTCTTTCACGATAGCATATTGATTATTAATTGTATCTAATTTATTATCCATATACTTTAGAAAAGATCAAGCTTGACTGGTTAAAAAAAATAGTGTGGATGAATACTTTTAATGCAAAATTGACAAATGCCCATGAATATGTTCTGTCACTGCTATCTATCCAAAATGTGTCCAGGACACAAAGTACATAACAATACTAGGAAAGAGATACAGATTGGATTACACCTGCAAAAAGGTTAGAATGAAAAAGAGAATAAAACGCAGTCAGACTTCTGGTAACTAACTGGCTTTACTTGTTCAAAATTCAGTGTAAAATTTGTGCTTTCACCATTCAACATGATCTAATGTCTGTTATTATTGTTTCTGAATAAATCTATTTATTTGCACAAGCATTTCTCACTTTCAAAGTACATTGCACTTTTAATTACATTAGCCAAGGAAGAGCAACAGTGCTTACTATGTACCATAGTACCATGTAGTATGTACAGAGAAAAACAAACAAGATAGTTCTTTCTTTTCAAGGAGATATTTCACATTGCCCTCTATTCTTTCATTGGTTTGGATCTGTTTGATAGTATCTTGATTTCTCGTGAAGTCATTTGCTTCCATTTGCTCCACTCTAATTTTGACGGAATTATTCTCTTCA
>CM053586.1:95321842-95348827 GCA_028646515.1 Pseudochirops corinnae
ATGATCTTTCTTTTCCCCAAAGAAGGAATCTCGGGTTTGGGAGCTGTTCTTACTTTGCTTCTTATGCTTATTCTTACTCATGGTTGTTCAGTCCGTGATTTTTTTTTTATTTTTTTTAAATCTCTGTGGGGCTCTGCTTCCAGAAGGGAAAGCTCTGTGCCAAATCACTGGGGTCCTCCCGGCTGCCATAGCTCTCAGGAAGATGCTGGGACTCTTCTTATTTACTTCCGGCTGACTGGATAATGAAGACTCCAGGACCAAGGCCCAAGACCGTGATCGAGATCCAGGCTGCTCAACACGAGAGCTCTTGGCCTCAGAACAATCGCTTAGTCCCCCTGCTGTCTGCAGCCTGCGAGCGGGAAGCTGCAATGCGGAGGCGGGGGCAAAACCTCTGCCTTTCGCTTTTCCGTTCTGGAGGCCTTTTGGCCGGATACTTTTCTCCCCACAGTTCCCACTGACCTAGTTCTGAACGCTGCTCACAGCTGCCACTAATCCACTCCTCTGCTCCTCCTGTCCAGCCACCCCCGGGGCACAGCCGCGGCTTCAGGCCAGGCTGGCTTTGGTTCGCAGTGCTGATATGATTCCTCATAGCCGAGCTGACTTTAGTGGGAAGTATCTTTGTGTGCATTTTGGAGTTCTAGGATTGGTTTAGAGTCCTATTTTATGGGTATTTTGGGGTGGCTATGTGAGAGCTGCGATATGTTGCTGCTGCTATGCCGCCATCTTGGCTCCGCCCCCCTATCGTGACATGTTTTGCACGAACCTCTGTTGACTCAGTAATCTCTCTAAGTATTCAAAACCAATCAGTCAGTCAATAAGCATTTATTGAGCAACTACTTACTATGTGGAAGATACAAAGAAAGGCAAAAGAGTGTCTTTTCCCTTGAGTTCATGATCTAATGGAAAAGACAACAAGAAAGCAAACTATATACAGGATAAATAGGAGATAACAGTGGGAAAGCACTAATTCAGAGGAGTTGGGGAAAGGCTGGAAGGTGGGATTTTAGTTGAGATTTGAAGGAAGCAAATGAACCTACAAGGCAGAAATGAGGGGGAAGAGCTTTCCAGGCATGGAGGGCAGACAAAGAAAATGCCTGGAGCCAAGAGATCGAGTGTCTTGTTTGTGGAACGACAAGGAGGCCAGTGTAACTGGATCAAAGAAAATTGGGTGAGTATAAGACATAAGAAGACTGGAAAGATGGGGGTGAGGAAAGTAGGTATTGAGTGCCAAACAGAGGATTTGGTATTTGGTCCTGGAGGTGTTAGGGAGCCAGTGAAATTGATTGAGTGGAGTGGTGGGGTGGCATGGTCTAATCTGTGCTTTAGGAAAACCACTTTGGGAGCTGATTGGAAGATAGACTCAACCAGCAGGCTACTGCAGTAGCTGAAGTGTGAGGTGATGAGGGTGTTGGCAGTATCAAAGAGAAGGGAGGAGATTTGAGAGGTATTGCAAAGTGAAATTGAGAGACCTCAACAACAGAATGGATATGGAGGGTGAGTAAGAGTGAGGAGTCCAGAATGATACTATTCTAAAGATGCTTTTGAACTTTACTGGAAGTCTGCACAAAGCCCTTTGGCCTACTGATTAAAGAATCCATCCTTTTTATTTATCCTATTTTTAAAAATCAGGACTATCTCCTTGTCCAGTGGTTCCTCTCCCATTCTTCGTAATTCTCCAAAGATCACTAACAGTGGTCCAACAGTCACAACTGTAAAATTTTCAGTACCTCTTTACCCAGGAGAAATGACTTGACATCATTCAGGTAGGCCAGGTGCTTTATTAATATTGCCTTACTTATTTGTAGTTTAAGCTACCTATTAATCATATTCTCTTCCAGAATCTGAAGATCATTCTTTTTGATAAAAAAGAAAAAATAAAATAAAAGGAAAGGAGAAATACAGAAGTTCTTATTTCTGTTGTCCATTATTGTCTTCCTATGCTTATCAAGCAAGCTTTCTGAACCCTCCTTCATCTTTTTGCTAAACTTAGTTTAAAAGAGAAAAGTCTTGGCTTTAACATTTGTCCCAAACCTCAGCAATTTGGGGGCTTTTCAGCCTCTGTTCTGTAAGGTGCTTTGGCACTTGTTTAGAATTATCTTCCTTTTATATGTGCCTTTAAAAACACTAAGTTGGTAGAAAGTTAGTAAATTATTTCTCTTTGCAACCACACTGCAACCACTTTGGAAACCTTTGCCTTGAGGTAACACAATAAAGTAAGAAGCCCCATAGCTGGGGGTCAGAGGAACTGGGTGTAAATTCTACTACTGAAGTGTCTTACTATGTGACTTTGGATGTATCACATATTCTTTTTGGACCTCAGTCCTTCATCTCTTAAGTAAAGGAATTGGACTACTTGGCTTCTGACGTCTGTTCCAGTTCTAGATGATCTATGATCTTCTAGATCTAGATCTAGAAGATCTATGATCTTCCTCTTCAGAATTAATTATGACTATCTCACAATAGCTTCTTTTCTTGAATGTCCTGTACTTCTCAAGCATCTCTAGTTTTCTTGAAGAAGTTAATAAATGCCAGGTGAATTGAACTGAACTTATTAAAAGAATTATAACCAATATTCTAAAAAGTACCCATAAGGAAACTTGAGGTCACCTAAGAGCAATGGTCTTTACGCTACTCCTCCTTGTTTACTTGGGCCAGTTTGGTCTTAGAAGAGATGGAAAAACAATTTTGTCACCCATCAGGTTACCCCCCACCCCCAGGACCTACTGGGGAATGATACAGGATCATGAAGCAATACTTTCTTTTGAAGGAAGATAAATAGGTCAGTGGGTGTGGCTGGAAACAGGACTTCTGACAGGGGAATTGGGGTACACAGGCATAACAAATTGAGGTTGTGGCTTGGGTACCAATGGGTGAGTCCACTTTGCAGAATGCATTGTGTATTAGAGACAGTAGACCATTCTGGGCTGGTCTTCTCCACAGAAGAGCTCCTTATTAATACAGCCTTTACCCAACATAATATGAAGAATTTTATTAAACTAACATCATGCTTAAAGAAATTAATGGAAGAAAGCTGAAGAATATACTCACATTACTATAACCTTCTCAAAGAAAATAGTTTCTAGCAAAACAAAGGACTAGTAATATTGAAAGCTTTAAGGTTGTATTCTGGCTCTCCTCTTCAGTAGGCATATCCCTGGTATCTCAATTCTGCAAGATAGAGGGAATTTCCTTCTACAGTGTTAGTAGGGGGTGGGTGGGAAGCATTTTTTGTATAGTTCTCGGGATCCCATAGGATATAGTAGCCTCAAATATATCCTACACCAGTTCTAAAGTACTATATATGAAGAACATATGCTTCTATTTCTCTGATCGAAGCTGATCCAGCATTTCTTTCCCCTTCATAGAGGGCAGGGTGGGGTATGATGAGGGAAGAGAACAGAAGAAGGAGCCATAGGGAGGAGGAGGACAAGGAGAAAGGACTGGGAAATCAGCCCAAGACTGGTATCTGGAGAAAGGGGAGCCGATACCTCTTTTGTTTTCCGGAGAGCCCTGGGCTTCAAGGGTAAGTTTGAGTTTCACTTCAGGTCAGTTCAGGGCATTGAGAAAAGGCAATTTTCAGACAGCTAACTAACTGACTTGAATCTGGGGTAATTAAATCCCTACATTAGGTTCTTGACCGCAAAAGGGGGGGCGGTATTCAAATACAGAAAAGAAGAAAGGAGAAATAAATAAATAAATAAACACACCCTTACATTTGTATCTCATTATAGAATTAAAATGTTTACTGTTCCATGTAATAATTATAGGCCTAACATTTGATCATGATGGAGTTTCTTTAATTGGTTAAAAGTTTTTTTTTTTTAAACCAGTTTGCCTCATGGGATAAAATTTGGTTTTATTAGGTTATTTTTTTTTTCATTCAGGCATGCCTGGCTTCTATACCATCTGATTTTGCTTAATTCTGATGGGGCCTTGGCAACTTTTGTGGCAATTTTCAGTTTTGTTTCTGCCCTTTACTGATATTTCTTTAGTACAGGGATAAGCAGGTAGTTAGGAAGTGGTTATGTGGTGGTTCCTCATTTCATTTCCTAACATAAACACCTGAATCTCAGATTCCACAAGATATAGGAAAGGAGGCTGCATGCAGGAGACAGTCAGGAGTTCTTTCGAGAAGACTTTAGAGGGAGGGAAGCAGAGTAATTGAGGTTAAATGACTTGCCCAAGTTCCCAGAGCTAGTAAGTGTTAAGTGTCTGCGGTCGCATTTGAATTCAGGTCCTCCTGACTCCAGGGCCAGTGCTGTATTCACTGTGCCACTTAGCCGCCCCGTTGAGAAGACTTTCTACACCATAAAGCAGTGGTTCTCAACCTTCCTAATGCCGCCAGCCTTTAATACTCGTATGTGGGTATATATGCACGTGGGCAGACCTGCCTGGAGACGGCTAGAGGAGCAGTGTCTCGGTTCCTAAGAACATCGGAAATATGTGTTTTCTGATGGTCTTAGGTGACCCTGTTTGACCCCCAAAGAGGTCACAACTGACGGGTTGAGAACCGCTGCCATAAGGTGTAACTACCATTTTTTGTTCAGTTGTATACCTCCCTAACTTCGCTCCAAGTTTCACGATTCTGATGAAAGTATTGCCCTTATAGCTTCTCTTTTTGTTACTCAAGACTGCTTTTTACGGTTTACAGACTATGCAGGCTCCATTTCTCTAGTTCCTTCCTGTGCCCCCATCCAATTTATTGCTCACTCAAACCTTGTCAGAATCAATCAATCAATAAACATTCATTAAGCACCTACTATGTGCCAAGCACTTCTCTAAGCACTGGGGATACAAAAAGAGGCAAAAGACAGTCTTCTCCTCAAGAAGCTTATAGTTTAATGAGGGAGACAATATGCAAACAAATATATACAAAGCAAGTTAGATACAGGAAATATAGGAAATAATTAACAGAGAGAAGGCTCTGTAATTAAGAAGAACTGAGAAAAACTTCCTATAGAAGGTGAGATTTTAGTTGGAACTTATAGGAAGCCAGGGAGGTCTGTAGTTGGAGTAGAGGGAGCAGAGCACATGTCTGCTTCTTAGTTGAACACCTCCCTTCCAGAAATTAAGTGCCTACTATGCGCTGGGTACTGCCTTAAACACTGAGCAATAAAAGTGAATGAAGAAGTGAACAATAAAGGTGAACAAAGATTTGACACACACTTTGTATTTAAAAATACATGAGAATAGGGTATATGCACACAGAATTTTATTTATTCTTCTAATTGGCAGATCAGAAAGAGATGCCATCTTCTGTAACAGCTGATGAAGCCAGTGGTAGAATCAAGATTTGAACTCAGTCTTCTTGCTTTGAATCTCATGTGCTCTCTACTGTGTCACATTGCCTCCCATTTCATCACACTACATTTCCATCTGTACATTATAAAAATTGTTAAAATTATTTTTAAATGATGGTAATTTATGCTCTGCTATAGAAGAATAAAAGAAATTTCAGACTAGAAAGACATATGTGATAAGAAGGACTAAGAGAGCCCTAAGAAAAACTATGAAAGAGACTACTTTGACCAGCCTTTCCCACTGACTTGGTCCCTGACTTATGTTACCTCCTCAGGTTCTAGGATCTCTGTGCCTTCCAAGGTAATAACTAGTTAACTTAATAAACTAAATTTCCTTTCTCTAAAATCCTAATGAGAGATGGCCAGCAGAGATGCCCTAATTGTCTTTCCTTCTCTCCCAGATGACCAAATTTTCATAATGGTCTTCTAGAGATAATGTCCCTCTCTTGTCTGATGGTTGGAATATGCCTTATAGTAGGCAATTGAGAACATTAGGTGAGGAGGACTATACTCTGGTGGTTTCATCAATAAGACTGTCTTGAAGCATTCCTCAACTGTATATACTTAGGGTCAGCCTCTGTAGAAATTATTAGTATGTAGGATGTCCTGTGAGTGTGTTCAGATAATACCTTTTTGGGTCCAAAGGAGAAAATAAGGCCCAATGCATGGGAAAATCCACTGTAATGATCATACCATTTCCTGATTACTGATGCATGGTGTAAGAGCTGTTTCCTGTTCCCAGCTGATGGCAGGAAGGATCACTATTAAGATGTAGAGGGTAGGTGGGGGGAGGGGTAATATTACTTCCTGGAACAAAGTTTTTTTCCAACCAGATTACTCATTGCCTTATTTGAATAAGATAGTGTCACTGAGCTGATTAGGTAGATTATCCTTCAAGTCAAGCATTTATTAAGTCCCTACTATATGCCAGGTGCTATGCTAAGTGCTGAGATACAGAGAAAGGCAGAAATAATTCCTGCTCTCAAGGACCTCATGTTCTAATGGGAAAGGCAATATGCAAACAACTATGTAAAAACAAACTATATATGGGATATATTGGAAATAATTTTGAAGGTACTAGCACTGAGGGGAGACCACAAAAGGCTTCTTGCAAAAGGTGGGATTTTGGCTGAGACTGGAAGCCATAATGTAATGCCATGCATGAGCAGCTTTCCAGAAGAATGCTACTGTGAACAGCTTTTAAGGTTCTGATTACACAGCAAAGTGAACACTCTATTTATTACATAACAGATCAGAGCAAAACATTCACAGAAAATCAAAATACAGCATTCACAATGACTTATCACTAAAATGGCCATGTAGTTTTCACCAAAGTGGCCACAATAGTTTTCAACAAAGTACAATCATTTAGTCAATCACAAAATCCTTAATTCAGTCACAAAATACAAAAGTCAAAGTTCTCTACCCCTAGGTCACAGTAAATCATAATCTTCTCAGTCAGAACACAGTATCCAAGTAAAGTCTTCTTTCAGCTTGACTCAAGGCTGGCCCTCAGCTTCCATGGTTCCTCTTCCATGGTCCCAGCTCCAACTGTCACCTGGGTTCCAAGGCAGGCAGCTCCCAGTTCCTTGTCCAGCTCCTTGTCCAGTTCTTCGTCCAATTCCAGACAGAGAGAGACACACACACACACACACACACACACACACACAGAGGGAGAGGGAGAGGTAAAGGGGAGAGGCAGTGAAAATGCACAAAGTTGGGAGATGGAGAGTTTTATTTGAAGAACAGCAAGGAGACCAGTGTCACTGGGTCGCAGAGCATGTGGAAGGGAGGGAAGTATTAGAAGATAGAAGGCACCAGGCTTTAAAAGACAAACACAGAATTTTATTTTTGAGCCTAGAAGTGATAGACACTGGAGTTTGATGAGCAATGGTAGTGGTGGTGATGTGATGATATTGTCAGACCTATGGTTTAGGATAGATCAATTTTGCCAGGGTATGATGGCACATGCCTACAAACCCTACTACTGAGGATGCTGAGGCTGGTGGAACAATTAAGTCCAGAGTTCTGAACTACAGTCAAGTTCAAGGTGATTTGGGTCTACATAAAATCCAGAACTAAGATGGCAAACCCTTAGGAGGACAGAGCTACCAGGCTGCCTAAAGATGGGTAAACCAAGTCAGGTTGGAAAAAAAGAGCAGGTTAAAACTGTGCCAACCAATATTGAGGTTCAGCCTGTGAGTGGTCACTGAACTTTTAGGCTGAACGAGATAGGGAAATCCAGTCTCAAAAAAAAAAAAGGAAGATAACTGAGTGAAAGACATACTAGAGTGAGGAGAGACTTGAGTAAGGGAGACTGACCAGATGGCTATTTCAGTAGTCCTGGGGAAAGTGATGAGGGCCTACACTGGGGTGGCAGCAATGCCAAAGGAGAGAAAAGGGGATGTATATAAGAGATGTTGCAAAGGTAAAATAGATAGGATTTGGCAACTGATTACATATGGGGGGTGATGAGAGAGAGAGAAGAGTTAGGGATGTATACCTATGTTGTAAGACTGAGTGATTGGGAAGATGATGGTGTTCTTGACAGTGATGAGCAAGTTAGGAAATAAGGAATGGTCTGAGGAGAAATATAATGAGCTAAGTTTTAGACATGTTAAACTTAAGATATCTAATGGACATCCAGTTTGAGATTATTCAAGGTTTTTAAGTATCTATGACAATGTTCCTCTTCACTGGTATAAGTTCTGAGTATATCTGAAAATGTGTATGTTTGTGTGTATGTGTGTGTGTGTGTGTGTGAATACAAAATAGTCATTTTAACAAAGAGGATAGAATGTCCCCTTAGTCATTGAGATGTTTTCTAGATATGGATTTCTTCCTTGCTGCAACTCTGAAGGGCATTCCCTAGTTAAGGTGAACTCATCATATCAGTCTATCTGGGGGCTCTTTCCTCTCTATTCACTAATGTGGAACACAGATGGAGAGAGTGGGTCATGTAAGCCCAAGGAGTGCTGCCCCACTCTTAGGTGAGATTACACCCAAGCTTGCCCACAAGAGGCTTATACCTGAGGTAGCAAAATTGTCTTCCTCTTAATCACTGTTGCTTCTAATTTAGAGCTAAATAGACTGACATTTCCTGTAACCACCTGCACTCAGGCTTACATTATTAAAAGGAGCTTTGCTTCCATAAGAATTGTTCATTGAGGCATCATTTTATATATATGTATACCTTCAAACATTGGCCTAGATTAGGAGTTAACAACCTGGGATTTTTGAACTTTTTCTTGATATTTTGATAACTGTTCAATATAATTGATTTCTTTTGTAATCCTATGTATTTTATTTTATGCATTTAAAAGTGTTTTTCTGAAAAGAGGCCTACAGGTTTCACCAGTGTTGCGCACAGTGCCTGGCACAGTGATTAAGAAATGTATATTAACTTGATTCAACCAGACTGCCAAAGGGGTCTATGACTTTACAAAAAAGTTCAGAAATCCTGGTTTAGATGATCTTGACAGGTCCTTCCCAGTTCTAATATTTCATATAGTTGTGGTCTTACAACATGTGCATCATGTTAATAGAGGCATGTATGAAGGAATACAGATTTTCCTAAAATTAAATCAGAAGTTCAGATAAAACAATGAGAAATCATTTGTTGGAAATAATGAACAAATGGATGAATTACGTGGTTAGCGACTTGTAGGATTTAAGTAGTCATTGTGAGCATTGACCAGCTCTCATTTAAGGGAAAGGAACAAGCATTTATTAAGTGCCTACTACTGTATTCCAGGCACTGTGCTAAGCAGATTACAAATACCTCATTTGGAAGAATGATAGGACTTGCTTACAGTCCTTTTGGAGCAGGATGCTGTACTAAGTGCTGCAACACTAAAAATCTAGGTTAGTCTTTTCTTCATAGCTGCTGATGGATTCCACCCCTGCCCCACCCATTTGTCAGGGTATTTGGAATGTATCCATAGGATGCTTTCATTCGGCTGTTAATGGAATAACATGCTAAGGGTAGCATCTGTTTTATTGTAGCTTTTAATTGCTAATCCACATTCTTGTTCTTTGCTTTCTCATTTCTAAAGCCTTTATATAAGTTTCTAAGTGATGAAGTATAATGCCCTTTCCTAGGCAGAATCATCAAATCCTTGATCACTTAGAAAAGCATCCTTTACTCAAATGGAGGTAAAACTCTGGGAGCACTTCATCCAGAAACAAGACTATCTTAGCCTTGAGATCTACATATTTGTATCAGTATGAGCCACTGTTTCAGTGAGAGATTGAAAAGTTACCCAAGGTGTAGAAATAATATTTGATTTGGGTTTTTAGATTTGGTTATTTAAGCTAAAATTCTTGGGCAGGTGGATTAGACTTTTAAGAATAGACACTAAGAATTTCTTTTAGCTGGTATTGTCATGGCAGATTCTACCCTTCAGGCAAAATCAGAACAAATAAAATTACCAGTCTTGAGAGATAGCATGGTATAACTGATGGAGAGCTGACCTTAGAATTCAGAAATTCTGCGTTCAAATTTTGATTTTAATAAATGCTGACCAACTGTCCCTGGCTAACCAACTTAACCCCTCAGTGACTCACTCAGGCAGTCAGTAAACATTTAAATGTGTGTTATAGTTCAGAGATTGAGTTTGAACTCAGACAAATGCTAGGGATTAAAAATAAAATCTCCTGATCTCAAGAAGTTTGCATTCTATCAGGGGAGATAACATGTATGTATATATCATATATGAACATGCATATATCTATATATGCAAATATGTGTATAGATATACTTTTTTGTCTCATATAGATATATGTATAAATAAATATCTGTGCATATTAATAAACTTAAAATCACACTAAGACTTTTTGGGACATCTCATATATATACATATGCACATACATATATACACATATACACACATACACATATACACATATTCTTTATATATAAAGTAGACAGCTAGGTGGCACAATGGTTAGAATGCCAGGCCTAGAGTCAGGAAGACTCATCTTCCTGAATTCAAATCTGGCTTCAGATACTTAGTAGCTATGTGATCCTGGCCAATGCCCTTCACCCTGTTTGCCTCAGTTTCCTCGCCTGTCAAATGATCCGGAGAAGGAAATGGCAAACCACTCCAGTATCTTTGCCAAGAGGACCCCAAATGGGGTCAGGAAGAGTCAGATATGACTGAAATGACTGAACAACAAGAAATATATAAAATGGCTATGAGGTAGTTGAGGAAGAACAGACATTAACACTTGGGGAAATGGAGGTCAGAAAAGATGGTGCTTGAGGAAGTAGGGATTTTATAATAAAATTGTAAAATAATAATTTTATAAGGCAGAGTCAGGGAGAGAATAAAACTCGGGCATGGAGGATGAACAGTGCAAAGACATGGAGATATCACTATCCCAATGAAATGACATGTCCATTTTAACCTTAATCCTTACCCCACCCCCCTCTCATTTGATGACTTTTGAAGTTCTTTCCAAGAGAATCTTTGGATGGGTTCAGGTACACATGCAGTCATTGTGTAAAGAAATCTCAAACACCTTCCCTGTCCCTTCTGTCACATTTACACATGCAGGAAATCGTGTGGTCTGCAGTGTTATCTTGTGAAATCACAGAACAGCCCCGTTTACCATCTGAATGACTAATATCTCCATCCTGAAGGACTAGAAGTAGGAAGTCCCAAAGACTATAGGGAGAAATGTTAATATAAGAGATAGACACCCACACACATTTATCTACACGAATATATACTGCTTTTTATTGTGCATATGTATGTATATATGTATATGTGTTTATTTATAAAATACACACATGTATATACAGAGATACACACACATTGAAAAAAATATATATATAAATAATAGATATATAATATGTATATGCCAGGAAAAGGGGAACCCTTTTTGGCCGTTGGTTGCCCTTTTCCCCATTTGACCTCTGCTTTGACCTGGTAGTGATGGGTGAGTCAAAGTATCCTGGTAGAAGAATGGGAAGCGATTCTGTCAGAGACTCTCCAGAACCTAATTCCTGCTCATCTCAATTACCCAGGCTCAACACAGCATTCTTCTCAGCTGTTTGTATTGCTGAAAGCAACTGATGGGAGGGAAGAAAAAGGGGTAGCTGGGCTGGTTAAACTTTAACCACCTGACTGATGACATTTCAACAAGGCATTTTCATGTATACCTAGAGGAATGATTTACATTGTGCTAAAATACCTTTCCTCTCTTTTGCTGCCTCTTTTTCATTAAGATCCCCTTCAGCCCCATAGCCAAGTTAAGTCTTTAGTAAAGCTGGGACTTTGATCTTCTCCAGGGCCCGTCTCTCCTTCTACCAACTGTGGTCGCTTGGACTCCAGAGGTCACAGGGTGAGCAATAGCAGATTTGGCCTAAGACCTGACCCACATGGCTACTGCAGCCTCCTTTGATGAGTCTCCACAGCCAAGTACAATGAGGAGAGGGACCAGAGCCAGGCCTGGGATGTCTGGGAGCAGAAGTGCCCTCATTGCTGTCACCTTATTCTGATGACGTCTGTCTTCAGAAGTGAGCAAGATAATCCAGCCTTCAGACTAACTTTATGGGTTTCTGCCTCCCCTTCCCCCTTCCCACTCTGAGCTTGTCTCTTTAACCTCATTATAGTCTCCATAGGGAAAGGAGACTAGACCAATAGGTTTAATCCAGCTGTTACATATCACATTAGTGTGATATAATAATAATAATAATTTTTAAAGAGCAGTATGGACTTGGAAGGAAAAGTCTTTTTTTAAAAAATAGATTTAAATATGACTGAAGGTAATGTGGCCAGAAAATGGCTGTAATAGATGAAAGCCCTATGTTTTGGCATCTGCCATAGTGAGGCCCTTTAAACTCATTCACTGGCAAAATCCTTTGACTATGCCCACTTTTTCCTTTTAGCTTTATTAGTATTTTACTTGTTTGGTATAATTTGGTAATAAGAGTCTAAAGTACGTAATGATTTATAGGTACAAGGAGCATCCACATGTAGATTATTTAATTTAGTTCTTATAACAGTCCTGTAAGGTAGGTACTGCTGTTGGCTTATTCTGAGTACCATTTTATAGATGAGGAAACTGAGGCCTCTGAGGCTGTGTCTTTCTCAAGGTGGTATGGCTAGTATAGGACAGAGCCAGGACTTCCTTCTGACTCTTCTGACTATATATCCAATACTTCTGACCCATCAATATGTAGGAAATATCAATAAACAAAGAAGCCATTTGGACATCAGTGATACTTGATTTTTATGATTTTCATCTACAAAAATTTTAGCTGGTTAAAATATGAGTTTTTCCCTCATAGATTCCAAGATCTAGAAGTGACCTCAGAGACCATTCAATCCATCTCCTTCTTTTAACAAATGAGGAACCTGAGCCCTAGTGGTTTCTTCTGGGTCACACAGATGATTAGTATCTCAGAGGCAGAATCTGAATTCAAGTTCTGCTGTTCTCAAGAGTCTTCTTTCTCCACCATATCATACTGCCTCCAATCCTTTCCCTTGATTAAAAACAAAATCCCCTTTTGAGGGCTCAATTCCCATTTTCATGGGCTTCTCCACATCTCACACATTTTCACTGTCTTTAGTGTATGACCAATTACCCAGGAGACATAAAGTAGAAATTAGAAAATTTCTCTCTCCTAAAAACAGGATAGACTCAGCTACTGGGCATTATTTAGGTGGCTTTCTTTAGAACAAAGAAGATAGTAATGATCCATCTCTTCAAATGTGTTTTGGCACTAGGAATTGATGAACTCATGAGCTCAGTCCTATATGCATGTCTGGCAGTGTCAAATGCCATGTGGTAGCAAAGGACATATGTTTCTCCTCCTCCTCCTCTTCATTCTCCTCCTTCTCCTTCTCCTTCTCCTCTTCCTCCTCCTTCTCTTCCTTAGTTTACTAGTTGAAACAAAGGAGTGGAAGAGAATCATAGTGATAAACTCTTTTTAGAATGAGGAATCCTTGGATCTTGGTGTATAACTACCATACTCTTGAAAACATGATATATACTTTTAGATTCTTGGAAATCAGATTTAAAAAAATTATGATGAAGAGTAAATAGGATCTCATGACCTATGACAAGAAATGCTCAAGAATGAATTTTTGAAGATACAAATAGAACAAAAATAGATGAGGAATTTTCTAGAGAGAGGAGGCTACACAGAGTTGGATAAATTTAAACTTAGATATTTTTAAAAGATATACAGAAGATGGAAGCAAAGGAAGGGATTGGATAGAGGCAGCATGTCATAGTAGATGGTGTACTAGACTTTGACCTAGAAGATTTGAGTTCAGATTCTGCCTTAGATACTTGCTAGTTTTGTGACCAAAGAGACTTTGGGTAAGTCACTTAACCTCTCTGGGTCTCAGTTTCAATATCTGTAAAACAAAAGCTTGGGCTACATGGTGTGTAAGATCTCTTCCAATTCTAAGTCTGTTATTCTATAGAATACAAAGAAGTAGCTTCCTGAGTCTCAGAATCACAGGATATAAAGAATTGGAACCTCATTGACTATCTAGTGACACTGGGCCCATACCAGAATAAGATACCCTTCTACAGCATAGTCAACAAGTAGTCATCAGGATTTTTCTTGAAAACCACAGTTGACTGGGAACCTACCAAATCCAGAGGTGGTCCAGTTAATTTTTGGATCACAATAATTGTTAGGAAATATTCCATCCTGTCAAACCCAAATTTGCTACCTTGCAGTGCTCACCCATTGTTCCTCATTCTGCCCATTATAGCCAAGCAGAACAAGTTGAATCCCTCTTCTATGTGAGAGCCCTTTGAATACCTGAAGGCAAATGCCTTGTTCCCCCTGTTTTTTCTTTTCTAGGCTAAACATTCTCAGTTCTTTCAACTGATCCTCATGTAAAATGATCTGAAAGGCATGTCATTAAGGGAAAATGATATGAAGGTTAATGCATCAAATTCTTACTTGTTTCTGTTTCTTCTTTCAAGAAGAATGGACTTTGAACTTGGGAGAATAGAACTAAAAAGGTTAATAGGGAATTAAAAGTTATGAATAAGTAAGGATATGGCAAGAAAACAGCTAAAGCTTTCCTGAATGAGTTCAAGTCACCAAGGCCTTGATAGATAAAACACTAGAGTTTTAAAAGAACTGAAAACCTCTTAGTGATTTTTGAAAGAATGGTAGAAGAAAAGAAGTGGAAAAAAATCTTGTCTTGGTTTTCAAAATTGGGAAACCTACCCTTTCTGCAAAATATAGGCCAGTCAGACTGACTTCTATTCCTGAAGAAGTCTAGAAAATACTGCTGGATTGTTAGTACCAATCTATTAATGACCAGAGCACCTGACATGGTACCTAACAAGCAGCTAAAAATATTTGTTGAATTGAATTTAGAAAGGGACGCATCAACCACTATACAGCAGCATGATTTAATCAAAAATAGTCATTATGGACGAATCTCATTGACTTTATAGACAAGGTAACTAGACTGATACATCATGGAAGTGCTATATGTATGTGTACACACACGTATACACACATATGATACACACACACACACACACACACACACACACACATATATATATAATTTTTTTCTTAGCAAAGCATTTGACAAAACTTCTTATGCTGTCTTTGTGGACAACCAGGAAAGATGTCTGGTGGATAACAGTATAGTTACATTGGTTCAGGAACTACTTAAATGACTGGATACAAAAAAAATCATTAAGGAGATGATATCTTCTTGAAGGCTAGGTCAAATTTCATGATCTAATACCATGCAAGGGAACTTAGCACAAAGATTAGAAACTCTTAAGAATGAGATTCTGAAGAAATAGATAGGCAATTCCTATAAAGAAGAAAATGAGGAGTTATTAGTGTAATAGACTGCACGCAAGTCCTTTGCCATATGCTGTTCAGCATTTTTAATTAATGCCGTGGTTAAAGCTTTTATTTGGTCAGATTTGTAGAAGAAACAAAGTGGGGAGGGATAGCATGTATGGTACATGACAGTCAGGATCCCAAAAAGTTTGAGAGGCTACAACAATGGTCAAAATCTAATAAGACAGAATTTAGTAATTATGAATGTAAAGTTTTACACTTGAGTATAAAAAAATCAGCTTCTCAAGTACAAGATAGGACAGATATGGTCACAGAAGTTTGTCTGAAAAAGATCTAGGCACTTTGAAGGACTACAAGATCTGCATCTGCTGATAGTACAATGTGGCTTCCAAAAAGCTTATGCTATTTATTGGCATAGATTCCAGAGCAGAGGACATTATAGTCCTGCTATATTTTGCCCTGGTCAGATCATATCTGGGGTGCTGTGTTCCTTTCTGGTTGTCACCTTTCAGGAAGAGCATAGGAAAGTTGCCATGCATTTAGACTAGCATAACTAAGATAGTGAGACAGATATAGACTATGCTCTACAAAGATCAGTTGAAAGACCTAGTGATTTTTAGACCAGAGAAAAAGTTTTTAGGGGGGATAAGATTGCTGTTCTGTTTGACTCCAGAAGGGAGAAGCAGGAATAACTGGTGAAAGTTGCATCAAGGCAGATTTAGGTGCCATTAACAATTAGAGCTACCAAAAAGTAAAATGATCAGCAGAAGGAGGTAGATAATAGTGATAACTAGCACTTGTATAATGCTTTAAGGTTTGCAAAGTGCCATACAAATCTTATTTTATTCTCCCAGCACCTCTGGGAGGTAGTTGTTGTTATTAACCCCATTTTACATATAAGGAAACTGAGGTAGATGTTATTTGACTTGCCCTGTGTCACTAGCTACTAAGTGTCTGGGGCTGAATCTGAATTTAGGCCTTCCTGATATTATACTCTATCCACTGTGCTATCTTACTGCCTAGGAAAAATTGTTGGTCATTTCCAGTTCACTTGTTGCTGTTCAATCTTTTTCAGTCATGTCTGACTCTTTGTGACTCCATTTGGAGTTACCATGGCAAGATACTGGAATGGTTTGCCATTTCCTTCTGCAGTTCCTTTGACAGATGAGGAAACAGAATAAAATGGGTTAAGTGACTTGCCCAGGGTCACACAGCTACTAAGTTTCTGAGGCCAGATTTGAACTTAGGAAGATGAGTCTTCCTGTCTCCAGGCCTGACACTCTATCCACTACACTGCATTAGCTGCCCCTCCAGTTCACTGGACATCTTTAATTAAGCAGGAACTGAATGACAACTTGCAAGTGATAGATAAAGGGGATTCTTGATCAGGTATAGGGTTGGACTAGATAACATCCAATAGAACTTCCAATTCTTGGGTTCTGTCCTATTGTCATTTGCTCCATAATGAAGAGGCATCCAATACATAACAAGTAAAATAGTGTGAGGATCTCTGTTTCTAGGAATATTGCTGGTATTGGGGTTGGAGGACTTCTGTTTGATTTCTGGCTATGTCACCTACTACCTGTATGACCTGGGATAAATCTCTGGTTCTCATTTTCCTCATCTATAAAATAATAGGTTGGTTATATGATCTTTAATACCATCCAGCTCTAATTCCTAAGATCTCAGTATCTCCCAGAGAACTAGCCTGTTTACCTTCCAGCTTTCACTGAGAAAGGGAAGCCTCCACAGTGACATAAATTCTTGATCCCAAGTAAAGTTTTGAATGATGCTGTACCTGGTAACCCAACACATCCTAGAGATCTGGCTCCTTACCCTAGAGAATCTTTTCCTTTAGTGGGTACCTAAGCAGTAAAGTGGGACATCTGAACTATATAGCTATGCCTATGCATATCGTTCCCAGTATTTCTTAGTTTTGAAGGTATAGATCCCTGTTGCTGGGTAAGCTGTAACTAGTTCTGACCATAATATACAACTTTATGTGAGTAACCTAGCTGTCTAGCCTTCAGTAAATAATAATCATAGACCTCTCAGAAGTTACATAGTAATAAATTGTTTTGCATTGAACTCTTTAAAAACTATTCTTAGGATCCCGGGAGTCTGTTATTGCCTACCTCCTGGTAGAGGAATTATGTTTAAAGGGCCTTTGAACAGTAGGGAAAATAGTAGGGATTTCCCAAGAGGTGCTGGGAGGACTTTATCTGTCCAGTTGGGCTGGTCTCCAAATGTTTGACTTGAAAAAGAAATTCCACCTTAAAAGCTTGTTTGCTGATGGTGCCATGCCATTCTCAGGGGCCTGAAATGACTGCATGTTGGAATGAGACACACTTGTGATTGTAATGGTAACAACAGCCAAAAAAAAAGTGGTGGTGGGGAAAGGATATTGGTTCCCTATTTTCCCAAGCTAGCCGGGTTTGCTACCTCCTTTCTTTCCCAGTGAGAAAAGATGCATATCTTTCTTTAAAACATATAAATTTAGAGGCAACATTTAAAAAAAGGATTTTGTGAGTTCTTCCTTTATATATATATATAGGGCACATTTATGTAATGCTTCATGGTTTGCCAAGCACTTAATCTGATTTGATCCTGAAAATGACCCTGTAAAATCAGTGCTTTTATTATTTCCATTTTATAGAAAGGAAAACTGAGACTGAGGAAAGGTAAGAGGGTTGCCCAACTTCCGTGAGTAAGAATCAAAGTCAGAATTTGATTCTGGGTTTTCCTTACTCCAAGTCCAGAATTCTTTTCACTGGATCTCATACATATTACCTCAGAAGGGGCTGCAGTGATTATCTAGTTCCACAAATACCTAAAAATATCTCCACAACATGACTGAGAATGCATCATCCAGTCTTTGCTCAAAATGTCACATTCCACTTTCAGAAAAGGTCTTACTGATATCTTTGATTTATGCACCACATTCCTTTACTGATACAAACTACTTGCTACCCACACTGTCAGAAGGAATGATTAAAAGAACAATAGTCAACCAAACCAGCCAACATAAAAATCTCATTAAACAGCACGTGCAACATTTGGTACTCCTGAAGGAGAGAATTATGTTTCATCATCTGTTCTTAGGGATCAAGGGGGGAACGGAAAGGGGAACAAGTATTTATTCAGCACCTATTAAGTGTCAAATATCTTATTTGATCTTCATAACAATCCTCTGAAGTTAGTGCCATTATTATTACCATTTTACAGCTGAGGAAACTGAGGCATCCGGAAGTCAAGTAACTTGCCCAGAGTTTTCCGACTAGTCAGTGTCTGACACTGAATTTGAACTCAGGTCTTCTTGACTCCAGATCCAGTACTCTGTCTACTGTGCTATGTACCTGCCAAGATGTTGGTCATTGTGACTAATCTGATTAACTTGCTATTTTCATATACATTATTATGGTCACAAGTTATATTTTTTTCTGGTTCTGCTTACTTCTCTCATTTATTCAAGTCTTCCCATATTTCTCTGAATTCCTCATATTTTTCAACCAATCAATTAATCATTGATCATTTATAAAGGGTGTTTATTAGCTGTTTGAAGATCAGGAAAAACTGTATAGCCATTGGAACTTGAGCTGTATTTTAAAGGAAAAGACACATTCTGTGAGATGAGGAGAAAGTACATCATAGACCTGGGAATGGCCAGTGCAGACTTGAAAATGGGAGATGTATTGGCACATGTGAGGAATAGAGAGAAAGCTGGATCATGGAGTGGAGGAAGGGGAGTGATATATAATGAGGCTGCAAAGATAGGCTGGAGCTAGGTTATGAAAGGTTTTGAAGGCTCAATGAAAAAGTTTAAACTTTATTCTAGAGCAAGGGTTCTTAACCTTTATGTGTATCATGGATGTTTTTGATAGTCTGGTGAAGCCAACAGGTAGAACTCTCCTTAGAATAATGCTTTTAAATGTATAAAATAAAATACATTCTAGAGGCAATAGGAAGCTCTTAGAGTTCAATAGACGACTCTTGTGGCCCATTACAGTGATATATCAAAATTTGTTAAGGTACTCCCCAATCAATGAGCACCTCTCTACCTTAATTCCATCTTGGAGTGACTCTAATTAAATTGGATGATCTAGCCTATCTGGACTAGTCAGGTCAATCGATTTATTTATTAAGTACTTACTAAGAAGGGGAAAAACATTTATTAAGTACTTACTATGTGTCAGATACAGTAATGGGTGCTGAGGATACAAATACAAGGAATGAAACAGTCCCTATATGCAAAGAATTTATATTCTAACTGGTGACAACCAATTAAATAACCAAATCAACAAACAAATGTTTATTGAGTCCCTACTATGTGTAGAGCACTTGGCTAGGGGGTTCTGCCCTCATTTTCTACAGGTGGGGAAAAAACATAAAAATATAAATATACCCAACCCCAACAATATTGGAAAAGTGGCAAGCGGTTGATACAGATCATGTGTTCACTACGATTATTCCTGGAGGCAGAGATGTCATAGAATCGTAGATTTCAAGTTGGAATTGGAAGGGATCCTAAAGGTCATCTAGTCCAGTCCCCTTATTTCACAGATGAGGAAACTGATGCCCAGAGAGAGAGATCAAGTAAACTTGCTCATGGTCATGTCAGTGGTGAGTAGAAGAGCTAGGATTTGGGTACAGATTCTGTGATGCCAAGTCTAATGTTCTTCCCATGTACCTTGTGCAGCAGCTTCCATGGTAGAAGAAAGAAAAGAAAGAGGAAAATTCCAGTAAAGATATTGCTCAAACAAGATGTAGTGAAACTCAATACAGGGTTTGGTAAATATCAAGGAATAATATTACCGACATATATTCTTCTGTGCTTAGAGTCCGGAAGAGGACCAAGAAACAAAAGGAGGGAGGATTGAGGAACACAATTAAGAATTTATTCTCCTTCCACTATTTAGCAAAGAAAGATTTTCTTTTGGCCATGTGCCTACACTTGACCTCCTATTTTTCCCCTTCACCCTGGTTCTCTCTAATAACCCTATGACAAGGGCATCTAATCATTTCTAGCATGTGACAACATTTGGTATAGATTCCCTTATCAGCATTACCTTTTCTTCAGCCCCATTCACCACCTACCCCTGTCTTAAAGGAGACCAGGGAATGAATCTCAGACATCAGTGACACGTCCACCGCTTCTCCAAACACTTCACGTGGAAAATCTTTCAGAGATGTGATTGTTGCGCTCTAGAACTGCAAAATAACTGTCATCAAGACCTTTACCTCTGGTGAAGGAATTTCAGCTGGGAGACATTTCTTGGCCCTCCTGGTGTGGGCTTTGTTTTGTTTTGATTTAAATGCAACTCTTATCTTTTTCACAAAATAAGTGTGAGTGCAATTTGCTTTCCATCAGTAATTTAAATTAATTTACTTGACTATTTTAACTTGAGCAAGTTGAGTTTTTGTGACATAATTTAGGAAGAGATATGCCCTTTTATTTTGGATTTTTTTTTTTGCTAGAGACAAATGTATAGATATCACTACAACACATTTTAATATAGTTCTTATTTTGAAGAATTCTGATATCTTTTCAAACTATTTTTGAAATATTTTGAACTGTACCAGACCTTCTCATTTAATTTGTGTTGTGTCCTTGTAGTACAAAATGGAATGATTTCTCTGATTTATTTTCTTAACTCCTGTTATCACCACTTTAATATAGTTGACAGTTCCAGCTCTTGTTGAAATGATTTTTTTAAAGTTTGCATTTGACTCTTGGAAATAAGCCTCAAAATGGTGAAGCTATCTCAATTTGAAATCAGAATTACATTCACTCTTCTGTATTTACCCAGACAATAAGAATTGTTTCAAATATCCCAGACTACCACATGGGGTAAAAACAACAACAACAATGACAACAAACAAACAAACAAAAAATGGCCAGCAAAAATCTTTGCCTTTGGGGTGATGTTCACTGGCATTTTTGACAAATCAATTTTTAAGATGTTCCTTCTTCAAAAGTCAAAAGGCTTTGAATATTATATAAATATGTTGATTGATTCCCTGCTAATCATAATCTTTAATCAGCTGTGATTGGAAAATATAGCTCATGCACAACTATGAAACTCCTTCCAAGATCACCCCTCCTATATTCTAAATAAGATATTTTAAAAAATGTGATACCAGCACATAACGCCATTGCACCCTTGACTGTTAATAAAAATAAATTCCTCTAAATTTCAACTCTGCATCCTTGTGATTTCTCTTTCTAAAACATGAATTGACATTCTTTTTACTTAAAAATAATTGGGTATTTCCTTTCATATGGTTCCTAGAATAGAGCAAGGTAAAAACCAGAGTTGGGGATTATGGAACCTGATAAGGAATCTCAAGCTGTTTAAACCACCAATCATTCCTGGCTACTTAAACCAGTACTTCATTAAAATTGAAAATAAAAATCCAAAGGTCTTTTTTTGTATTTGTTTTTGTGATCCTTGTGAGGTGTTTTTTTTTTTCCATTTTGTTTCTACCTTCTTCACCTTTTAACACTTCTACATGGGGACTCAATTTTTACTAAATCTCCCTTATTTGACAAAAAATGTTTTTCAAAGATTAAAAATAGAACCATAACTCAGAACTACACCTAAATCTCAAATAACCACTCAGCAATGCTAGCAAGTATAATTTTAAGTTAGAAAAAAATCAGTGTTCAAACCAAATGATTAAATCAAAAGAGAGATGTTTACCTCAATTAAATAAGTAGCATTTCTGCCCTGTAACTGCTAAATATCCACAGATTGGAATTTATAAAAGTTTAAATTAACATGAAATGACTGATCTTGGTTACTGGAATTGGGTAGCAAAGTTTCTTATATGTTAATATCAATTTCCTGTTTAAAAGATACTTTCTAAAGACCAGCAACTATAGTGAAGAAAGAAATACTTTTATTTGTACCTTTACAAGGTTCAAATATGAGTTCAAATCTTACATAATTTTACTTATACCCTCCTTATATTTTGATGAACAATATATGATTTTTTGAGGTATGTAATTTTATGTTATCTTTTAAAAAGGGAAAAGTTAGTTTTAAGCTTAAAAAATATTGGTGTCATAAATCTTTAGCATCAGTTACCATCATATGTCAATAAAAATGGGCATTTTTTATGTAGAAATTAGTGAATAGAAATGAAAAAATATTGCAAAATGACCTTATGATTCATGTAGAAGAAAAATCTAAATTCCTAAATCTATATTGCATTATAAAATGGAGTAATAACTGAAAGCTAATGTAGTGCTTTAAAATTTAAGTTAAAATATGAAGTTTGCCGAGTACTCATATTTATCTCATTTGAGCTTCACAGCAACCTATGAGGTCAGGGCAGCGAGGTGGCACAGTGAATAGAACACTGCCCCTGGAGTCAGGAGGACCTGCGTTCAGATCTGGCCTCAGACACTTGACATTTGCTCGCTGTATGACCTTGGGCAAGTCACTTAACCCCAATTGCCTTGCCTTCTCTCCTCAAAAAAAAGGGAAGAAAAAAAAACCTATGAGGTCACTAAAGGTATAATTTACCCCATTTTACATACAACAGTCCTAAGACATAGCATGTCTAAGACAGAATTTAAACCCAAGTCTTCTGCCTCCAAGTTCAACACACTGTGGTGCATTGCCTCTTGGTAACAGCCAGTTACAGTTCTTAATAAATGGAGCATAGGGAAAAATGGTTTCATATTCAAAATATTGAATTTCCTAATGTTAAAATTGTCAAGAGTTATTTATTTCTATATAATGAATCCATTTAAATTTTCATCATTTGCAAATTTTAAGCTCTAGTATTTTAAAGTGCTAATAACATGGAGTTGGAATTTAACCCACTTTAAAGTTTGTTTTACTATCCTTTTGTAGCAACTTTATTGTGTATGACCATGGATATAAAGGAAAATTGAGTTCTTAATTAAGCACACTCAGTGATTATAAATTCTTTGTACAAATCTTTCATTTCTGTTTTAATTTTCATAGACTCCTAGATTTAGCATTAGAAGGAACCTTAGAGGCCATTGAATCCAATTTTACCTATTTGGCAGATGAGGAAATTGAGGCACACTGAACTTAAATGGAGGCCCCACAACCAGAAAATATCTGAGGTGGGATTAGAACTCAGGTCCTTTCTGATCATAGATCACAGTTCCTTATTATATTATATTTAGATTTTAATTGCTACATTTCTAATATTGAGTATTATTTTTAAAATGAAGTTAATTCTTTTAAAAAAAATTCTGTTAGTATAGTGAACCTGTAAATTATTAAAGCAGCCAAACTGTACTCTTTCAGAGACCAAATTAAATTTGTTTATGGGCTTCTGTCCTAACTTCTTCCAGTCTTTCTTCCTAAATCACACTAATCTAATCTTAGTTTAAACCAGTAATCATTTAAACAGCCATGCATTTATTTCCCCAGGACTGCAAACTCACTTCAGAAAACTGTTTATTTTATATTTTTAAAAGAGTATCTATTTTCTCAGTCTTTGAAATGGGGGTTACAAAAAACCTTTTTTTTGCAGCTTTATTATTATTTTTTTCTTGCCAGGGGCTACAAATGTGAAAGATACAAAATCTGGTGGTTCCTGAACCTGAGTTGCCTAGCCTTTGATGGCATTTGTGTAAGAGATCTGGAATGTTGGATCTAGGGTGTTAGTGATTAGCCGGTCATGGGATGGTCAGATGTCACTGCTCCTCCACCCCGACTGTGGAGCTTCCTACTTTTAATCCAATCCAGTTCAGTCCTGTCTAACCCAACCCAACATTTTTATTCATTAAGTGTCCTCTTTGTGCTAAGTTCATGGGGTACAAAACACAAACTGGTTGCTGCCATCAAACAGCTTATTTTCTACCTGGAGTGTGAAGAGGATGAATATAAAATGAAAGTAGAGTTAGCATATACATGATTATTGAAGAAGGAGAGAACACTAATAACTCAGGGGACCAGGAAGGGTTTTCATCAACGAATGAGAATGTTATAATATTATTAAGCACAGACTTTGTGACCAACCCTGGGCTAGGTACTCTAAAGGCATACATAAGACAGAGTTCCTGTCCTCAAGCAAGCTTACAGTTTAGTTGAAGAACCATGTATTTTAAAAAAATTAAATCATAAAATGAACTTTAAAAAATAATATATGACAACAATATAGATGATATCCTCAGGGAAAGATCTGGTGCCAAATACGTGGTCTAGAATAGGTAATAAGTGTCAATAACTAACAGATGCTTGTTGACTGAATGGAGGACCATGAGTTTTTTGGTGATCAGTGTTGGCTGAAGTAATAAATAGTCTGGGAGTCTCTATACCAGGGATGGGGAAACTTGGGATGCAGTCAAAGGGCCACACTTGAGGACCTAGAGGGCCACATGGGGCCTGGAGGCCACAGGTTCCCCACCCTTGCTCTATACCATCTTTTGCCTTTCTCAGTTCAGACCAGTGATTTCATCAGTGTGGGGCAACTCCCAGTGTTGAAACTCCCTCCACCAATAATGACTGGCAACTTGCTTGTAATTCTTAGTCTTAGATTACTTGGAGCACTAAGAAGTTGTGTTGACTTGCCCATTGTCAAACTGTATATATCAGATTACAAAAAGCCATTACATACAGCCAGTATATCAGATACAAAAAAAAAAGACCTTTGGATTTTTACTTTCAACTTTAATATCTCTATCTAGTTTTGCCTGTCATCCCATCACAAGCTGGAGTTTAATTTATTTGTCCCTGCTCAGATACATTAAATGGAGAGGTTTAATGTAACTTCATTTTTAGACCTAGAGAATCATTGACCTTTAAGTATCCTTAGGGAATTATTATCTTTTCCTTCAGCAAGACTCTTTCCTTCACCTTACAGGTATATCTAGTCTTCTAGGTGAACCCAAGTGTGGTAGACTTTGGCAATCTACAGATCTTTGGAATCATCACTTTGTCACCTGTAAGTACTATTCTGAGTCATAGAATTATAACCTCATAGGATCTGTTAGAGCTGGAAGGCATGTGAGAGACTATTTAGTTCAACTCTCCAGTTCAACAGATGAGGAAACTATTGCTCATAGATCATTTGATATTTAGATAAGGAAATGACTCTAACAATGCAGAAGGACAGTAAATAAGGCAGTCACAAATGGCAACTTGTCTGTCACCAGCTTAGGTTAGGATGTGATCAGTCAGTGCCTCTCTGTCTAAGGTGGGTAGATACTGGCTTGTTTCCCAGAGAGCTCCAATTGGCTTTAGTCAAATAGTACAGAACACTGATAAGTTATCGACCTACCCTAACCAGATGTGAAACAAACCCTTCTCCACACTTCCAAATAGTTGAAAGTTGTCTGTGACCCACAGGGTTGGATCCAGCAAGAGCTTTACTGATACACAATTGAACAGGAGTTAAAAGATTCAAATTATTACATACTGCTCTCTATGTACTAAGATCACAAAACAGGAGAAGCAAGGACTTGTAAAGGTCAATGGCCATTCTAATGAGTGGTATCTGATAAGGATGTTATTCAGTTTCATGGATGAAGCTGTACGGTCCTCATTCCTGATGGCAGGGTTTTGCCCCCCATCAATCCAGAAGTATTTTGTTTTACTGGAGCATAAATGTACTCAGATGAGAGGCTCAAAGAAATGATGCTAGGATAGACTAAGCCCTTCATTACCCAATAACACACCAATGAAATCTAACAGTAAAACTTGGGCTGTATAAATAGTGCTAACTTGTATGAGCAAAAGGCAAACAACTGATACCTCTGCTAGTCTCCTTTGGATCAAAATTATAGCCCCATTTTCAAATATGCTCTGCAAACACTGTTTTTTTATTTATAACATTGGTCCAGTTTCTTAGTTTCTTCCTGCTTTATAGATAGGTAAATCTTAGGCACAAGGCAAGGAGAGGACAGGTAAGGGATGGAGAACTTTGGAAGCTAATACCAAACTGGACACCAAGCAATAAGAAATATGATATCCAATGCTTTTTAGTAATTTTATTTTCAAATATGTTTCTCATGTTTTGTCTTTTTTAAACAGTGAAGTATCCTATTTTATTTTTTTTAAAGGTAGTTATCAAAATGGTTTCTAAAATTATTTTCATTTCATTTAATATTTTTTTTCTTTTTGAAGGGGGAAAGGCAGGGCAATTGGGGTTGAGTGACTTGCCCAAGGTCACATGGCTAGTAAGTATTAAGTGTCTGAGGCCAGATTTGAACTCAGGTCTTCCTGACTCCAGGGCCAGTGCTCTATTCACTGCACCACCTAGCTGCCCTCATTAAATATTTTCAGTTACATGTAAGCATTTTTATAATAATCATTTCTTTAAAATTTTGAGTTCCAAATTCTTTCCCTCCCTTCTATCCCTATCCATTCCTTGAGAAGGCAAGTGCTTTGGGGGGCGGAGCCAAGATGGCGGCGTAGCAGCAGCAACATATCGCAGCTCTCACATAGCCACCCCAAAATACCCATAAAATAGGACTCTAAACCAATCCTAGAACTCCAAAACGCACACAAGGATACTTCCCACTAAAGTCAGCTCGGCTACGAGGAACCATATCAGCACTGCAAATGGAAGCCAGCCTGGCCTGAAGCCGTGGCTGTGCCCTGGGGGCGGCTGGGCGGGAGAAGCAGAGAAAGCTCTCTGGTGAGTGGATTAGTGACAGCTGAGCGTGGGGATTGTGAAAGGGGGAGATAAGCAGTCCGGCTGAAAGGTCTCCAGAGCAGAAAAGCGAAAGGCAGAGGTTTTGCACCCGCCTCCGCGTTGTAGCTTCCCTCACGCGGCCTGCAGACAGCAGGGGGACTGAGCGATTGTTTTCAGGCCAGTACTCTCGCGTTGAGCGGCCTGGATCCAGATTGTCGTCTTGGGCCTCGGTCTTGGAGTCTTCATTATCCAGTCAGC
>CM053586.1:95349327-95376408 GCA_028646515.1 Pseudochirops corinnae
ATATATATATACACACACACGAAAATATATACTATATATCTATGTATACCTGTATATGTATGTATGTATATACACATGCACACATATGCATATAACTGTATATCTCTATATTTGTATATATAGAGCTTTTCCCATTTTCTTTAATCTCTTTGGATAATCCTGTTAGTGGTATTGCTGGGTGTATCAGCTAGCACCCTAGCATACCCAGGATGGCTGCTAGCACAAGTTCTTTGATCTGCTTTTCTAAAGGAAAGCAACTCAAAAGTGGTTAGCAATCTTACTTTAATCAAACATATATCATTTACCTAGTTCAGGGGAAAAGTCAGCACCCTGAACTTCAGAGAAAATACAAAAAGAAATTACAAGCAGAAAAAAAAATACAGACAAAGAAAATAACACAATTCAACAGACCAACAGACAGGGCTTCTAGTTGTCTGACAATTACATACATATAGTTAGTTACCAGAGAGAGAAACACCAACATCTGAGTTTTCAAAGCTGGGGAGCTCAATGGCTGATTAGAGTCTTATCTGGCCAGATCACACAATTCTTCCCATAAGTGAGCACCAAAACAAAATCTGAACTCCAGGAGTATATATAGCCTTCTCCAGAGTCAGAAGACATCACAACCTTTCTGACTTATTACCTAATTACAAAGTAATAAAAGGTGGAACTTCCTGAAAAACAAGCCTTCCTTAAACAAACTTCTCTTGTTGGGGTCCAAGTGAGGCCCATTAGGGGCAGGGAAGATCTTCAAATTCCCTCACCCTTACACTGGGTAAAAAAGCATACACAGTTTATAGCCCTTGGGATGTAATTCCAAATTGTTCTGTAAAATGCCACCAATGTTTCAGTATCCTGGTTTTTCTACATCTCATCCATCATCTGTCATTTTCTTTTTCTGTCATGTTAGCCAATCTGATAGTTGTGAGGTGGTATCTCAGAGTTGTTTTTCTTTGCATTTCTCTAATCAGTAGTGATCTAGAGTATTTTTTCATTGATTTCTTCTTCTGAAAGCTGCCTGCAGTGACTCTGACTGTTTCAGAGACCTAGGTGGGACCATAGAGCCGGGTTTCTTAAACTTTTTCCACTTGTGACCCCTTTTCACCTTTCAGGCAGCATTAGTTGGCATTGCATGGCCTGAGGGCATGCACAGTGCAAAGTGCACATGCTTTGTGTTCAGAACCAAGATTGCAGTGCAGTTGTAATGTGGCGTAGTCAAGCACTACCAGAAACACCTCAGATTCATTACATGTTTGATTTTGAATTAATTTTTATTTGTTCCACATTCAGATATCTTTTACTCTTGCAAAATTTTTTTGGTGACCCCATGGGGTTGCAACCCACAGTTTAAGAAGTGCTGCCCTAGAGGAGAGAAAAAGGAGGAAAAAGTATTGTGTATGTTTGGAGTCCCATAATTATTTATTACCCCAAATTCTTACTTCAAGGACCTATAATTTCTTAAGTGTGGATATGCCTTCCACCAATAGAAATTGGAGCCATTCTAAGCCTTATATTGTCTTTATGTGTTGTGGCCAAGTTATTCATTACCTAGTGGTCAACTTTTTGGTGATGACGCGCTCGAAATTTACCACTATTATGTGCCTGGAACATAGTAGAACCTTAATAAATACTTGTTAATTGATTGTCCTCAGATGACAGTCATACAAGTTCATTGCAGGATCCATATTGGAAGCCCTGATGTGTTGGCAAAACCTGCCAAAGCTTGTGTTTCCCTGGTAAAGTCTATGAGAACCCAGGGTCATTTTCTATTTCCGATGAGGTCAGAGATGTCAAGTGTAAGTGAACTCCTGTGTGTAGAATGACAGTTTATATATAATCCAGTGAACAGAATTTTCACAGGTCCTACAATCAGAAATTTAGAGCAACAGGGACATAAGAGGCCATCTAGTCCAATTTCCTTATTTTTCAGATGAGGGATTGAGGTACAGATTAAGTGTCTTTCTCTAGGTCACATAAGTTAGTAAGTAAGTTAGTAAATTAGAAATTAGCAGACCTGGGATTCAAATTCAGGTCTTCTGATTGATTCCAAATCCCATTTGTTTTCTCACTGAAGTCAGTTTTCTGCAGTTAATTGTTATGCAAAAAAGATAATTCACAAATAAATAGCTGACATTATTTTTCAAAAAAGCAATTCTCTTGGTACAACATAGGGTTAATACAAATTTAATACAATCTCCTAAACCTTCAACCTAGGCCTGTACAATGATGACTGATGTTCTTAATTATAATCTTGAAGTCCTGAAAGGTACTGAAGTCTTCTGAATCATCAGAAAAAAAATGTCCTGTGTGCTCTCTCTCTCTCTCTCTCTCTCTTTTTCTCTCTCTTTCTCTCGTTAAGCATAGGTTATAGTATTCTGATTCTTTGACAGTTGGTAATTCATGTGTATGATATATAGTGAAATCTGTGGAAACTGCATATCTTCATTTGCCTAGACGTCTTCCCAGTCACCATCCTCCCTTTTCTAGACTCTAGGGCCTGCTGGATTTAATCCTTTTATATCCAAAATTCCTGCCATTACGTTCAGCTACATTGATTAGTGGTAACCTTAGTCACTCAATGCATCTGGCCTAGGCTTCACCATGCCTCACTTTATTTCCCCTCGGCTTTCTCGCCAAGTGTCTTGCCACCTTGCCCCAATCCCCTTTTCCATTCTTTAACCATAATCAAACTTTTGGCATTGCTCTTGAAAAGGGCATATTAATCTAATAATGGAATCTAATCTAATAATTAAAAGGGTGATATTAAAGGCATAGTAGTTAAGCCATAGTCCTATATGACTCTGTTCATTATCCCTCTAACTTTTCAAACCAAAATGTCCCTATCAGTCCCCTGTATGTGTTTATCTACTCCAATTAGAGTGTAAGCTCCTTGAAGACAGGGACTGTCTTTGCTTTTGTATTTGCATTTCCAACACTTAGCACAAGGTAAGAACTAAATAAATGCTTTTCTTTTTCTCTTTTTTTTTTTGAAGGGGCAAAGGCAAGGCAATTGGAGTTAAGTGAGTTGCCCAAGGTCACACAGCTAGTATGTGTCAAGTGTCTGAGGCCGCATTTGAACTCAGGTCCTCCTGACTCCAGGGTTGGTCCTCTATTTACTTTGCCACCTAGCTGTCCCAATAAATGCTTTTAAATTAACTAGCTAATTAATTCATATTCAAAGTTTACTATATTGTAGCTATGTTACATTTGCGTAAAGAATTGTTTCATTCATTAAAAATTTCTCCTTATACATTTAGTAATTTATTTAGTTATTCTATGTCCCCAGATGTATTGTCCCAATTTGTACTTACTAAATTGTAAGCTCTCTGGGAAAGAGTGCATCTTTCTTTCTTTGTATTTTCCACAGTGCCTAGCACAGAGTCTTGTACATAGCAAGTACTTGGTAAATATGTGTTATATCAGATTAGAATGGTTGGAATTGAGAATCGATTATGAGAGACCATACCTTTAAATGACCAAAAAAAAATGAACCCAGTTTTCAATTTTCCTTAGCAGCCTATATATAAAGTGAATTATTGTCACCTTGCCAATGCTTGGTGAATACTTTTGCATTGGTTCAGATGAAATTGAATTGAATTGAACTGAATTGAATTGCTTTGAATTTAATTGACCACGAGAATATCTACCCTAAACAGTGAAAATGCAGCTTAGTTTTCAGGATTCTTTCAGTAGCCTGTATGTAATATCAACTAATGACAACTGAAAAAATCATTTTTGCAATTAATACATTTGGCAAAAGAAAGGAAACAGACCACCAACGTATTTCATGTAGGCCACTGCATCTTTCCCATAAGCCTTTCCTGCAGGACTTCCCAGGGCTACCAGCAGAAGACTGGCATTTCTCCAGGAAGTGAAAGGCTCATTTCCATATGTTAAACTGCCCTACTCTCCTTATAGGACCATATGTTTTGAGTTGACTGTGATGCTTTAAAAGTCTTGAGAAGTGGCCACAGGGACTTGCTTGTAGATGTGCCTTTGGATCTGTTTCTGAAGAGTACACCCCAGTGGCCATTCTGGGTCTTTTGACAGCTTTGTTTGCAATTAGGAATACATATTTCAACATGGCCTGGGATCAACTATATGCTTTGAATTAAAAACAAACATTTAAATTGGCCACCATCAATCTTCTCCTCCAGAATGCATCCAAAACAGCAGCTTCAGTTTTGTGTGGCAGACGTTAGGGATCCCATAAGTAGACTTCAAGATCCATCAAGATTTCTTAAAGTGGTGGTAGCATTGAAGAGCCTGTGTATGATTCTGAGTCTCCAGTAGGCAGTAGGATTTTATATCAGACGCTCTCCAATTGGCTTCCAATAAATCTCCTAGCTTCCTTGTGTCTTATCCATTTGCTTCATTTAAAAATTTTGATAAATTTTAAGAGAACTTTTGGGGTCCATAGTAGAAAGTTGAAAAAAGGAACCATTGGAAAAAAGACAATTGCTTTCTTTTTAGTTAGTAATTTAATAAATATTTTATTGAACATTTACTTCCAGACTGAGCAATTTATTAGGTTATGGGAGAATGAGTGTTGTGAAAGTCAGCAAATACAGACCAATCAATCAATTAATTTATCAAAAAGAGATTATTAAGCATTGACTGGCTGATAATCAGTAGGGAGCACAACAGATAAGGGCATGTAACCAATAGTATAAGAAACTTGGAATCAATCTCGTTGCTCCTAGAATGCTGAGAGAAGTAGTCAACTGCTCTTTGTCAATACAAATGGATTTGGGAGATTGAGCCCAGAGTGGGTATGCACTGGGGAATAGAACTTCAAGAATACAGGGAAGAGAGATTGTCCTAGGCACAATATAACACAGACAATCCTGAAGCACAATGCTTTCTCAGAGCATGAATCTTTTAATGACTTCTGCCTTTCTATGCCATTGTGTGTCTATGGGACGTTTACTTATTTGTGTAAATATAAGGGCCTGAGAATAATTATACTGCATGATTTTCCCTCTTATTTCTTTTGTAATTCTGGTCCAAGTAAGTGTTTTGCTATTTGAAATATGGTTCTTGCCTGTTCTATCGGTAGAGTAGCATCCTAGATGATGGATTAAAATCATATATCTCCCCCACATTGAACCAAAGTACCATGTGATTTGGTAGTTGAGGGATATGCCTGTTACAGATCACATATAGTTTCTGAGGTTTGTTAACTGGGAGAAAAATGACAGAAAGGGGATGTCCAGAGAGGCAGTCCATTTGCGGGAGGAGGGAGGAAATGCTTTATTTTAAACATATTGAACTTCTCAACTAAAACTCAGAACTCTAAAGGGACAAAAACACAGAAGCTTGGAAAAGTTAAGAGGAAAAAAAATACCCTGTCCTAGGTAAGTGACCCATCACAATGGTGTACACACCTTGAACCTTTCTAGGAGGGCCAAGTGATAGATAAATATTGTTTTACTTCTTCTTTTCCTAGTCTTCCTTATAACAGATGATGTATATATGCAAGATTCTTGGCATGGATTTTAGATGTTATTTGTGGTCAGGAAACAGAGCAAACTTTACTGGGTCACAAAAGGATCAATCTTTGACCTCATTTTTCATGATTTTTACCATTTGACAGAATAATAAGAAGTAATCAGCCACGGTCACAATATGAAGCTGAAATATGTTGGTTTCTATGTCAAATTGGAAACTTCTTCACTATATGGCTTTGGGCAAGTCTTATTTGGGCCTCAGTTTCTTTATTTGCAAAATGAAAGATTAGACTAGGTTACTTCAAATTCCAATATTTTATGAACCAATAAATAGGAAGCCTTTTCCCCCACTTTTTAGGCTGTAAAAGCACAGAAAAAAGGAGATGAAAGCAGATTATGATTAGTTAAGTTGAGAGTAATTGATTCAAATCCTTTGAAAAATAAATCACCACTCTTATAGTACCTGGAAACTTATAGTTCTCAACTTCATCTCACTTGACCACACTTTTTTTTTTTTTATTCTCTCCTTCCCAGGTTTTAATAATCAGTAATGATTCCTCTTCTCTAATTGTGGCATCTTCCCTAAAAGGGGCAGCTAGGTGGTACAATGGATAGAGTGCCAGACCAGGAGTCAAGAAGACTGGATTGAAATCCAACCTGTAACACTTACTATCTATGAGATTCTGGGCATATCTCTTAAACTTGCCCTGCTTCAGTTTTCTTATCCATAAAATGGGAATAATAATAGCACCTATTTCCCAGGTTTGTTGTGAAGATCAAATGGGATAATTATTGTAAAGCACCTGGCCCATAGTAAGCCCTATATAAATGTTAGTTGTTATGGTCATCTTGATGATAATTTAAAAAAATGTTCATGAGGTTTCTTTGAAGTAGGCCAGAAATATCAAGGATAGTGATTTGGAAAAGGTCCTTGACCATGAACTACATTATGTTATAGAAGAACATTCCCAAGGGAAGTGGTGAAAGCTTCAATGTTTGTGCTATTTAAAACTAGACTGGCTTGCATATTCCTGTCTATTCTGTGGAGAGAAATCATGCCACAAATGGGAAGACTGCCCAAATGACATCATAAGAATTCTCCACTTCCAAAACCCTTTCCAATAATTTTCATGCTTCTAGTAAAAGGGACACCAATCATCTAGGAAAAAAAAGTCAAAATGGGAAAAACAAAAATGTCAGATAAAATTGGATTTCAAAAGCATCTCCTCATAACATTTACCTGCTATTAGCTGATGTGAAGATGAATACTCATCCTACCCCCGGATCACTGATAAATGAAACAGTTATTTGGAACACCTGAGAAACATTGCAGTAGGCAAGTTATTCATTATTAGCCAAGAGTATTGGTGAGAAGTGGCTGCTACTGCTGACTTTGGCTAACTGCATTTATAACTATGAGGGTACAAGAGTGATAGTAATAGAGAGTGGTACTAGGGTGAGCATGAACTCCAACTTCAGAGTCTATTGAGTGTGAAATGTGGATCAATGTTGGCTTGAAGTTAAGCAGGGTCAACTTTATATAAAGATGACTGCCTACCTGGTATGATTTAAGGAGTGACCAGACAAGCTCCACCTTGCCAAAATATAACAACCTCCTACTCTAGTGACTTGCTATAAGAATGGATTCTTAAACATCTTTGGGTCATTGGGCCTTTATACATTCAGTTAAAGCCTCATGCCTGGTGGTTTTTCCTCTATATTTATTATTGAAGGAAGTGATAAATTTCAGTTGAAGATAAGTAAAAATAAAGTTGTAATTATTTTCTTCATCTAAATTTATGGACCCCTTGAAATCTATCCATGGACCTTCCCCAGATTAAGAATCCCTGTGATATGGTATCTGAAAAAGCCACCATTAGAAAAAAACTTTGGGGTGGGGTGGAGTTAAGTTCTCTTCAATTAAAATCTTTCTGGGAGAGGTTAAGCTGTTATAGTTCCACTAGCACTGAGTAGCATCCTGAGGCAATGAGGCCCAGCACTAATAAGTTTTGATTTGTTGGAAAGGTAGAAGGAAAGATTCAGAAACTAGGGCATGTATACAGAAAAGGTTGCTGAAAATAGGAGAAAAGAAGACCACCATAATTAAGCTTGGTCTATTTCACAATATTACCTAAGATTGGTCCTGAAACTCAGGGTTAGTTGCAAAATAGAAGAAACCAGTTCTGGCAGAGGATAAAGTCTAAATCTTTTGTTATTGTGCATTTCTCACTGGAGGCAAATTGAAAGCGCAGGCACATTTGTAATCCTAAAAAGAGCAAGGAGCAAGGACAGACACCGAGGTGATAATGGTGAAAGAGGACAGACTAGTAGGTCAAGAAACCACTTTGCAGCTCAATACACATGCCTTCCTTGGTGAAAGGGAAGTCAGTGGGACAGGAAGATGAGACTACACTGGAAAACTGGTGGGAACCAAAAACAGAAATGATGGCCCAGAAACCTACAGTATGATGTGAGCATTAAAAGAGAAGTTGACTCCCACCACAGACAAACTATATCGGAGGATGGTTATTTCAGCAGGGGAAGCAATTAACCTCCATTAAGCCAGGAAGAGTCACAGAGTCTGAGGAAGGACTCACCTAGTTTGTTCTCCTTGACCTCCCACTTGACCCCATTACACCTCTCCTGTGATGGAGACCATGAACAGCTCTCAGGCTTCTACTTGGGAGTGTTGAAGTGTTAGTCCCATAATCCAGCATACAAGTGGCCAGTAAGATGGGTGCATGAGGCACAGGACAAATTCCAGCCACAACAGATAAGTCTCTAGTAGTCTTGGGCTTTGCTGATCAAAAGGTGCAGACTGGAATCAAGATTCAAGATAAGTAGAATGAGTGTTTGGGGAGAGGCCCATTATGTCCTCTGAGACAGAGTGTTGTAACTTCTGATCTTTATTTAACACATACATAGGCCAAGATTCATTTCTATTTTGGCTCAGTTTGGTGGACAGCCTGTCTCCCTAATGACCCCAAGTATAAATACCATACAAGCCAAAGTAAGGTATTTCCCCATTCTGTGCCAATGAATGATTACTGAGACTTTTCAAATAAGGCAGACTTTTAAAACTGGACATGTTTAGTGAGTTTTTGTTTTTTTTAAATCATATGATCTGGTCTTGGTTGGAACAATAAAATGAAACTGATTGTCTACTTTGAGGCTAGGAAGAACCAAAGGAGATTTTCTTAAGAGATATTTCTAACATCCCAGAAATAAACAAATCATATTTTTGTGTTTTTAAAATACCATAGGAGTGATCTGGAATTTTGAAAAAAACTGAGCATTTTTTAATGAAAATGTGATTTGGATAAAACATAAGCCACAGATTTAGAGTCCTAGTACCTGGATTAAAATCTTGACTCTGCTTCCTACTACCTACACAACTTTGGGCAAATCACTTAAACCATTAGGGCTTGAGTTTTCTC
Source organism: Pseudochirops corinnae (assembly GCA_028646515.1). NCBI lineage: Eukaryota > Metazoa > Chordata > Mammalia > Diprotodontia > Pseudocheiridae > Pseudochirops > Pseudochirops corinnae. Next base: position 95,358,218 of record CM053586.1, read on the forward strand.
TTCTGTAGAGTGGGGGAATGGAGTGAAAGGTTTGGACTCTATCTCTTTAATTAACCAAATCAATCAGTAATTTAATAAGCACCTATTAAGTGCCAGACATTGTATATGCACTAAAGTTACAAAGTAAAAAAACAAACAAATAAAAACCCAATCCTTGCCCTCAATAAGTTTACATTCTATTGGGGAGCAGATACATAGATAAGTAAATACAAAATATATACAAAGTCACTTTTTTTTAGTGGGAGGGCACTATCAGGTGGGGTGGGGTGGGATAGATTAGGAAAGTCTTCACATAGGAGGTGGTACTCCAGCTGAACTTTGAACAGATGATCCAGGAAGTGGAGGTGAGGAAGACTGCTCCAGATGGTCCTTTTCAACATTAAATCCTATGATCCTAAATTTGTCGATGCTTTGCATCAGTTATTATGATGAATTTAAAGCAACAAGATTATGTCAAGCCAATTTAAAGGTGGTTCCTAGATGGCCCAGCAGTTAAAGGAGTTGGGCAGGAGCCAAGGAGTGATTCACTAGAACACAAGTCATACTAAAGAAGTAAGTCTAAGGAAGCCAGGGGGAAATGCAAGGTTTTGTCTGTTTTTAATGAGGGAGATCTAGGAAAGGAGACTACAACAACTGAAACCAAGGATTCAGGTGCAGAAGAATCAGTATTAAGTTGGAAATATGAGGTAGGGAGTTTGTTCATTCAGTAGGATAAATTTGCTTGCCCTGTGGTTGTTCTAATACATAGGTGCTACCCCTGCCTGCATATCACCGTATCAGTACTAGAAGTGGGGACTAGATATAATTCTGGAAAAGAAATGATTTAGTGGCTAACTGAAAGTCTTTGAAGTGTGAAGGATCTAAGCAACTCAAGGTAAGGGTCATGCCAGCATATCTTGATGTTTACTTAAAACATAATTTGTTTTAATGGCTCTATGATTTTGTCGATGTAGCAAACTCTGAGTGAGGAAATTTCTTCCAATGTTGCGAAATGACATCTCTTCTGTAACTCACAGTCTTAGTGGCACTGAGTGCCCAGGCTTATAGTAAATATGTGTCAGAAATGAGAGTAGAACACAGGTCTCCTAATTCTGAAACCAGCTGTCTACTCACTAATCCATGGCTACCTTTATTTCATTCATTCATTGTCATTCATTCATTCATTTATTTCTTAATCATTCATTGATATGTTCATTGATGTATTTATCTGTTACATTTTTAATTCTGAACTCTCTCCCTCTTTCCGCACCCTACACTAGAGAAGGTCATCATTTGACATATATTCACATATGTATATATATACATATATATCATATATATTGTATATGTATCATATACACATAAATGAAAAACCATATTATGCATACTTCTATTTATCAATTCTTTCTCTGGAAGCAGATAGCATCTGCCTTCATCAGTCCTTTGTAGTTGACTTGAGTATTTAAAATACTCAAATAACTTAGTTGTTCTCCAAACAATATTTTTGCTACTATATCACATTCTTTTGGTTCTGCTCATTTCACTCTTCATTATTTTGTGCAAATCTTTCCATGTTTTTTCTAAAATAAACCTGCCCATCATTTCTTATAGCACGGTAGTATTCTATCACAATCATATACCACAACTTGTTTAGCCATTCCCTAAATGATTTCCAGTTCCTTGCCACTGCAAAGAAAGCCACTATAAATATTTTAGAATGATTACCTTTTTTTTTTTGGATAAACTTATTTCATTGGATCTCTACAAAGGAAAGGCCTGCTAGGTAGTATAGTAGATAGAGTGCCTGACTTGAAGTCAGGAAGACTCATCTAGCTGTGTGATCCTAAGCAAGTCATTTAACTTTGCCTCAGTTTCCTCATCTGTCAAATGAGCTAGAGAAGGAAATGACAAACCACTTCAATATCTTTGCCAAGAAAACCCCAAATGGGGTCATGAAGAGTTGAACATGACTGGAAGGGCTGAACAACAACACAAATTTAAAGGCAACCCAACCGTGCTGCATGTAGTAGTTGGGCACAGCTATGACCAAGTTTCTAATGCTCTTCAGTTTGCATTTTGTCCATGGGACCCTGTCCACTTCCCCAGTGCCTCATAGCCATGGAAGCTTATTTTTAAGTTTAAGGCTATATTTTCACAAGTTGGAAGAACTGTGATTTGTCAAGGGTAAAATGGGTTTTATTTTTTCCTCTGAAAATACTGCATGCATTTTCTGCAAACTGTACCAATGTTCTCTCTAGGTAAACAAGTTCTAGATCACCCTGGCTCTGTTGGTTCTAGTCAAAGTGACCTGCAGCCTCCAATTTCCCTCCCCTCCCCAAGAGGATATTTCTCAAATGGCCCTTACCCATCTTTGCCCACAAAAATATTATTCTTTAAAGTTAAAAAAAAATCACTCTCTTCCTTATGCAAAGGTCAAATCATATCATTCTGTTGATCAAAAACCACTAAAGGCACTCCGCTGCTTATAATGTCCCAATGCCTAAGCCTCGTATTCCAAGAAAACCCCAATACAGTTTCAGCTCTCCTTTCTTCCTTCCTCTCTCCCCACCTCTTCCTTCCTCCTCCTCTCCCTCCATTCACACAGGGAATCATATCGTTACCTACAGGTGCTCCTCTCAGAGGAATATAAATTTTGATCACCAAAACCTCTTGAGATATTTTAGGATTTACAGGCTAGATTTCTTTTCGAAGGACCATGCCTTAAACCCAGATCACTGGCTCTCATTGATTGGCCACCAGTAGATCCCAGCCCAAGCCTCACTTGGGTATTATTTGGACTATGATGTCAGAGTTATTGTAAATAGCAACTGTTTCTGTTTTGGCCAGAAACCCTTAGGATCTTCCTCTCCCAGATTGATTTTGTATTTGCTTTTTTAACTAGGTAAAAGAGGCCATTTTTGTCTCATTTCTTACCTAACCTTAGTCTCTAAATGAGCATTGCCTCAGTCAAACTGAGACCTGGGAGAGTTTTAAAAAGGCCAGTATCTTCCAGTGGGCCATCTACAGTCTATATCTTGCCACTTCACCCTGATGGCTTTAGAGGAGAGAGTAAGGCTGGTGACTTTACACAGCCCTCCCTCACTTAAATCCAAATCATTCAAGTCATAATATCACCTTCATGATGTCATGGTCCTCTTTGAGAACAAAGGACAAATAACAATAACTAGCCTCAACTTGAATTTTCCAGCCTTATCAAATACTATTGCCCTTCATTTATTCCAAATGCCAGCCAAAATGAATACTCATGAACGCATCCTCTGTTTTACTGTTCCATGTCTTTATTGCCTATAGATAGAATGCATTCTTCTGCATCAAGACCCAATTCAGAGAATCGCAGAATTTGAGAGATGGATGGGACCTCAGAGGTTGCCTATTCAAAATCATGTCTGAACAAGAATGCCTTATATAGTATCCTTCTGTGGGCAACTAGACTTTACTCAAGTAAGCAAGAGTTCTTAGCTCTTTTTTATGTCATAGACCACTTTTACGATCTGGTGAAATTTAATATGACTATGGTCTGTTGTCTATATTCACAACATTTTTTAAAAATACATTTTTTTCAATCAGCAAAAATCTACTTTCTCTTCCTCCCGCATTCTCCCTCTGCCTCCCCCACACTGAAAATGAAAGAAAAACAAGAACCCTGTTACAGATATGAATAATTAAGCAAAACAGATTTCTGCATTGGCCATGTCCAAAATAAAATATCTATCTGTCTGTCTGTCTATGTCTCTCTGTATATATGCACACTTGTGTGTGTATATATAAATATATGTATATATATATGTGTGTTTGTCTCATTATGTACTATCATTCACTTTTCTATCAGAAAGTGAATAGCATGCTTCATCATTAGTCCTTTGGAATCATGGTTGATCATTATACTGATCAGAGTCCCTAATTCTTTCAAAGTTGTTTGTTTTTACTATATTGTTGTCATTGCATAAATTGTTCTGGTTCTGTTCATTTCACTCTGCCTCAATTTATCAGAGTCTTCCTAGGTTTCTCTAAAACCATCTCATTTATTATTTTGTATAGCACAATAATATTCCATCATATTCACATACTATAGACTTTTTGCCAACTCAAAAAGAGCTTTAAATATTTTTCTATCCTAGTTGGAGTTTGTTTTACTTAGAACTCTTTCTCCTTGAATCTATCCTCCCTCTAAGTCTCTCTTCTCCATTTTCCTTCCTCTTTCTCTGTTGAATGAAATATATTTCTGTACTCAACCATGTGTGTGTAGTCTTACCTCCTTTTCTCAGTTTAGATGACAGCGAAGTTTAAGTGTCCCTGATCCCCCCACCTCTTCCCTGTTCATGTTAATGTCTATTTGCTAATCCTGATTACATGAAATAATTTCCCCCATCTATCTCTCCTTCTCTCCTTAGTATATTCATTTTCTTTTTTCTTTCTTTCCATTCTTCTCTTAAGATCATCAAGATATAACAGAACCATTTCCAGTCTTTCTTTGACTCCTGATTGATGATGAGGTTCAGAGGGGACACACACAAATACATACACACACACATAATCTCCCCATATTTGAATGTGGTGATGTAATTGATCCTCATTTAGTCTCTTATCATTGTTTATGTTTACCTTTGTATGTTTCTTTTTAACTGCTATATGTAAACTTCAAAGTGTCTATGCACCTCTGGTTTTTGTATGAGTAGTGTTTGAAAGTCCTCTATTTTGTTAAAGGTCTATTTTTGCCCCCATAGCATTATATTCAGTTTGGCTGAGTAAATTATTCTTGGCTGTCGGTCCATATATCTTTCACCTTTTGGAATATCATATTCCAAGTTCTTTGCTTCTTTGTAGTGGAGGCTACTAAATCATGTGTAATCCTAACTGTGTGTGGTTCCTTGGTATTGGAATGCCTTCTTTCTGCTACTTGCAGTATTTTTTTAACCTGGCAACAGAATTTTGGATATAATATTTCTGGAAGTTTTTATTTGGGGGGCATCTTTAAAAAAGTAAACAGTGGATTTTAAAAAATTTTTACTTTTCCCTTTTACTTTTCCTAAGAGATCTGGGCAATTGTCTTTAAAGATTTCTAGGATTTTTTTTGGGGGGGGGCATGGCATTCATGTAGTCCAGGGAATCTTTATTTAAAACTTTTTTTTTTTACTTCTAATTTATGGAATAAAACAAGCATTTTTATAACATAGTATAATAAAAAAGATAATTGCACTTGAAACTGCAGATCTATTATATACAACTTGTTATTCCTTTTAAATATATAATAAAGTTATCAAGTAAATTACTTTTTTTCTTCCCCCCCCTCCCCACTCTAGAGATGGCTACCATTAGACACAAATATATACATACACATATAATTCTGGATATACTTCTATTTGTCAGTTCTTTCTCTGGAAGCAGATAGAATCTTTCTTCACATGTCCTTAATAGTTAATTTGCATATTTATAATAGTCAAAATGATTTAGTAGCTCAAAGTCATTTTAAAAACAATATCGCTGTTACCGTATACAATGTTCTCTTGGTTCTGCTCACCTCATTCTTTACCACTTTGTGCAAATCTTTCCATGCCTTTCAAAAACCATTGATCTCATTTTTTATAGAACAGTAGTATTCCATCACAACCATACACCACAACTAGTACAGCCAGTTCCAAATTGATGGGAATCTCTGCAAATTCCAGTTCTTTGCCACCACAAAGAGAGCTGCTCTAAACATCCCATCACATTCGAAGTTGTAATTACAACTGGTGTATTTCCCTCCATCTTATTTTTACTATTTTCTTTCTCAGCCTCTCTTTTTACCCTATCCCTGTTACCTTATCTTCTCCCATCATGCTCCCAAATCCCAATCTACAGACCCCTTTAAAAGTCCCCTCAGTTATGTCCCCACTTTCCTTACTTTTCTACATGTTTAGAAGACTTCTACACCCTTCCAGATATACGTATTGTTTCTGCTTCAAACCAGATGAAGTAAGGTTCCAATATTACCAGCCCTTCACCCCCACCTGCTTCTGCTCTATTATTTCTTCCTTTCACATCCCATTTTAAATAATATAATTGCTCCCTTTTACCTTTTCCTACCCAGTTTTGAATTTTAGAATCACCCCATTATATACAATTCAGCCCTAACCTTTCTTTCAAATTGCCTTATAAATGATGTCAGTTTTAAGAGTACTGATAACAGTTTCATATAGATAGGTAGGTAGGTGGGTAGATAGATAGATAGATAGATAGAGATATAGCAAATAGTTTGACCTTAATGAGTGCCTTATAAATAGTTTTTAATGTTTTCCTTATATTTCGTCTGGATTTTTTATATTGAATTTTGCATTGAGTTCTAATCTTTTTGTTAAAAATACCCAAAAGTCTTTCAGTTCATCAAATATCCAGGGATTTTTTTTCCATTCGAGATTATACTCAAATTTGCTGGGTATGTTATGCTTAGACACAACCCCAGTTATTTTGGGGCAGATGGCGGAGTAGGTCAGAAATTTCCAGATTTCTTCTACAAATAGAAAATTGCTACACAATGAATGTACAGCTGCAAAAATGAAGGTAAAACAGTTGTCCTCCTAAGATAACTTGAGAGGACCCCAGAAAAGAAAGGACCTTCTGGGGTTGAAGTTTGGCCTGAATGAAGTATAGATACATCCAGGTAGATTCCACTGAATCAACAACAGTAGGCCCTGAGGGCAGTTCCTTGGGAACAGTACTAGGCCTCAAGAAATTTCACTTTCACCTCACTATCTTTTAACTAATAAAGAACAGCCAATGGCTAAATGGGGGAAAATTGAAAGACTCTACCCCTCTCTCCCCATACTACCCCCAACCCCTCTACAAATACACACACACACACACACACACACACACACACACACACACACGCGCGCGCGCGCGCGCGCGCACACACACACCTGCCCCATGCCCTGCATTTCCAGAAGTTAAGCTGTGCTGACCAGACTTGATCCCAGGCTGTGACTGTGAGCAAGGAGGAGTGAGCACACATGCAGGTCCAGGGAATTTAAATTTTTTTTTTCCTGCTTGATCTATTTTCCAGGTAAGTTTTTTCTTTGACATATTTTAAATTTTTTTTAAAATTTTCAGTCTTTTGACTTTGGTATATTTCTTATCATATCAAGGAGTCATTTGCTTCTATTTGCTCATTCTAATTTTCAGGGAGTTTGTTGCTTGCCAAGGTTTTGTACCTGTTATTCCAAGCTGTTAATTTTCTTTCCAATTCTCTCTTCCATAACTTTCATTTCTTTTTTGAATTTTTACCTCTTGCACTTTCATTTCATTGATAAAAATATATTTTTAAACCCTTTAAAAAATCTTGCTTAATCTTTCATGGAATTCTAGTTGAGTTTGTGCTCAAGCTGTGTTTTCCTTTGAGACTTTGCTTGCAGATATTTTGGATTCGTTCTCTTCTTTTGGGTTTGTGTCTTTAGCTTCTCTCTTGCCATGATAGCTCTTTATAGTTGGATTATGGGAGGATTCTTTTATTGCTGTTGTTGTTGGCTCATTTTTCTGACTTCTTGATTTTAGACTGATGTTAGGGTCAGACTCTGTACATTTCTGAAGGGGAGGCCTGGGCTGTTCCTGTTGCTCCTTTCTTGAGTATTGGGTTATTTCAACATCTCAGGGATAGACCAAGCGGGAGATCTGTAAGCTTTCTGTGCTTCCAAAGTGGTCTGATCTAAGACAAAGTCTTATTGTTGCCCCTTGGTCTGACCATTTTAAGTTCCTGACCTGGGTTTGGGTCCAAGCTAGACTTAACCACTCTCAGTCAGCTGGGAAACTATGCTGGTTCAGAATGACTGAAGTACTAGCTTTCCTTTGGCTTGGGATTCCTGCCTTGCTTAGTCTCCTGCAGGCTTCAGAATAGGCTAAAGACTAGAACTGAGACTCTGCTAAACTCCTAGAATGTAAGCTACCCTGCTACAGCTTGCTTTTGAATTTGTTCTCTCAATATATAGTTTAGGACCTGCTACTATTACTTACTCTTAAATACCATCCCTAAGTATGCAAGTTTCTTTCTCAACATGCCCTGGAACTGTGACCAGGTAGTGAATGACAAAGCTGACAGATGGTACCTGCTCCTGTCACATTGCAGTGACCTAGGATGGGTCTGGGACCTCCTCTTTTCCTGGTACAGAGCCCCTCCTTAGGTGGTTTACTCTATGGTGCCCTCTGGGAGACCAATTAGGAAGTGGTTGAAGTAATTTAGGCAAGAGTAATGAATGTCTGAGCTAAGATGGCAGCTGTATGAGTAAAGAGAAGGTGTTGAAAGTAAGAAGTGTTGTGGAGAAAGAAGTAGCAAAATTTGGCAACTGATTGGATATGAGTAATGAGGTTGAGTAAGAAGTAGAGTAAGAAGGAGAATAATGGTGAAGTTATGGTAAACCATAAGAAAGATGATGCCTTTGATAGAAATATGAAAATCTGGTAGAGGGATGAGTTTTAGGGAAAAGATACTGAGTTCATTTTGAATATGTTTAATTTGTGCTTTTTCTGGGAAATCTAGTTTATAAAGTTAATAGACAATTTGTAATGCAGGATTGAAACTTAAGGGAGATTCTAGGACTGCGTATCTAACCCACAGTTAGGGGGTGTGCCACTGATGATAAGACAGCTAAGTAGACTTAAAAGTTTAGGTAGTTTGACAGATAGAAGGAGAACAAGAAGAGACTAGTATAATAAAAGTCAGAGATGAGAGAGTATCTAGGAGAGAGTGTGGTCAACAGTAACAAATGCTGCAGAGTTCAAGAAGAATGAGAACTCAGGAAAAGATCATTAGACTTGGCAACAAAAAGATCATTAGTAACTTTGAAGAAAGTCATTTCAGGAACATTTTTGTGTAATTCCTTTTTAAAAAAATAGAATAATTAGATCCATTCACAGCTTCACCAACAGTGTATCAGTATGTAGATCTTTCCACAACCTCATTGAATACTGACCATTCCCCTCTTGTGTCAACTTTGCTAATTTTTTGAGTTTTTTAAAAAAAATATTTCATTTCTGTTTTTATTAGTGATTTGGAGCAAGCCTTCATATGATGGCTTCTAATTCTTCTTTTGAGAACTGTTTATTCATAATCTCTCATCAATGCTCCTGGGCATGGCACGTTCTTCATAAAGTCAGAATGACTCTTGGAGATTATCACTTCCTTTTCTAAATGTTAACTAACCATCTCTTTAATAAGGAATTACCAGGCCTTAGCTCACCAACAAAAATCATTGATCTATAATTTTAAAATTCCATTCTCTTTCATTTAAAAAAAATTGGGACAGAGTCCCTTCTTTAATATGGTAGCATCTCTCTCATTTTCCTTGATCTTTCAGAGATTAGTGATATTAGATCAGTAATAATTTGGAAAACTTATTCAATATCCTGTAATGAAGTTTGTCTGGGTCCCATGATTTCATTTATTAATGGCAATTAACTTCTATTTTGTATCACTTGATTCAATTTGAAAGATATTTATCAATGACCTCTTAAGTACAAGGCATTGTGTAAAATGTTGAGGAGAAAGATTAAAAACAGTTATACAATTCTTATGTTCAAATAGTTTATAATTGTAAGGAGAAAATATGTACGCAGCTAAATACAGTTCAGAAGAGAATATGGTAAATCCAAAGTATGACATTTGAGGAAAGAGAGTCCACGTGGGACCTGAGTTGGACCTTGAAAGAAAGGAAGACTTTTAAGAGGTGAAGATTCTACTCTATGGATGGGGAATGGTGCAAGCAAAAGCATAGGAATGGGAGAGAATAGGATAAGAGTGGGGGGGGTGAGTAGATCAATTTGTCTGATACATGATGTATGTGAAAGAAGGTAGTATGAAATAAGACTGATTAGGTAGGTTGGAGTCAGATCATAGAGGGACTGAATGTAAAGATAAGGAATTTACATTTTGTTCCATAGGCAATGGGGAGCCACTGAAGATTTTTTTGAGTGGAGTAATAGTATGATTAGAGTAGTGTATTGAGAAGGTTGCTCGGGCAATGAAATGAAGAATGAAGAAAATATTTGAGGACAGGGACCATTACTCTTTGCATTTGTACTGTGCCTGGAACATGGTAGGTGCTTTATAAATACTTTTTCATCAATTCATTTAGCTTCTGTTTTTTTATGAATCTTTGACTTCTTTAATTCCTTATTCCTGACTCATGTTTTCCCATGTGTTTCTCACTATCCTTACCTCTTCCCCCTTTTGTGTTGAAGTCAATGTATATCAAGGCATATGCTGATTTTATCTGGAGGGTACCACTGACAGAAAAATTTTAAATTCTCTCAATATTACTGAAGTATTGGCTACAATAATCCACTTTTGTTTGTTTTTTGTAGGGGGGAAGGCAGGGCAACTGGGGTTAAGTGACTTGCCCAAGGTCACAGAGCTAGCAAGTGTCAAGTGTCTGAGGCCAGATTTGAACTCAGGTCCTCCTGACTCCAAGGTCAATGCTCTATTCACTGCGCCACCTAGCCACCTCCAACAACCCACTTTTAAAATTATAGTAGTCAAATGAGAAGCAGCATGACATAATGAATAGAGATCCAGATGTGGAGTTAGGAAATCTTGGTTTCAAGTCCCACTGCTGACACATACTGGCTCTGTGACTTTGAGTATGCATCCTAACCTTTTAGGGCACTAGGGAACTTTCTAAGACTAAGTTGCAGAGGAAGTACTGTTCTAAGTTGGAATAGGAGTTTCCTATACCAAGAAAATTACATGTTCAGTCCCATTCCAGTAGGCAAATACTCAAGAAAGTTCTGTGATCAAGATGAAGCGGACTATTGCAGACTAACTCACAAAGCAATCATAATCCCCAAGCCTAGAAAGACTTACATGAACTGATGCTGAGTGAAGTGAGCAGAACTAGGAGAATGCTGTATACGGTAACAGAAATATTGTGTGATGACCGACTATGTAATACTTATCTCTTCTGAGCAGTAGAGTAATCTAAGATAATTCCAAAAGACTCATGATGGAAAATGGTATTTGCATCCAGAGGAAGAACTATGGAGTGTGAATCTAGATCAAGCATACTATTTTCTCTTTCTTTTGTTGTTTTTTCTTTCTCATTGTTTTTCCCTTTTATTCTGATTCTTCTTTCACAACATTACTAATGTGGAAACGTTTAATATGATCATACATATATAACCTATATCAGATTGCATGCCATCTTGAGGAGGGAGGAGGGAAGCTAGAGGGGAAATTTTAGAACTCAAAATCTTATAAAAGTGAATGTTGAAAACTAAAAATAAAAAAAATAAATTTTTAAAAATCACAAGAAGATCCCAATGGAACATTCCTCTAAAATTTGCTTTTAAAAACTGCCTTTTTTGTCAACAAAAAAATAATTCAGTTTGAAAAAGCCATTGCAAAACAAGTGTGCTTTTCTCCCTTTCTTGTTTTCCCAACATTTCTTGGCTTGTTAAAATTAGGCTGGTCATTTAAAAAAATTTTGTTCATCGAATTCTCAAGTGGAGCACAAGCCCAGCACGGCACCACAGGGGCTACAGACTATCTAGGGGAATGTTTAAATGGAAAACGCAATTTTAATGGAAATAAGTGCATCTGAGCTTCTTCTACATTTGTGCTCTATAGCCACTCTTTTTGCTAACAAACCTGGAAGTTTACATGTTCCTGGCATCTATACTGCCCTTTAAAACTTGAAATAAACAAAGCCTCTTTAATGAGTGACCCTCAATGTCATAACTATTGGGGAAAGTGCAATGAAAATTGCTGGCGAAAACCATGAAATTTTTATGGAGCAAATACAAAAGCAGAACCAGAAACTTCTGCTAGGTGACAGTCTGCAAAATGTGTTTTTCAATATGTCTTTTATGAAAGCCAAGTTGCAATGGTATGTCTGATCGTGTTCACTCAGTTTTGTTGCGAGTTGCATTAAAAAAAAGAAGAAAGAAAAATTCCAGGGTCAGCAAACTATATCCACCTGTTAGCCATTTAAACTCTCAGTGAGACATGAACCACAACTTTCGCCCCGACTCACATTTGGAAATTGTGCATGGACTTCACATTGGAACTGTAATAGTAAACAAAAAGGCGTGATAGTCCTCTCTCCCCAGACAGCTAATGGTATATATTTCTTGGGCTCTTCTTTTCTAGGCTCAGGAAAACAACATATTGATTTGAGCTTCTGTGAAAATCGGCTTGATTTAAGTCCTGCCAAAAATGATATGTGGTGAAGGCTGTTTGGATGTCAGTATCAAAAGGGATCAGACTTCAGTTAGGGGTGCTAGCAACTTCAGTGATGAAATCAAATGCAAACTCAGTTTCACTCAATATCTATGAATCCCATGCCTTGTTTCTGGCTGTTTTCCTCCTCTTCATTTATCTGCTTTTACAATACCTTAAAATATTTGCAATTTTGTTAAATGTGCACGATCTTTCTTCATCAGGGTATAACTCCCTCCCCACACATGAACACTACTCTCATTATATCTACTCTTAAATTGCCACTCATATGAATTATTGCAGTAAACGGCTGATAGGTCTACTTGCTTCCACCTCTCACCCCTTTCCAAACCATATACCAATGCCAGAATAACAGTCCTTATGCTCAGTGCCATAGTAGATGGCATGATGGTCTTAGAGGCAGGAAGACTTGTGTCCAAATCCTACTTTAGATACTAGCGTGACCCTAGGCTAGTAATTCAGCCTCTCCTAGCCTCAGTTTCCTCATTCACAAAATGGAGATGATAATACTTATATCATTGTGAGGACTGAATGAGATAACATATGTAATGCACTTTACAAATCTTAAAGTGCTATAAATGTTTATCATCATCATCAATAATATACTGGCAATGCCAGTCCTCCATTAAAAAATCTCCAGATTATTACTTACTGAGTCAAGTCTAAACTTATTTTTTCCCAGCATTGCCATGAGTGCCTTCAATAATCTGGTGCCTCCCTACTTTTCCAATCTCATATCTCTCCATGTTCTCTACTCTCTAATCAAACTGACTTCCATTCCTACCTTGCTATTTTAAAATGTTTTGTTGATGCCTCTTGTTTTTCTACCAGATTAATTTCTGTTTATCTCCCCCCTTCAATAGCACTGAAATTTCCCTCTTTCTTTTTAACAAAGACAAAACAGTCAAGTAAAAAACGACTGAGAGCAAAGTCCTGTTTGATAATATAGACAATATTCTATCCTCAGAGTCCCCTCCCTCTCTAGGAGGAGGACTATTTTTGTGCTCCAATACCATTACTGGTTATAAAAATTATTCAGAGTTCTCAGACCTGTACTATCCAAGCTCCATGCCTCTGTTTGGGCTTGTGTGTGTGTGTGTGTGTGTGGGTGTGGGTGTGGGTGTGGGTGTGGGTGTGCGCGTGTATGTGTGTGCGCACGCTTAGATGTCTTCTGTCTCACACTTGCATTTGACTTGGGCTTTAAAAGATAGGTGGGAATTCAATAGGCAACTTCTTATGAAAGCCTATCCTGATGCATTTGACTTGGGCTTTAAAAGATAGGTGGGAATTCAATAGGCAACTTCTTATGAAAGCCTATCCTGATGCCTACCTGGAACAGCCTTTACCCTTGCATTTATTGTACTATTTTGTGTATTATAACACCCTTCACTTGTGACTTATCCTCCAGTGTGTTGTAAATTCAGTGAGATTAGGGACCATGTCTTGGCTAAACTGAGTCTCTCTCCTAGCACCTATCACAATGTAGAGATTTAATAATTTTTTGTTAAATTGAACTGCTCTAGAGCGCGTAGAGAGATATAAACTGCTATTTATCTGACAGTGAACCTACTGGCAATGAGCCTATACAAAACTTGTTAGATGGCTTCTCAGGGAGCCCTTACCATCTTGGTGGGAACTGCTAGAGCCTGAGAACCTTCAAGAACACAGGGTCACCTTTCTACCTTTTCACCATAAAGTGACTTCAGAGGAAAGAACTTTAACATACTTTATTTTATCTACACCTTTGGTGTCTTCTGCTTCTATAGATACCTTATAAATTGGCTGGTACCTTAATGCCCTCACAATAGCATTGCTATCAGCATATACTTTTCTATATATATATTAATCTAATAAATAACATATGTGCTAATCTAGTCTTATGCTTTTCTGGACTTAATTCTCTTAAATGACATTTCCACCTCCTTTATAAACATTTCAGGGAGTCTGACATTAGGTATAAGTATGGTTATTTAAAAATTTTTTTTGTTAAAATGGCTTTTGCAGATCTTTTCCATTTTTCCTTTGTATCCATCATCTCTGGGATGATTTAGTTTGGTTAATTATCTTGCCACACTTTATTTAAAATAAATAAAAAATCTGTGATTTTTCTCTGCTTTAAAAAGATGATAATCCCTCAACAAGTTCTTTCTAAGCTGTTTCAGACAAGTTAATATTCTAACTTTATACTGGCTTTGACAGCAGTTTCTTTTCATTTGACAGGTGTATCAGATGTTTATTGGGCTTACAAATTGAGGGCATCTTCTCTGAGGGTATTAGTAGGGAACAAGCAGACTTTTGCAAATATTTTTAAATAGACCATATCTTTACCATCTCTAAATTAACTGAAAGATGTAGAGAATATAAGATTCATTTGTGTTTGTTAATTGTTACTTACTAAAAGGTATTTTTTAAATTCAATACAGGAAAATACTCCCTTACAAGTTATTTTAAACAAGGTACCCCACCCTCTTCTTTAACTCAAGATCATTCAAGTTTCCTTAGAATCTGAAACAACTAAAGACCCACTGATAATAAACATCAGGTGAGGCGTAAAAGAAGGAAATGTATGCTCACCAAAAGCATTTGCCTCAGTGATTGAGGATATCCAACACAGGGTCCAGGTTAAATAAGGATTTCCTGTGGATGTTACTGTTTGTTGAATGACATTGCAATGATTACATCAAGATTAAGAACGTTATAGAGCCTTATGCAAGAGATATTTTTCAAAGTAATAGGTTGTGATCTGTTGTTGGAGGAAACTCCCAAATCAATGTGATCACAGAGGGCATCTGAGTTTTTTTTTTTTAATCTACAACATATACCTTTAAATGTGCCTTTGTTTATTTTTCAGTTAGTTTTAGCATGGTAAAACTATTTTAAAATTCAGTAAGCAGGTATGATGAAACTACTTTCCTTCATTTTCTTTTTTGTTTTGTGTTTCTTTTTTGGAGGGGGGAAGGCAGGACAATTGGGGTTAAGTGACTTGTCCGAGGTCACACAGCTAGTAAGTGTCTGAGGCTGGATTTGAACTCAGGTCCTCTTGACTCCAGGGCTGGTGCTCTATTCACTGTATCACCTAGCTGCCCCTTTTCCTTCATTTTCCAAGCTGTTAATCTCTACCTGCCTACAGGTTGGGATGAACAGGTTGTTAATCTTTGCTTGTTCTTGGAAATGAACCTTAACCTGTATAACCTGTATAGCAGTTGTGGGTGTGTGTCTAAGGTGTGCCTTGAAATGGACCCCCACAATGCCACTCTTCTCAGAAGGTATATAAATACCTACTCACTTTCTGAGTTGACTCTTTCATTCCAACTTTCTTTGACACTATCATGTCTAGGTTACCAAAGAACTGCCCTACCCCTCACCTAGATGCACTGAAGTTCTGTCAAATTCCTAAGTCAAACTGTCACCATTCTAGCTCCTACTGATGCATTTATATTTATAAAACTAGCCATTCACAAAATGGCAATTTTAGGTCATAAAAAATTGACTTAGCAATGACGAAAGCCATATTAATAATATTATACACTCATCATAAAATGAATGAATAATAAAAATACATCACAGAGCCACACATAAACCTGGTTCACAAATTCTCACCAATACTCACAATCTGTGGGGATCAGTTGGCCCACATTTATAGGAAAGTATCAAAGAGAGAAACTTAAGAGCTTGGGGGTCACTCACAACCCTAAACAACATGTCATCAGTCCATGTAGGAGCATACACACACAAACACAAACATGAAATGCTTCTCCATTTCTTGCTTATTTATTGGGCCTCAGTGCCTTTTCAACTTCAAATCACATTAGAAAGTGCTGAAGAATTGTAATGCTCATTAGACTGGCTATCTCTGAGTTACTGCAAGTCAGCCCAATCAGTTATTCATTTGCCTGTGCAATGCACTGTTTAACCAGAACAGAGCCCAGGTTTGCTCTTTATGCCAGGCAAATAAGTCTAGACAGCTCACCAGTATACAAAGCAGATGCAAAGCTTACCTTCCCTTCTGGTTTTTCTTCTCAAACTTGAAACAGCAGAGCTCTTAGGGCGCTCAGGAGAAGCTTCACCTTTCTCCAGCTCTAGGTGGCATTAAAGAACAATAGCTGTCAACTCAAACTCTTGATTAATAAATCAGTTCTTTCCCTACCAATCAAGAATCACTTAGCTTTAGCTTTAATTGCTTCTAGTTGCCATAGCTCCAACAGGGAAGCATTTCCATCCCCTTCTGCATCTTTAATCTTTACCACAGATTTTTCTTATCATCAGCCTCCAATCTCAGGTTCCTACCTCCTACTACTCATTGGCGCTCACCTTTCACTTCCACAATTTCTGTTATGAAATCAATAGTCCTTTATAAACAATGCCACAGTTCCCAAATATTTATGTTTCTCTCTTTAAAAAAAAAGTTTACAATTATATGCAAGCAAGATGAGGAACCCTGAAGTTCAAAGTGAGTCCTCCAACCTATTTTCCATCCTTAAACTCAGTTTTTTTCCCATGTATTTCTATTTTTTAATCAATAGAAGTTCTTTTTCTACTCATTTAATCCATTAAAATGATACATTCCAGCAAGGCATCATTACACATTGTTTATAAGATAATTTGAGTCTTTATATTTACATCACAGTTCATTTTCTGTTCCAAACTGTTTAAATCCCATATAAAAGTTTTTTCCTCATATATATATATATACACACACGCATACATATACATACATATATGTGTGTGTATGTATGTGTGTATACATACATGTATCTACATATATACATATTTTTCATATATACATACACACGAATTTAAAATTCAGTTAAAGTTTTGTCCCCACTCCTTTTAGACATCAGAACGTTCATCTATAATAGCAGCAATAGCTTAAAACCTTTGATAATTGATATAATTTGTTCTTTGTGCAACTATACTTTTTCTATCTCTTGAAAGAGAGCATTAAAATGCTCTCTCTATATATATATGTATCAGTATCTTGAAGGGACAATGTATCCCTCTTAAATACTAATGCTTTAAGATAAATTGGTAAGGTTATTTCCTGAAATTTCTGCTTCCTTCCAAATCCTAAAAAGCAAACTCCAGTGATGCAAGTGCTTTTCCAGGATAATACTTGAAACTCATTGTAAAACAATATCAATCAGATCCATCTTCCTTTTTCATTGTTCCTTACCTAGATGCCACCTGTGGAATCTGAAATTGTAGAGAGGAAGAAAAACAATTTTCTTCATGGCCAAAGCATGAAAGACAGTAGGAGGAAGCAAGAGAGACACAGGAAAAAGGGAGAGAGGTTTACTTACAAACCTAGATAGCAATGTGACTAGGAAAACAAAAACTGTTAGTGAAAAGTCATTGAGGTAGGAGATAATGAAGGGCAGAAAACTGTCTCAACAGGCAGATGAGCCAATCCAGGGTGACCCTCGTAAAATCGATGTCAGCCTCAGTGACGCGGTGGTCTTGGGATGGTGGAAATTAAGATGGCAGTAAAACCCAGAATGAAGCTTGTAATATACAAATATTAAAAGTGCAAAAGTGAATGCCCCATCTTTTTATCAGATACAAGCTGTCTATGTGGTTCTCCAATCTTCCTCCTCCTCCTCCACTTTTGTTTTGTTTTTACATTAAAAGTATATGTATATATGTATGTAGTATATATAATGTAATATATTATATTTGCATTATATACATTAAATTATATATATATATTTAGTCCGTATATATACACGTATATTCAATTCATGAGAGTACTCTTATGACAAAGTAAAACAATTAAGTAAAACTAATAATACAGCAACCCCAACTGAAAGTACAGGCAACATTTCACATACATATCATGTCTCTTACTTTTTTTTAATTGAGAGAAAAATTTCTTTTCTCTTCCTCCCACATACTGACCCATTGAAAAAAAAGAAAGAAAAACAAAATTGTCATAACAAGCATGTATAGTTAAGTAAAACAAATTCTCTCAATGTATATATACATATGC
>CM053586.1:95376508-95398909 GCA_028646515.1 Pseudochirops corinnae
GTGTGTGTGTGTGTGTGTGTGTGTGTGTGTGTGTGTGTGTGTGTGTGTATGCCTAACTATCATCTCTCTGTCAGAAGGTGAATAACATATTTCATCACTGGTCCTCTGGAATCACAAATATTCATTGTATTAATTTTAGTTCTTACAGCTTTTAAAATTATTTTTACAATGCTGCTGTAAATGTATAAATTGTCCCTCTGATTGTACTCATTTCCTTCTTTAGTAGTTTTTTTAAATATTAAAATTATTCATTTTCATAACATTGTGTAGTATAAAAATTTCCTCTCTGCTTACTTCACTCTGCATCAGTTTCTGTCTTTGAAATGATCTATTTCCTCCTTTATTAGAGTACAATTGTAGTCCAACCTTCATACAATATAACAATCAGTCATTTCTCAGTAGATGAGTATTCCTTTAGTTTCCAGGTTTTTTTTATCACCACAAAAAATTTTTGTAGATATTTGTGTACGTATAGGATTTTTCCTCATTTGTTTCTTTTGGATATAGGCCTAGCAATGGTATGGCTGTAGGATCCATACATTTAGACTAACACCTCATACCTTATACAAAAATAAACTCCATATGAGTATGTGACTGAAATACCAAAGGTCACATCAAAAATAAATTAGTTGTTGCTGTTCAGTTACTTTAGTCATGTCCAACTCTTTGTGACCCCATTTGGGGTTTTCTTGGCAAAGGTACTGTATTGGGTTTGCTATTTCCTTCTCCAGCTCATTTTTACAGATGGGGACCTGAGGCAGACAGGGTTAAGTGACTTGCCCAGGGTCATCCAACTAGTAAGTGTCTGAGGTCAGATTTTTCACTCAGGAAGATGAGTCTTCTGGCCTTTAGGCCTGACACTTTATCCACCGTGTCATCTATCTCCACCCAAACAAATTAGAGAGACATGGAAGAAATCACCTATTTGATTTATCAATAGTCTAAAAGCTGATGACCATGCAAAGAATACCAAGAATCATTCAAATTTTATACATAAAATTGAAATGTTTTTGAACACACACACACACACACACACACACACACACACACACACACACACCTGCCCACATCCATCAAGGACAACAAAAGATGATAGAGAAAAAAAAAACGAAAAACAATTTCCATTCTAGGATCACGGTATATTTGTGCTAAACAAGCCTCAGGCCTCCTGGTCTCTAAACCTCCCTTGATAGAACCTACAGCATTTGTTTGATCCTTTCTACCTCAGATGACTTCCTTTAACTTGACCTTTTGCCTTGCTAAAGTATGTGCCAGGGCACCTCCTACATAAGTCATACTCCCAGACCTGGTTCTTCCCTTCTTAGCTGTTTCCCGTGGCCCAGTGTGACATTTGTCCAGACCCACAATCCACATAGTCTAGCATTCAGTGTCTTCTTTCCTTCCTTCCTTCCTTCCTTCCTTCCTTCCTTCCTTCCTTCCTTTCTTTCCTTTTCTTTTTCTTTCTTTGTTTCTTCCTTTCTTCCTTCCTTCCTTCTTTCCTTCCTTCCTTCCTTCCTTCCTTTCTTTCTTCCTTTCTTTCCTTTTCTTTCTTTCTTTGTTTCTTCCTTTCTTCCTTCCTTCCTTCTTTCCTTCTTTCCTACCTTCCTTCCTTCCTTCCTTTTTTCCTTCCTTCCTTCCTTCCTTCCTTCCTTCCTTCCTTCCTTCCTTCCTTCTTTCTTTCTTTCTTTCTTTCTTTCTTTCTTTCTTTCTTTCTTTCTTTCCTTTTTGGAGGGGAGAAGGCAGGGCAATTGAGGTTAAGTGACTTGCCCAAGGTCACAGGGCTAGTAAGTGTTAAGTATCTAAGGCCAAATTTGAACTCAGGTCATCCTGACTCCAGGGCCAGTGCTTTATTCACTGCATCATCTAGCTGCCCCAGTGTCCAGTTTTTGATAAAGAAGAATTGCATAAAAAAATCAGAGATTATGTTCATCAGAACTGTAGGAAGTTTTCCTGTTCCTTCTAGTTCTAAATACTATGATCCTATAAAATTAGTCTAATTGATAATAACATGGTTCAGTGGCAAGAGCAAGGAGTTAGGTCAGTCTTTGGCTGTACTCCCTTCTCTGTGACTTAATTCATGATTGGATTATGTGACCATCCACATTCTCTGCTCCTACTTAAGATTTTGCTGAATGGAGAGTACTTATTGACTGGATCCACTACACATTTCTGTTATCTAATCTCAATTTGTTCAGTTAATTTTTGCTCTAAACCTTATTAGTATCTCCTCAAACAACACCCATCACCCCTTCTTCCCAACCTCTCAGATGAGAACTTTTCCTCATATTTTATATACTGTACAGGAAAAAAATGAGGATACTTTTTTGTGTGCTCCCTCTTTAAAATTCTGTACCTCAAATCACTAACCTTTTCCATTTGCTATAGTTTCAGAGAAAGAGGCAGTTCTTGCTGAGGCCAACCCATCTGCCTTTCTCTAAGATTTCATACCTTTCCATCTCCTTGAAGAATTTGCTTATACAATCACTTTCTGGTCTCTAAAACATTCTTTAAATCATTTCTGCCTAAGTCCTTCCCTACTGGCTTCAAAGATGTACAAATTGTTGTAGTTGTGGATGTACAGATATCTCCATCCTAAAAACAAAAACAAGAAAAACAAAACCTACGACAACAACAACAAAACAAGAACCCTTGATTTGACTCCTCAAAGGGGGGAAGACACACAAAGACATTGTCCTCAATTTCTCTTCTCTCTCTGTCTCTCTCCCCTTTTTCTTGTGATGTGATCACTCTTGACTCATTCTGTCAGAGTTATATAGGCTACATCCCTCCTCAGGATTTTAGGAGTACCCCTGAAGTACCCCTGAAGGGTTGAAAGGTGTCTTTTGCAAATGCTATAGGCTTAAGCCCCCCATTTTGACTTGGTTCCCCCCAACTGTTAACTGTCAAGGACCTCTCAGGTCTATTTAACCAGTTAACATCAATTAGTATTTACAAAGGGATATTTATTTTGACAACATTGAGAAGTACAAACATTTCCCCCAACATCTTGGGGTCACAGTCCCCCGTGCCACCTTGGTCTCAGAGGAAAGTGGGTTCAGACTTAAAGAAGTGTCTAGAGACTATGCCATTGGTCTCTCAAAGTTCATGTCTAAATGTGGCAATACAGCTTGATGGGCCCTTGTCTCAGCTACTACTTGGCTTGGTGGGTTCAAAAGATTGTTCTTTAGGACCTCAAAGCAAGCCTGATTGGCTTCAGGCTCTAACATGGACTAAACTCCTGGAACTTCTGATGACTATCTTTTATTGCCTTCCAAAACTCACAAGGTTGAAGCTTCAATCTCCTTTACCTAAAATGGATGAACAAATGCCAAGGAACCAAAGTCATGTTCAGAGGCTACTTATAAGCTTCAGATGGGGTGGGCTCAAGGCTTCTCTCCTTATAGCATTGTCTTCTCTCTTTTTTAAAAAATTGATTTGTTTATTTACTTTTAGTTTACAAGATTCATTCCACAGTCCCTTGAATTTCAAATTTTTTCCCCTTCCCCTCACCACAGCAGCTTGCAATCAAGTATAGGATCTGCGAATACTTTCACATTGGACATTAGTCTGGTTGTATAGAAGGGTTGTAACCAATGGAATGAACAATGGGAAAGAGGAAACAAAACTAAACATGGAAAAGAAAGAGAGCATGTAGTTTGCTTCTGTCTCCATTTAAACTCTGTTCTTTCTGGATCTTTTCCTGAATGTAGACATCTCCTTCCATCCTGAATCTTTCAGAGTTGTCTTATGACCTTGCGTTGCTGAGGAGAGTCTCAAAGTTGGTCATCATACATACGTTGCGTCTGTCATTGTGTACAAATTTCTCCTGGTTCTGCTCTTCTCATTTAGCATCAATTCGTATAAAGCTCTCCAGGTAAATATGAAATCTATCTGCTCCTCATTTCTTATAGCACAATAGTATTCCATTACATTCATATACCACAACTTGTTTAGCCATTCCCCAATTGATGGGTATCTCCTTAATTTCCAGTTTTTTGCCACCACAAAGATAGAGGCAATAAATATTTTTGTACACATGGGTCTTCCTCCCACTTCTATGATCTTTCTTCACTTTATCAAACCCTACCTGGAAGGAAGAAGTGAGACCAAAGAGAAGGAAGAAGCCTAATCAATTAATGCCTTTTAAATGCACCTCAGTTCCAGCTATGCAGTCAATCAAAGAGATCCCTTTTTGTTATGTAGTCAGCAGACCAGAACCAGTTACAAAATAGCTATATATGGTTCACAGTCTAGGTGGGTGTTTCATCAGTTAAGGATTCTGTGCATGATTATAAGGGCAGGGCTCACTGGTCAATTCCCCATTATGTTAGAAAAAAAAATTTCCTCATGTCCCTCTTGTCTCTCAGTCTCTTGCATTTTGACTTCAGATCCTGCCACTCAACTGAAACTGCTCTCTTGAAGGTTACCAGTGACTAAACCCAATGGGTTTCTCGCATCCTTTCTTACCTCTCTGTAGTATTTCACACTGTTAGCCATCTAGATTCCTCTGGTTGGCATGAAAAGCCCTTCACAAATTTCTAGACTAATTTTACATTACTCCCAGTCATACCAAACTGGTCTGCTTATTGTTCCTCTTCTGCCTCCATACCTTCCCACAGGCTGTTCCCCATAGCTAGTATGGTCTCCTTCCTCATCTCTGTCTATTGGATTCCTGAGAATCCTTCAACAAGGCTCAATTCAAGTGCCACTTTCCACATGGTCTTTCCCAGTTACCACTGTGGCTAGTGCCCTCCTACCTGAACTGCTTTTGAATTTTCTTCATATTGTATCTTTTGATTGACTTATGAATTATAACCCTCCTCCCCCACCTAACACCCCCATAGAATATAAGGTCCTTAAGACTTTGGGCTATATCCCTGTGGCCTAGCAAAGTGCCTTGAACCTACCAGGTGCTTAATAATTGCTGACATGGTTGAATTTTTCTGCTGCTTTTTCAGTGTGGTTATGATCTCATTAGATTAGGGTCACAATTGTTCTGTTTTGGATAGCCCAGTCCCCTACTATTTGGGGCACATTTGATACAAAAGTTCATAAATTTAAAAAATTGAGAGGAGTCAACTAGAAGCTAGATGGAATAAGGAAGAGTTTCATGTAGAAAGTGGTGCTTTAGTTGAGCTCTGAAAGAAGCTAGGACTTCTAAGAAGTGGAGGTGAGGAGAGAATTCATTCTATTGGTGAACAAAGGCATGGAAATTTGAGATGGAGTGTCTTTTGTATGTGGATTAGTAAAAAAGTAAGTATGGCTGGAAAGTAGTGTCCATTAAGGGGAGTAATGTTCAAAAGGGATGGAAAGCTAGAATGAACCCAAGTTGGGAGAGCCAAGCAGAGGAATTCATCTTCGTTTCTAGAGGCATTAAGGAGATACTAGAATTTATTGAGTAGTGAAGTGATGTGGTCTGTCCTACACTTAATGGAAATCACTGTGGCCACTGAGTGGTGTGGGATGGGAAGAGTCTTGGGGCACGGAGACCAAATAAGACATTACTGCAGTAGTGCAGTAATGCCGGCCAAAGGTAATGAAGGCAGGAGCCAGGTAGGGGAGTACCTGTGAGAGTGTAAAGAATGTAAAGAAGCAGACAAATCTTGAAAGATATGTAGAGGTATGGACAGATCAAAATAAAGGGGTGAAGGTCACTGCTATTTAGTAGAAGATCTGGAACTTGGCCCTTTTAAAAATTCCATAAATTTTTATTTATTTTATTTTTAATTTATGGAATAAAATAAACATTTTCTTAAAACAGTATTAAAAAAGATGATTACACATGAAACTGCAAATTTCTTATGTACAACTTACTATTCCTTTTAAATATATAATAAAGTTATCATGTAAATTTCCTTTTTTTCCTTTTTTCCTTCCCTCTCTCCCTCTGCCATAGAGATAACTACTATTAGACACAAGTGTGTGTGTGTGTGTGTGTGTGTGTGTGTGTGTGTGTGTGTGTGTAAAATTATGCTATGCTTAATTCTGTTTATCAGTTCTTTCTCTGGGTGCAGATAGCATCTTCCTTCCTATGTCTTTTATACTTAATTTGGGTATTATAGTAAGTCAAAATGATTTGTTTGATTAGTTGTTCTTAAAACAATATTGTTGTAACTGTATGAAACATTTTCTTGCTTCTACTCCTTTCACTTTTTGTTATTTCATGCAAGTATATCCATGTTTTTCTAAGCTCATCAAACTCATCATTTCTTATAGCACAGTAGTATCCTATCACAATCATATACCAAAACTTGTTCAGCCATTCCCCAGTTGATGCGCATCCCTGGAATTTCCAATTATTTTCCACTACAAAGAAAGCTGCTATAAATAATTTAGAATATAGTATGTTCTTTTCCTTTTTCCCTAATCATCATGGGAAACAGACATAGTAGTGGTATTGTTGGGTCAGAGGGTATAGGCAGCTTAATAACTCTTTGGGCATAATTCCAGATTGCTCTCCAAAATGATTGGGACCCTTGTTTTTCTGGTTCTTGAGCCAGTATTTTTTTTTCCTATTGGTGAAGTTATTAAGCATTTATTAAGCTCCAACTACGTGTGAGGCATTATGCTATGTGCTGAATATGTAGAGAAAGGCAGAAACAGTCTCTGCCTTTAAGGACCTCACAGTCTTAACAGGAGAGACAAAATGGAAACAACTATGTAAAAAAAAAAAAAGACACATGCAGGATAAATCGGAGATAATTACAGAATGAAGGCATTAGCATTAAAGGGGATCAAGAAAGGCCTCTTGCCGAAGGGAGGATTTTAACTGAGACTTGAAGGAAACCAGGGAAGCCAGGAGGCAGAAATGTGGGGAGAGAATTTTAGGTGTGGGGAACAGAGAGTGAAAAGGCCTGGAGTTTGAAGATGGAATGTCAGATGGTATGAACATGATTGTATATCACGGCCGAGACAGATGTGTGGCACACCCTGGGGGAAGGGTCAGTGCTAATAGTCACCCTAGAGGGTGCCAGCATACCTGAGCATATGTGGCTCACACTGAATGCTCATCTATTGGGACATATATACACGTAGCCATTTTCATTCTTTGTGCAAAAGTTAGATAGACCAGATGATCTCTTGAGGTTCCTTCCATTTTCTAAGGTAATATGGACTAAGTATCGCAAATAAATATAAGCTCTTAGGAAAGAAATCCAACTTCTGAGAGTAAGTGATTGTTAAGAGTTTCCAATCCTCCTTGACCTCTACAAAGGCCATAAAGTAGAGAACCCTTCTGCTTTCCTGGGACCTTAGTGATTTCCTGCTCCCAGAATAGTAGTGTGTTGCTGTTTAGAAACAGATGTCGTTAAAGATTGAGTATAAAACACCTCCACTCTCCAACGCCTCCAGATACCCTCCCTCTTCTCTGACTGCATCCTTACTTACCAAAGGTCACAGAATGCCATATGCCACAGCTGTAGGAATAGAGCAGCTGCTGCCCTCCACTTTGGCCCACACCTTTCCTGTATGCAACAGCTCACCCCAGGGGCTATTTTGTCTTCAAAAGGCCAGAGCAGACCCCTCCTTTCTGGGCCTCTACTGAGCCATTCTCTGGGTCTGAAGAATGAACAGCATGCTTGTCTTGTCGCCTGTTCTCAGTCTTTCATTGTTTCTGAGAAGGCAAGGTGTAGATAGGGGCTAGACGCTCCTTCCCTGGGAGGCTGATAAGGCAATGGAAAGAGTTCTCTTTTTCATTGTCTAAAAGTAGCTGGAAGAATGGGGTAGGAGCATAAATGATAACCAGCTAGAGTTTTGTTTTTTTTTAGAAGAAAAAAATCACTTACATTGTCACAACCTTGATCCAGTCTCTTATTTGCCTCATGCTTAGACTATTGCAGTAGTGTCCTAGTTTCACCTGTGTAGGGAAGTGCCAGGGCAGAAATTCCCCCTTTTAATGGACACCAACCTCTCCTCTAGAGTCTTAGAAAGTTAATGGGGACAATGAGATGTCAAATGGCTTGTCCTAGATCACCCACCAGACAGTATTTAGCAGAGGTAATACTCGAACCCAGATCTGCCTTATTCCAGTACTGAACCTCGAACCACTAAAGCATACCACTTTTCAGAAAACTTGGCTATTTTTATCATTCTTCCTCTGAATTAGGACAAGGTACACTTTTCATGTACTGTCTTAGCAAACGCTGAATTTGATAAACAAGCAAGAACTCATTTTCTTTTATGGGCCCCTACGTAAGCTAAGAGGTGGGCTTGGGAAGGATCTTTGATGATTCGGGAAGGACTCAGATTTCTCAGGAAATAGAACTCAGGTCCACTCAAAGTAACTTGGGGAACTGAGGTTCAGAAAGACTTGCCCGATGCCTCACAGCTAGCTAACTAGCTTAGGAGTCAGATGTTGGTGAGCACAGTTCAATTTCAATTACATTATGTTGTAGAACTTCACTGAAAGGTCTTTTGGTCATTTGCAGAGACGTTATTTAGAGAGGAGAAAAGATCCTATTTGACATGGGTTCCCTCATTTTATTTGGGAATAAGTTTCTACTTAATTCTTCTGAGCTGCTTTAAAAAATTGGACATTTGCCAGATAATTTGAGGAGAACCTATGCTTCATTCAGGGAGGGGAATACATTGGCTCAGCTTGACAGACAACTCCGCTTAGTTGGTTGGTTGGCCTTATGAACTATTAATGACCCATTTGGTAGAGGCAATATAGCCTCGTTTTATCTATAAAGACCTTGTGAATATTTTCTTTATGTGTAAAAATGCATAAACTGGTAGGAATAAATTGTTATCATTATATTTTCCCCTCTTGTTCAGATATATATCAAAATATAACATGAGGTTTTTTGGGGGGGCAAGTCACTCATTACTCCACCTCACCCCAAAACATCTTAAAATTACTATTTCAATGACATCAGTATCTCATGTTGATTCTCAGGTTTAAAATCTTTTTGTGCCTCTAATGACTATTTTCATTAATTTAATCATTTTCTACAGTAGTTAGCAATAATGGATGTTGTAGTTCTTTGAATGGTTTAGAAAATTAAAGTTTCCTGGCTCAGACATGCTATAATAGAATTATGGGTGATGAGATACTTCTATCCTAATTCTTATTCTTGAGCAAAGTGTTGAGTTTGGAATATTGTAAATTGGCACTTGGTCTGAAAGTTGTTTGTTCTCAGCACGGGGGTGATTTCATTGTCCTGGTTTGAAGCTATCACACCGTCCATAGAAAACTGTATCATTTGACAGTAGTAAAACAGAACATTCTAAAAAACATGCACCCCAAAATAGCCCCAGTCATTAGATTTGGAGTTGTAAAAGACTGTTGAGGTGATCTAGTCTAACTTTCCCATCCCCCCCTTTTCTAACCAAAGAGGAAACTGAGATCTAGAGAAAAGAAATATCTTTTCCAAGATCATAGTAGCCAAGTGAGGGTTTAAATTCAGAGTGTGTGACTCCAAATCAAGTGTTCTTTTCAACACCACACTTTCTACCAGAAATAATTAATATATCACCACCAAGGAACTGTTATTGGTTCTTTCTTTAGGTGACTGGTGTTTCTTATTGGAGTTTAGAAAATTGATTACTTTTGATGCTACATTAGAGGCAGCTAGGTGGCGCCATAGATAGGGTGCTGATTCTGGAGCCAGGAAGATCTGAGTTCAAATGTGGCCTCAAGGCATTTCTTAGCTACATGACTTTGGGCAGATCATTTGACTTCTGTCTGCTTTAGTTTCTTCAGTTGAAAATGAGGATAATAATAGTACCTGATGCCCAGAATTGTGGAGATCCAATGAAATATTTGTAAAGTGTTTAACATAGTGCTCGGCACACATTAAGTATTTAATTAATGTTTGTTTCCTTCCTCCTTATGTAGTAAAACCTTCAAAACTGAAGGTTACTGTTTTAAATCTTGTAGCAGAATCCTCAAATGACAGAAGAGAGAGTATCTTATATTTTCTTCCATGGAGAAATCTGGTCATAAAAATAAAAAGGGTAGTTATATTAGTTAGTATACATATGTGTAATTTGCATGTACAGGTATACCTCAGAGATTTTGCAAGTTTGGTTCCAGACCATCGCAATAAAGCGAATATTGCAATAAAGTAATTTTTTTTGTTTCCCAGTGCATATAAAAGCTATGTTTGCACTATGTTATATTCTGTTAAGTGTACAATAGTATTATTTCTAAAAACCAATGTACATACCTTAATTTAAAATACTTTATTTCTAAAAATGCTAACCATCATCTAAATCTTCATCAAGCTGTAATCTTTTCACTGATGAAGGGTCTTGCCTTGATGTTGACAGCTGCTAACTGATCAGGGTGGTGGTTCCTGAAGGCTGAAGTGGCTGTGGAAATTTCTTAAAATAAGACAACAATGAAGCTTGCCACATCAATTGACTCTTCCTTTCAGGAAAGATTTCTCTGTAGCTTTTGATGCTGTTTGATAGCACTTTATCCACAGCAGAACTTTCACAATTGGAATCAATCCTCTTAAACTTTAGCAAGTAAATTTATTTAATATTCTTCAATATTGTTATATCTCAGTAAAGCAGCCAGCCTGAGGAGAGGAAGAGAGATGAGGGAACAGCCTGGCTGGTGGAGTAGTCAGACCACACACACAACATTTATCAATTAAGTTTGCTGTCTTATATGGGTGTGGTTCACGGCACCCCAAAATAATTATAATAGAAACGTCAAAGATCATTGGTCACAGATCACCATAAAAGATATAACAATAATGAAAAAGTTTGAAATATTTTAAGAATTACCAAAATGTGGCATAGAAACACTATGCAAGTGTATGCTGTTGGAAAAAGGGCACTGATAGACTTGCCTGGTGCAGGGTTGCCACGAACCTTTAATTGTAAAAAAATCCACAGTATCTGTGAAGTATAATAAAATGAGGTATGCCTATATATGTATAAATATACATACATATATGTTGTATATATGTATGGATGTGTATATAAAATATATGATAAATCTATTATATATGTACATATATACAATATATTGTTATATAATATACATGTATGTATACATGCATGTCTATTTTAGACAGGATCTGTGATTTCATTGAAAAACAGGAACTACCCAGTGAGGAAGGTTGACACTTGTGCTGCAATTTATAATCTTAAAGAATTATCTGGAAAACTGAGGCTTCCTCAGGGATCATAGCTAGTATGATGCAGAACCCTGGTCTTCCTCACGGTGAGGCTGGTTTGCTAGCCCATATGTCATGATGCCTTTCACTCATTTATTCATGACATCAAAATAGTTTACACTTTCACAGCCCTTTAAGGTTTGCGTATCACTTTCTTCATAGCTATGCTGTGAGGTAAATGAAGCTTGTGTTATGACCTCCATTTTATAGATAATGAAACTGAGGCTTAGGTAAGTTAAGTGACTGTTAAGCCATGTATCCACAACATCACTACATAGCCTTTGAAAAATTGGTCCATAAGATTAACATATTGGGTTGTAGAAGGACCAGAGGCTTCGTTTCTCTCCAGGCTGCACTCTTGGCACCCTGGATTCTCTCACCCACGGCATGTAAACCTTTTCACCTTGAAAGTTCACTGTAACCCTGAACTGCACACAATAGAAATATCTTTCAGCCCTGTTGTCTTTCCCTCTGATTGGCTGTGTCTTTCTGGAGCCTCCATTTGAAAGGGGGACCTTCAGGCCAGCTATGTCCTCATTCGTCTTCAGGCTGAGCTCATGATTCTCTGGACTTTCCTCTACCATATAAGTTTTCTGAAGTCAAGGACTATCTTTTTTTCTGGTTCTCTTTGTATTCCCAGCACTTAGCATGGTGCTAAGTGTAAAACACTTGTTGACTTGAATGTGGCTATAACTACAAAGAATTAGATAATCTCTACTTAGAAGGGCTTACATTTTAATAGGCAAGAGATGTACACATAAAGATACCGACTGAATATAAAATGAATAAATGTAAATAAATACAAATAAGTTAAAAACAAGGTAGTCTGAGAGTGAGAGTATTTACTAGAAGGAAGTAGTATCAGAAAAGTCTTCAGCAGAAAATTGTGCTTGATCTGTGTCTTAAAAGGAAAAGTGGGGCTCTATGGGGTGAAGAGAAATTCCATTTCAGACATGTGGGACTGCCTATGCAAAGATGCAAGGATTAAACATGAATTGCCATGTGTGAGGAACAGAGAAAAAGCCAGTTTGACTGCATCACAGAGTGTGGGAGGAGAAGTAATGTCCAGCGAGGCTGGAAAGATAGTTTGGGACCAGATTGTGAAGTTCTTTAAAAGCTAAACAGGAGTTTATGTTTTTTTTTCCTGGAGGCAACAGGAAACCGTGAAGGTTGACAGTGTAGAGGACTCTTATGGTCAAATATACACTTAAGGAAAATCATTTTGGTAGGAGTTTATAAGATGGCCTGGTCTGGTCAGAAACCTGAGTCTGGGAGACCAATTAGAAGGCTGCTGTAATAATATAGGTGAAAGGTGATAGAGGCCTGAATTGTGTGAGAAGACAAAAGGGGTTAGATTGAGATGTTGTGGTGGTAGAAATGGTAAGATTTAGCAACTGATTGGATTTGGACATTGAGAGAAATTGAGAGTCAAAGATAATGCTGAAGTCATGAATCTGAGAGACTGAAAAGAAAGTGGTAGCTTAGACAGAAGTAGGCATGTTTGGAAGAAAGGTGAGTTTTGGACATGTTTAGTTTGAGATGTCTCTGGTATATACAATTTGAAATGTCCAATAGGCAGCTGGTGATACAAGTCTTAAGCTACCAGGGATAGTAAAGCTGGGTATTTAGATCATCTGCATGGAGATGCTAGTTATACCCCTAGGAGCTGATCAGGTTACCAAGAGAGAGTGTAGAGGGAGAAGAGAAGAGGGCCTTTGACAATACCTTTGGGAACACTCATACTTGAGGGCATGATATAAATGATGAGCCAGCAAAGGAGATATTGGTCCTTTCCATTATTGCTCATGTTATTTTTATAGCCAAGTTTTATTGCTTCCTTTTATTTTTATGACAATTATTTCCAGATATGTTAGTGAGCTTTACCTTGTACAAAGGGGAAAAAAAATAAGCAGAACCAGTCAACATATTGACTTATGATAGAGAATGCAACATTCAACTACCTCTTCAACAACAGGAGGGAGGCTCATTTCTTCATCTCTTCTCCATGACCAAGATTAAAATTATACCAAATTCAATTTCATTTTGTTGTTCTTTTCATTTAAATTATTGCAGTTATTTAACTTCATTTGTATTTCATTGAAATCATGTATTTCATTTAAGTTATTGGATATTGTGTTTTTGTTCTGTTTATTTCACACTTTATCAGTTCATATAAGTCTTCCTGTGTTTCTCTGAATTCTTCATATTCATTGTTTCTTATGATAATCTTTACTTATAGTCATATACCATAATTTGTTTAGCCAGTCCCCAATAGACATATACTTTGATTCTGGTTTTATTGTTAACACAAAAATAGTCATTATGAACGAATATTTGGTGTATAGATGGATCCTTTGACCTCCTTTCTGCTTTTGTCCCAGGTGTGGCATCGTATGGGTATGAATAATTTTTGGCCCTTCATATTTACATTTATTTCAGGCAACTCTTTAAGAATACAAGTTGCATGGAAGGTGTGAACCTGTATTGGCACCAGGAGTTTCCTTTTCTAGAGTTTTCTTGTACTAAGGAATCATAGGTCTAATTCAGTCCCTATTCCTATTTACATTTACAAAATCACCACAGTGATAGTGTGCTTGCTCTGTAAGACAGAGAATGAGAGACAATTCCTGCCAAGTTCATTCCCAATAAAATCTTCCCTGCAGTGCAAGGTGGGATGGCAATTGTAGCTGTATTGGTGTTCTCTGTTTCAATTTGTCACAGTGTCTGATGGAAAGTGAGGGAGGTTGTAGGGCACTGTTTGCCTATAAAGTATAACCAACTGCCTTGTCTGTCTCTTCCCTGGGTAACTTAAAAAAATGTTTGAAGTAGCCCACATGAGATGCCAATACTTAAATGATTCAGTTGGGTGCTGTTTCCCATATGATCTCAGCCAATTTAAGAGGTTGCAGTGAATTATATGGAATTAATCCCATGCTGTGGTTGTGGACGGAAGCATCGGTTCCTAGAGTTTCACTCACTGGGTTTGTGGTGTCACTGAGTCTTTTGATAGAATTAGGGCTGGGTATCTCAGGATAGTCTGTCTGTTATTGCTCCTGAACTCTGTGTATGTGTGTGTGTGTGTGTGTGTGTGTGTGTGTGTGTGTGTGTAAGAGAGAGATAGAGATAAGAGAGAGAGGGAGAGAGAGAGACTTGTGCTACATCAGTATTTGTTGGGGTTTAACATTAAGCCCTTACATTCATTTTATTCAATCCACTAATTCAGGCAGTCTTTTGAAAATGGTCACTTTTACATTTATAGGGACTGCACCATTGAGTTGATTTCTCTTGAATTTTTTTTTTCAAGTGTTTGTTTTGAAACCTCATTTTATACAGGAAATAGACATAATTACCAATAAATGTAAATTTAATAACAGACCCTGGGAGCCATTCCTCACTTGGGGAAAAATTTCCCTTCATGCTACAAAGCCTCCTTATGGGATATCGTATTTCTTATTTGGAGTTAAAAGTCAGTATTAATCCAGCTGATTAAGGAAATCTTTCCAAAAGATATCATGCATCCTCTTTAAAATTAAACTCTAGCTGGGACTTCCCTTTCCTTTCTGACTCTAATAGAAATGTTGACAGTAAAAGAAGCTGATGTATTTATTTTAGCTCCCAAATATATTGAACAATTTTAACTCCCAAATACACTTGACAAAATTTCGTGTGGCCTAATTGAAAGGATTAAAAAAAAACCCCAAAACAAACTTATTCGTGTATTCAGCAAGCGCGTATTAAGTTCTACTATCTGCCAAGCCCAATACTAGGTACTAGGACAAAAATATTCTCAAGAAGCTTACATTCTGTTGAGTTTTAAAACTCAGGTTTTTAATCAATGATTAGTATTCCCAGGCTACCAAAAGTACGAAAGAATGTAGCAACCAGTAGTTTGGGACTTTTCACTTAGTGATAGCCCATGATAAAAGCCTCTTCCATCCATATATATGTCTGTCTGGGTGTGTGTGCACATATAAAGAGATTTAAATGACTTTATAGATGGTAGATAGAATGAAACTCTCACCCATCACTTTTTAAAGCATGAGCCTAATGTGGCCCTTTCCCAGACAGTCAGACATGCTGTTAAAAGTAACATCAGGCATGGGAATTATAAAGCTGGGAAGGGACACTCCATAAACAGGGATAAACATCTTGCTTTATGCAAAGCTGTCAGATCCATTTAAGCAGAAACCTGCTCACTCTTTCCCACTGGGGCTGCTTTTTCCTGTCTGGGAACCACTGGGGCACTGCCCGTCTGTTCCTGAGTGACCATCCCTGAGAGGCTTAGATAAGGCACAAAGTCGCCTTCAATAGACTTAAAATCCCTGACTCTGGGACAAAGTGGGAAAGCTATACTTTTGTTACCACTCTATCGAGGAGAAAAATCCCAAGGAAAACATCCACTGTACAAAGCCGATATTGTCTTCTGAGAAACACTGAGCCTGGACTATTGTCTCCATCTGTATTTATGCAACATAGTGATGCTTTTTTGAGCAGTCTCGCAAAATCAGCAGCCCTACTATTGTGATATTCTGTGTTTACTTGGCTAATGAGCTGCCATTTTCCTAGGGGGCATAGATAGATAAAAGTCTCAAGCAACTTTCTTTAAATAAAAAAGCTATACATAGAAGATTGTAAGGTTCATTTCTGAATAGGAACAGCTGCTTAGGGTAGAAATTTCTGGCCAGATGATAAATGTAGTTTTATCCGCAATCCCCCCAAGAACCCACCCTGTACTGTATTGAGGATTAAAAATAAATGAATAAAAGCCATTAGTCATGTTGGCTTTTCCAAGCAACCCATACCGTGCTGTGAAAAAGATACCAATTATAGGCTGTACTTCTGTCTTGATGGATCAAGATGAAACGTTTTGTAGTTTGCCAGAGTTAGGAGGGACTATCCCTAGAAGACAGGAGAGACAATTTTGCTTGGTAGATAACTTGAATTTTTGTGCTTTGCTTCAAGATAAGAAGCATCTGAATTCTAATGGTTCTGGGAGCCATTGGTGGCCTACCATCTTAGGAATTATAGGTTCTGTTTTGTGGAAATTGTCAGGTTCCTACCTTTCACTCAAAGACTTAGAAGGGAGATGTGGTGAACTTAGTCTTGAGAAAGGTCCATTCTTCCTTTCCAACCCTTACTCATAACTTGCCTGCAATCACTTATGGAGGAAGGTGAGGGGAAGTGAATCGAATGTTTCACACATATGATGGAAGAGAAATAGAAGTTAGAAGAAGGTAGAAATCTTAATTCAGAACTAGAAAAGGAATCTTAAAAAGCTCAAAATAAGGTGTTTCACACAAATAACACTTCTTTAGATACATTTTTAACATGATAACAACTAGCATTTCTATAGTGCTTTAAGGTTTGCAAACCACTTTATAAATATTATCTCATTTTATCCTCACAACAACCCAGATGCTATTATTACCCCCATTTTACAGATGAGAAAAACCATAGCAGATGCAGGTAAAGTGACTTACCCAGGGTTACACAGCTACTACCTGATGAATGATTTAAACTCAGATCTTTCTGACTCCACATCCAGCATTCTATTCACTACACCACCTAGCTATAAAATATAACCAACTGTTTGGTCCTTTTCTTCCCTGAGCAACTTAAAAAATGTTTGAAATGGCCTATATGAGATGCAATGGTTAAATGATTAATTTGGGTTCTGTTTCCCACATGGTCTCACCCAATATAAAAAACCACAGAGGTTAATGACTTACCCAAGGTTGTACAACTATTGTCTGAAGAACGATTTGAACTCAGGTTTTCCTAACAGCACTCTATCCACTGTGCCAACTAGCTGCCTTATCTTGGAAAAAGGTCTGTTCTTCCTTCCCCAATGCCACCCACAATTTGTCAATAATTGCCTCTCAATTTAAAAGTGAGGGGAAGTTAATATTTCACATATGTGATAGCAGAGAGATGAAAGGTAAAAGAAAATTAAAATATTAGTTCAGTGGTAGAAAGATAGTAAAAAATTTAGTTCAAAATAAAGTTTTTTATGCAAATAAGACATCTTTAGGTAAATTGCTAACATGAGTAAAAGACGCAGCTAGTTAATAGGAAAGACAGGACTCAAAAGTTGGTCTTCTGTCTCAAAATTCACTGTTTCTTTCACTACATGTATCCCTTTCACAGCTTGTAACAGTCAGTCTTCTTGATGTTGTCAGCTCTTAATGAATTATAGATAAAATATCACCCCATGTAGAATATTGCACACAGTGCTTGACTCATTAGCTTTGTTGGTAGATTTTGTCTGTTTTTCTTATTTAAAATGAAGGGATCTAAGAAGATGGAGACAGATATTAGAAAAAAAAACCTATGTAAAAAACAAAACAAATTAATGAAAGTGACCCCAAAGATTATTTTAGCTTTGAGGTTCAATTTCTTCCTCAATCTTACCTTCTCCTAGATCTGCTTACAATGAATACAACTGACTGGATCAGCAATTCCAGTCTAGGGAAAGGTGTCTATTAAACACTCCACATTTTCAGGGAACACCAAAGTAACTTAAGTCTATAACTCAATTTTTCCCCTTCTGATGTTATTTTAGTCAAGAGTCTGTTTCCCCAGAGTAGCAAAGAATACTTGAAATACCTAAAGAAGGACTGAGCACTGATTTCAGAGAATAGGATAGGAGAGAAGATAAAGCAAGCAAAGCTGGGTGGCAAGGAACCAGTAAAGCAGAGGGCTAATGGCGAGTGACAAATCTATAGAAGGAGCCTTGGGGCTGGTTGGTGGAGAAATAAGAGTCTTGGCGTGGGGAAAATGGGAGAGGATAAAGTAAACCGTGAATATCATCATGCATACTCTCCACTCTCTGTCTCTCTGTCTCTCTCTCTCTGTCTCTCTGTCTCTCTCTCTGTCTCTCTCTCCCTCCCTCTCTCTCCCTCTCTCTCTCTCTCTCTCTCTCTCTCTCTCTCCACACACACACACACACACACACACACACACACACACACACACACACATATATGATGGAGAAAGAACTCTCTACCACAGCAAATGCCTACTTCTTCGTTCTTAGTATTAATTCAGAAGAGTTCAAACTTTTAAGATGTCTTATTCAAAACTGCAGTCAATGAATTTTATTCATTCAGAATTTAATCATTGAGGGCTCACAATGTTCTGTACAATCTTTTAGGTACTGTGGGGTATATAGAGATGAATAATATGCAGTCCTAGCCTTCAAAAAATTTATAGACTAGGTGGAGAACTAAGGTTTGTGTGTGTGTATGTATGTATATATATATACACATATATAATTACAATGTAAAGTATTAAATATAAAGTCTTATGAGAGAGGTGCAAAGTGTATAAGAGTTAAAGGAAGGGCAAATTACTTCTGGCTTTTGGGGAAGCCGTCTGGGAAGAGATGGAATTTGAGGCATGCCCTTCAAATAGAGTAGAAATGGTATTGGGTTTGAAAGGATGGAAGGAAAAAGACATTTACTAAGTTCCTTCCATGTGCTAGGGCAGTAAATTAAGCATTTTAGAAATATTATCTCATTTGATCCTCACAACAACTCTAAGAGGCAGGTGCTCTTTTTATAGTTGAGGAAACTCAGGTTGACAAAGTGACTTGCCCAGGTCCACACAACTAGGAGGTGTCAGGGGCTGGATTTGAACTCATGTCTTCTTGACTCAGCACTCTATTCACTGTACCACCTAGTTGTCTCTTGTTTTTGGAGCAAGAAGATGTCCATTTAAATCCTGATTCTTCTCCTTTCTACCATGTGACCTTGGGTAACTCTTCCTTTCTGCATCTTATTTTTTCTCGTCTGTAAACTGAAGGGGTATGATGTGATGATCTCTACAATCCTTCCACTTTTAAGTCTTATGATCTTATAAGAACTGGTGATACATTGACAGATATGATTGGGAATAGAAGTCCTAGAGTGAGGAAATGGCCAAAGTAAAAGAGGGAAGATGAGGAATCACAAGGCATGTTCAAGGAATGTCAAGTAGTCTAGGTTGGCTAGAGTAAAAGAAAAAGGTGGGAGATAAGCTTAGAGAAGTATAATGAAGTTATGTCATAAGGGAATTTACAGATCAAGTGAGTATTTATTTGTTAGGCAAAGGGGAACTATAGAAGGTTTTTGAGCAAGAGAGAAATGTGATTCTTTGCAGTAAATATACCATAATCATAAATTCCAGTAGATGATAAACTCCCCTCCTTCTGAGTCCAATTGTATGATTAGTAAACTGAACTTTGGGCGTTTTAAATTAAGAGTTCTCATTCCTTTTGCCACAAGCTTTCTTTCATTTTTTTTAGACTATTCCTTTTAGGATTTGATTCTTATTAACATATGTTCATGTAAAAATATTTGAACATACTTGTCATAGTTTCCTTCATAGAAATATAGATAAAATGTCTATGAGCTAATCCAGGTCAACCAAATGCATTAATGGGGTCCACAAAACACAATCTCTTCTCAAGAGAGCTTTGTAATTTGAACTTAATATTTGTGAAGCAAAGAGGGCACTTCCTCTACTCCAGTGGTTCTCAGCCTTCCTAATGCTGTGACCCTTTAATACTCATATGTGGGCGTATCTGCATGTGGGTGGACCCACCTGGAGACGGATAGAGGAGCGGTGCCTCCGTTCCTAAGACCATCAGAAATATGTGTTTTCCGATGGTCTTAGGTGAACCCGTTCGACCCCCAAAGGGGTTGCGACCCACAGGTTGAGAACTGCTGCTGTACTCAAAATTAAAAGTCTTTGCTTCACCTAAAGGAACTTAAGAGGTGACCAGAAGACTCATACTACTCCACAAAAGAAAAAGTCTTTTAATAGTATCATCTATAGCAACTCATAAAAAATTGTCTTCTGTTTAATTTGTAATTTGATAATGAAATTATTCTATATTTGGGTATGTTTCCTATTAATTCTACATTGACTAAAATGGTGCTTGTGTATGAATACTAAATTGGCCAATGTCTGTGAGGAAATACCAGAAGTAAGAGTCTTGATCACAGTAGTAAGTCCTTTTCAGTCTTATTTCATAATATTCTCCTTCCCATCCTCTCTTTTCCAGTTAAACTGGCCTACTAGGTTTTCTCCATATGTGTCAATCCTATTTTTGCCTCTTCACCTTTGCATAGATTTTCCTCCTTTACCTGGAATGTACTCCATCCTTCTCTCTAGCTCGCAGAATCCCTGGCTTCCTTCAGGGCACAGGTCAGGTGATCTCTACTATATGAGGTCTTTCCTGAGCCCCCCTCCCTCTCTGTTATTAACCTTTTGCATACTTTCTATATACTTAATTGTGTATATGTTGGATCTCTCCTTCCTCCAGAATGGGAGTTCTTTGAGGGCAGGAACCATTTTTTTTCCTTCCTATCTCCAGTCCTAACAGAATGCCTCACATGTAATAGATGCTTAAAAAATGCTTGTTGGATTGAAATACATTAAATAAAACTGGAAAGGAGATTTTAAAAAGTCAATTACCAATATCCCTTGTCTACATTTAATACACTGTCAAAAATAGCTGTAAAAGCCTTATTTTTTAAAAAAAAGACCCCGAAGAAGGAAATGTATATATTGTAAAGAGCATTGATGTAAAAATCTGAGGACCTTGGTTCAGATTTTGCCTCTGCTTCCTACTATCTATGTGACCTTGGACCTCCATTTAATTTTCTTAATGTAAAATGAGAGAGTTGAGATAGATGGCCTCTGAGTTTCCTTACAGCCCTATACATCTGAGTCTATCAAAAAAAACAACAACAGAGGACCAGGATTTTGGAAGATTGAATTGAAATATTGACTCTACCATTGACTTGCTATGTGATCTTGGACAAATCACTTACTTCTTCTGGGACTCATTTTCCTTGATTTTGAAGGTCCTTTCCAGATCTAAATTTTTTTTGTTTTATGACTTGAGAGGACTTCTCTCTATCATATTATCTCACCATCGTGGTTATCTCCCTAGTGGTTATATTTGCTAAAAAGAAGAAGAAGAAGAAGTAGAAGAAGAAGAAGAAGAAGAAGAAGAAGAAGAAGAAGCCCAATCTCAATTGACCTTTGTACCAATTAGAGTACCCAAACTCCCCTCCCTCCTCATCTTGCCATGATGCTAACTTAATTTTTTCCTCTACTTGAAATTCTCAAGAAAAAGAGTTATTCTCTTAGGTTAAAACCCAAAGACAATAACATTTTTCTTCAAAAGATCATTAAAAATGGGCTCCACCTCTAGGAGGCAAAAGAAGGTCTTAGTTTCTCAGGTCTAGCATCTTCTCATTAGCCCAGTGGCATGGATTCATTAAGTAGATTAAAGGGGTTGGCATAATGAATGCATAAATAAAACATTTATTAAGCACTTACTATGAGCAAGCCCTATACTAAGTGCTAGAGATACAAATAGAAAAGTAAGACTGTCTCTGCTCTCAAGTAGCTCAGATTCTAACTAGGGAGGTGACACATTGGAAAGATTTCAGCTTCAAGTCATATGGAAAAGTCTCATGGTCCTTGGGGTGCTGCAGCAAAACAGACGGCAATGCCTCTTCCTTAATGTCATTTCCATTGATAAAATCCTATCCATTTCTGATGTTAAGCCATTTGACAGTGCTAAGGACTGTGGAGATAAGACCCTTCTTTTCTGGGAAATGAAATATAAATTGTGTAAATTTAAAGGAAGGAGAGACATAGCAGGGACAAGTTCTGGGTACATGGGAGGGCTGTAAGAGGGGATCAAGTTAGGATGGAGCAGTATGAGAGAGGAGAGTTGAATCTATGCAAGACTTTAAGGGACAATCTTTTTACTTGACACCTCTTTCAATTTTTTAAAAATTAACTTTTGTTTATTTTTAGTTTACATCATTCATTTCCACAAGATTTTGAGTTACAAATTTTTTCCTTATCTTTCCCCTACCCACCACCCCAAAACAGCAATCCCACTGTATACCCCCTCCCCCAACCTGCTCCCTCCTATCTCCTCCCCCATCACCCCACTGATTTTCCAGTAGGGCAAGATGGATCTCCTTACCCCAGTGCCTGTATATCTTAATTCCCAGTTGCATGTAAATAATAATGATAATGATAATAATAATAATATATACATATATATATTTTTAACATTTGATTAAAAAATTTTAAATTCTAGATTCTTTTCCTTCCTCCCTTGTTCCCCACTCCACTGGAAAGACAAGCAATTCAATACGGGCCGTACATGTGTAGTTACACAGAACATCTCCACAATGGACATATTGTGAAAGACTGACTATATTTCCCTCCTTCCTTTCCCGCCCCCCCTTGTTCTATT
>CM053586.1:95399409-95429421 GCA_028646515.1 Pseudochirops corinnae
GTCCCTAAAAAAGGAATCTAAAGTTGGATTGCTGAGCTTGGTTTGCTTCCTTTGCCTGCTCATGTTGCCAATCAATTAACTTTATTTTTGAGCCACAGTAGAACTCTGCTTTCAGAGGGGAGAGCTTTGTCTCAAATTGCTGGGGCTTTTGCTGCCCCTGGAGCTATTAGAAGGTGCAGTCTCTGCAGCCCCCACCACCTTTGGCTCACTGAAAATGCAGCTCAGGACCACCACCCAAGACCGCAATCCTGATCCAGGCTGGTTAAGGCAAGAGCTTAGCCTCTGAATGATCGCTTGGCTCCCCTGCAATCTGCAGCTCTGAAGCAGCCACATGGAGGTGGGGCCACTGCTTCTGCAGCTTTCTTTCCCTGGGGGAGGATGGCTGGAACCGCTTTTCTCCCCCAAATTCAGCTGAATTCCACTGACCTTTCACTTTGTCCTTGTTTCCTATGGGTTGATAATTCTGGAAACTGCCACAGCTGCTGGTGATCCACTCTTCCAAGTGCTCCAGCCTCGGCTTGTCCTGGCTGCTCCAGGGCCAAGCTGTGGTTTCAGGCCTGGCTGGGCTTGGTTCCCAGTGCTCTGCGATGAGCCCTTCCTGTCCTACCTGCTGGGCTGCCCCCAGTGGGAGATGTGTTTTTCTGTAATTTTGTGGGTTTTTGGAGCTCTAAAATTTGTTTAGAGTAATATTTTATAGGTATCTGAGGTGGTTATGGGGGAAACTGCAGAATTTTCCTGCTTCTATGCTGCCATCTTGACTCCGCCCCTGACACTTCTTTCTAAAGTTGACTGTGCCCCAGTTAGAAGTCATTCAGTTTCTTTCCAATCAATATATATGTGTATATACAAATACACACATACATACATATATTTGTGTATATATAAATACATATATATGTGTGTGTGTATTTAATGACTATATTATTCAGGTTAACCACATAGGAATAACTGGATATAAATACACATTATTCCTCACATGCCATCTACATTCCAGTCATAATGTCCCATTTGCTATTCCTTCTATATGACATTCCACCGATGTTCTCCATGCCCTTGTTCAGGCTGTTTGTCCTCCAAGTCAGTAGTTCTTTGTCACCTTCAACTCTTAGAATCCCTATGTTTGTCAAAGGTTAACCCAAGTTCCACCACCTTCAAAAGGCCTTTCCTGACTCTCTTAGTTGCTACTATTTCCTTTCCTCCCCAAATATTACTTTGTGTATGTTTTATTTCTTATTTGATGATTTTCATGCATGTTGTTCTCTAGGATTTTGAACTCTCCCAAAAGGAAATTTTGTACGTGGGTTTGCTAGGAACCTCTTTCCCTTTGGACTTCCATAGCTTGTGTAATTTCTATTAGCGGCTTAGGTTAATGTCCAGGTTTCTTCAGCTCCAGGGCCAAAAGCTTGCTCTTCTCTCCAAGGGGCTCAGTGCAGGAGTTCTTGTTACTGTCCAACTGACTCCAGATGCTTCTACCTCTGTGGGCCACTAGAGGCATGGCTGAGCCTTTGTTCAACAAATTAGAGAGCTAACTGCTCTCTAATTCTCACCCATCTGATTGGAGGACTTTTTCAGATCTTGGAAAATTATAACAAAGTGAAAACACTTCTTTACATTTTGTTTAAGACTTTACCATCTCATTGTCTCTTATCAAGTCCTTTATCCTCTTCTGTAATTTTTTCAACTAGGTTGGAAGGAAATTAATTGATCAGGGTTCTTCTCATCAACTCTAAACTCCCCCATCCAACATATATATGTACATGTACATATACATATTTTAGGTATGGCACATGGACAATGAGTTGGACCCAAAATTAAGTAAGAAAAAGGAATCAGGCTAGGGGTTTTCTAGTAAATATTTAACAACCAGCTGTTCAGGGGAAAAATATGTATGCATGATGCTTTTCAATTTAATCTGAATGATTAACATTTTTCTCTATCATTTTATTACTTTTAGAAAATCAACAAAACAATTACTCAAGCCCTGATTTGTAGCATTTCCTGATTTCCAAGATGCAAATGCTGATCCTGAAAACTGAAGTTTGTTTTGGCTCCAGCACACTTCTGGATCAGGTCACCTTGCATATGAGACTTTATTAGATTCTCTTCATGTTTGCAAACTGCCTATTGATACAAAAACCTTCAATTTTTAATTCCAGTATTCTACCAGTGATCCTACTGTATATGATTTCTAATCATTGAACATCATGTTCTCAGAAAAATAAAATTTCAAGTAAATCAAAGATCAA
Source organism: Pseudochirops corinnae (assembly GCA_028646515.1). Lineage (NCBI taxonomy): Eukaryota > Metazoa > Chordata > Mammalia > Diprotodontia > Pseudocheiridae > Pseudochirops > Pseudochirops corinnae. The sequence continues at coordinate 95,401,656 of CM053586.1, forward strand.
AGACCAATACATATTGTGTGTGTAAGTGGGCTTCACCATGTTTTCAACTCGTGTGAAATAAACAATATAAAACACTATTCTGGGAAAGGATTTGGATCAGTTATATAGTGAGAATAAAAGACAACAAATGGATGGCCCAAATGCTACCCTATTATCTCAAAATCATTTAAAGAAGTAGAGAAAGGCCTTTGGTGAATTGAGTAGATTTTTTATTGAAGATTTGTGGAGAGATATGTCAAGGATTATCCTGAAAGAAAAGGCATGGAAGTAGAGGATTAGAAGCATAATCTTTAATATCATAATAAAACTGATAAAATCGCAGGTTAGTCAAAGTAGCTACATTTTCATTATCACTAACTCTTCCTATAGGTTCCTTATCATGGTCTCAAGCTAAATATTAATCTAGACAATATCTAGTTTGGTGGAATTCATCTAAGTTGTACTCCTGTAAAGTTAACACCTTCCTTAATTGAATTAATGAATTGGCTTCCTGGCAATACACATTCCCTATATGTATGTCCCTTCATATATGTTATCCACATATGTTTCTGACATCTGTACTCCCTACCTGTCATGTTCCCTAAACACTCTTCCCATGGATGGTGTGTATATTTATGGAAGAGCATTCTTAAAGTTTATGAGAATAATATTGCATTGCTATTTTCCTGGTGCTAGCTCATGAAATGCCTCTGCTTTGAACTGATTGTACCCCATCTGATTTGTAAAAGTAAATCCGTTGGTGGGGGATTGTGAGTTCTGGTATTAAGTGGTTATGTACTCTTCTTGGGGGGCTACATGTGAGAGGGGGACTCCAAAAGCTACTTTTTTTGTGACAGAAAAGTGACTCTGGGCTCTCAAAGATTGTACGAGTGAAATATAGGCTCCGGTAGGTCCTCTCAACCTAGATGAGCTTTGAGCATGGCCACAGCAATGGATTGTGCCTGTTGTGTAAGGATTTAGGGAGTAAAGTGTAGAGAGGTTTTTACCGGTAGGTTGACTACCAGGTGATAAATTGTGACCACTTTTTTTTATTGTTTTTGTCTATAGAAAATCATATCAACTAATTTTTGAGGAAAAGAACTGTGTAGCAAAACATTTAATGTAGCTCTTTTTATGGTGGCAAAAGGCTGGAAACTAAGGGACGTAATCAGTTAGAAAATGGCTGAACAAATTATTGTATATGAATGTAATGAAAGACTTTTGTGCCATAAGAAATGATGAAAGCAATGGTACTGGGAAGATTTACGTGAATTGATGCTAAATGAAGTGAGCAGGGACCTGAAAACAATTTAAGCAATAATAACAATATCGTAAAGACAAACAACTTTAAAAAGACTCGAGAACACTGACAAGTGCAATTACTAACTGTGACTTCAGAAGACTAACAATAATCTGTGTTACCTACCTCCTGTCAAAAAGGTGGTGGGCTCAGAGTGCAGAATGAGATATTGGTTTTTGAATATGACCAATGTGAGAATTTGTTTGCTTTACAAGAGTTTTATTTCTCTTCTTTTTTTCCCCAGATGCAGGAGGATATGGGAGGAAGAGAAAATAGATTTTTGTTAAATGAAAAATATTAATTTAATATAAAAACAAAACTGACTACTAAGACAGTTAGGATGCATTGGTAAATGAGCACTAGTACCAATTAAATCACAGGTTTTCCTTTCCTTTATCTGATCCTCCCCTGGGTGGTTTTGTATCTCATTATTTTGCTCTCTCTCCTATGGATGAGATGCAGTATGATGAAGCACTTCTTAAAATATGATGTCCAGAAGTAAGCACAAGATTCCACATGTGGCCTGATCAGGGTAACATGTAGAGAGGCTATCACTTCTGTGGTTATACATATTGACACCCCACACATATACATCAACACCCACCCCTTCCACACATACATGGTTTAATCTTCCCCCTCTGGAACGAACTTCTTGCTCAATTTCCAGATCCAAACTATTCTGTGTTAAAGTCAAAGGGTATTTACTATGTCCTCTTACTCAGAGTGCAAAGTGCCAAATCTCTATTCCAAAGCCACTTTGCATTTTGGGAGCCTCTTCCCCTAGAATCAAAGTGAAAACTAGTAACCCTGGCATCTTTCCCATAAGATCTTGCACAGCATTAAATTGTCTTCTATGGGTTACCAGAAGACTATATTAAAATAGGATTGGGGAAGACAGCATGGCATCGTGGAATGAATACTGTCTCTAAAGGCTGAACACTCTGGTCCAAATCCAATTACAGACATTTACTAGCTATGTGACCTTGGGCAAATTGTTGAACCTTCCTGAGTCTCAGTTTCCTCATCTCTAAAATGACAGAATTCCAACTCTAGATCTGTGATCCTATGACTTCAACTAGTGGCCACATAGTAGATAGCCCCTTTATCCTGTTACCATCCAAATGCTCTCATATCCTATATGAGGCAGGCTACACAACAGGCACTCCAAGCTAATCATCTGAAAATGCTACTGGTGTAAAAACAACCCAGATTTCAGAATGCATGTTGAAGCAGGTAGAAAGTATTTTCTCCTTATGCTTAGCTGGCACTTATTCTATACATTCGAAAATAATATTTCCCCTACAAAAATCAAAACCATGTGGTCTAGTGGCTAGAGACTGAATCTAGACTTACAAGCTCTGTTGGACTGTTTGTTTGTTTGTCCTGTTCTCTTGAGCAGGTCTCTTAAACTGCCTTACTTCCATCTCCCCAACTGTGAAATGGAAATAATGTCTATATCCCAAGGGTCTCAGGGCTTACTGTTAGTGAAGTGCTTTAGAATCCCCTGATGAAAGGCACTCAGAGAGTTCAAAGCTGCTGTATTAGGATAGGTTTATCATATTTATAAAGAAGTAAGTCCTTTTCATCATGTAAAATGATTCCCTCTAACTTCACTCCCTCCACAGACAAAAGAAGCCTCAGACTTTAGATCCCATGGACTTAACACTGTGCTCCAGCTGTTTACATGCATGAAACTCTTACCATCCTCTTTTGATTTGCAACATGCACTGAGCCTAGGACAAAAGAACATCCTCCTATTCACAAGTCGTGACTCATGTGAAAATTGAAACTTCATGCTCCTTTTTATTAAGGGCCTCACTTTCTGTGGGTCGGAATAATTGAGGGAAGGAGAAGATAAACATAGCAAAATAAACATGAATGATTGATTAGTCAATAAAGTAAAACTGGATCAACTATTAACAGGCATACCTAGTGAGGCATAGTGGTATAATGGAAAGACCACTGGATCAAGGATCAGATGACCTGAGTTCTACTTTAGCTCCATCACTAATTAGTCATGTGATCTTGGAAAAATTACTGAACTTTTCTAGGTCTCAGCTTCCACGGGTCATCATAGATGATAACGTATTGAGCTATAAAGGACCCAAGACACAATCCCATCTAGTCCTTTCTTTTTACTTACAAGGAAACTGAGTCCAAGAGGAGTTAACTGCCTACTCAAAGTTTATTTAGGAAGTAAACAGTAGAGCTAAGCTTCAGACCCAAGGTCTGTACTCTTTCCAGTACATTAGGAGGATAACCAGTCTCCTTTTACAGTTCTTCAGGGTTGTTGTGAGGATCAAAAGAGAAGATGTTTGTGAAAGTACTTTGAAGACAAGAAAAGATTACAGATATTCTCAATGACTAAACTCTAAGAACCAGTAAGAGAAGGACTTCATCATTTGGAGTAATTTGTCTTCTATTCACACACACACACACACACACACACACACACACACACACACACACAAAACTGGTTAAATTTTAGAACATGTCAATCAAATTTTATGTTCTTGCACAGGGCATAAGGTGTATTTCGTTGTGGGGTCACTATTATTTATATAAGAAAGCTTAACCTATCAGTATGAGTCAAAGTCACTTTTCTTACTTTTCAAAAGCCAATGGTTTTCTTAGAATCTTTTTGTTTTGCCAAGAGGCACATGCCATTTTTACAACATTGACACTGAGTTCCTTAGATGCCTTCCTGGTCCTTTTGAGACTATTAGGCTAGTCTGAAGCTACATTACCACCCAAACAACCCATCTAGTTAATCAGTTCAGTAGGAAAATGCAGTGTTAATAAAATCTCACCATGGTATAGAGGATAATCATTGACACATTCTAGTTATGTGTGATCACGAGCAGGTTACTTAACTTCTCTGAGTCTCAGTTTCCACATCTGGACAATTCAATCTACTTTGCATCTGCTGCCCTGCCTGATTTCAACTCTGCTGAACAAGATGCCCACTTCTAAACTCACCGCTGTGCTGCTAACTCAAGCCTTGACTGACACTATCTCCCTCAGCCTCCTCTCCACTCTGATTGGAGGGCTAGCGGGTGGAGTAACAAACTCCCCCCAATGCCTTTCTTTAGAGAACAGAAACTGGAATCTTAGCTCACTCCACTTTGCATCTCTTGCTGTCCTTGGTTTCAACTCCTTGGAACAAGATGCTCTGCTGAGTATCCCCAGGTATCCCCCTCCCTTGTTTTCCTGCCTCCTTGTATGTGTTGCCTCCCCTCCACTTTAGATTGTAATCTCCGTGAGGGCAGGGACTGTCTTCTTATTAACTGTATTCCCAGTGTTTAGTACAGTGCCTGGAATATAGTAGGCACATAATTGGTGTTTATTGGATTAGGATAATACGATTAGTTGTGCCTCAAAAGGTGCTTGTGAAATTCAACTGAGATAATGTACATAAAGTATTTGCAAACTTTAAAGTACATAGTTGAAATTCTGTCTCATATACTTTCTAGCTGTGTGATCCAAGGCAAGTCCTGTGACCTATCTCTGCCTCCATTTCCTCAGTTGTAAAAATGGGGCTGCTAATAATACCTACCTCCTTGGGTTTTTGTGAGGATAAAATGAGACCATATTTGTAAAGTGTTTTGCAAACCTTAAAGTACCATATAAGTACTAGTTATTATATACAAAAGTCCTCTGTTAATACTTCACTGGATTATGAAGGGGAGTCTTGGCTCTTTCCTTTTTCTTTACATTTCTTTTTTAATGTTCTGTTTTTCAAAATAGCATCAATAGAACATTAATGACTCACAATAACACTCACTTCCTCATGGAACCCTTCGTTGTAACAAGTAAAAATAGTTAAAACAAATCTATGTAGCATAGTAAAATGAAAAAAGCAATAGTTTGGCATTCAGAGAACCTGGGTTCAAATCTTAATTCACATGATTACTATCTTTGTGACCTTGGACAAGTGATAATCTCTTTGGATCTCAATTTATTCATCGGCAAAATTAGAAAGTTGAATCAGATTGCCTCTGAGGTGTCTTCCAGCTCCAGATCTATTATCCAATGACCCATTGGTCACGTATAAAAATATATTCCTTATTCTACAACCATAGTCCATTGCCTTTCTACCAGGAGGCAGAAGGCATTCTTCATTGTTGGTCCTCTGAAGTCACTATTGATGATGACAGTAATTAAAGCTCTGTCATTTTTCAGTATCCTATTCCTTTAGAAGATGGTTAGGCATGGATAGGTGGCATTCTCTGCAAACAGATGGAAGCATCCAAATCAGTAAGACCACTGATTTCTTTGAGGATGGTGATCATCATGTAAATTGTTTTGCTTCTCTTTCAGTCTACATCAGTTCAAATTTCTCTAAATTCTTCATATTCATTAATTCCTAAAGTTCAATAATATTCTGTTACATTTAGATACTACAGTTTGCTCAGCCATTCCACAACCAAAGGGCAGCAGTCTTTTCTGGCTAACTTCAATTATCATCAGCTGCTCTACTTGGTTTTGACTCCATGAACATTATGCCCTAAAACAAGGTACCCTCTCAGGTCATTCCTTCTCCCCAGCTGTTATCTTAACCCATCGGATTGTAAACTTCTTGAGGTCATGGACTGGCTTTCTTTTTCTTTATCTCACAGCTTAACACAGTGTCTGACAGATAGTAGATGTTTAATAAAGGTCTCTCTCTCTCTCTCACACACAAACACACACACATACACACACACACACACACCTATTAAGGTTTTTGCTAGTGGTATCATTGGGTCAAAGGGTTTGTTAAAAAATTGTTTTTTTTAGTATATTTCTCAATTATTTTCCAGAATGGGTAAATCAGTTCTTAGTTCTACCAACAAAGCATCCCCGCTAATCTGAGGGAAATGAAACAAAACCTCAGAGTTGTTTTAATTTGTGTTTTTCTTATTAGTGACTTGGAACATTATTTCATGTGATTTTTTGATAACTTACATTTTTTTCTCTTGAAAGTGCCGGTTCATATACTTTGATCACTTATTGGTAGGTACATGGCTCATATTTTTATATATTACATATTTATATATTTTATATATTTCAACTAGGTTCCCAATATGTCTTATACTGTACCTTTATGAGAGACATTTGTTACAAAGTTTATTTACCAATTAATTATAGCTATTCTAATTACATTAACTTTATTGGCACAAAAAATTTTTCAATTTTATGTAATCAAAATTTCCTGTTTTATAGTTGTGAACACCTCTATCCTTTCGCTATTTCGCATACTAGCTAGAGTTGTGAAAAGTTTCACTAATTTTTAAAAAGTGATATGTCCTTTTATATTTAGACTCTATATTTGTTTGACACTTATTGTGGCATATACTGTAAGATGTTATCCTAAACTAATTTCCAACAAATTGCTTCCCAAATTTTCTGGTTAGTTTTTGTTTAAAATGGAATCATTACCACCTAGTAATTGGTGTTCTAAGTCTTTCTCACTTAGTTTCAACATTTTTTTTTGTCAGTACTAAATGTTTTTGCTTCTTTTCCTGTGCTTATTTTGTCAATTTCTTTTTAGTATCTTATTAAGGTTTAAAAGTGCATTAAATATTAGAGGTGACAGTGACTTGCTTTATCCCTGATGTTATAGAAAAGGCTCCTAGTGCATTCCCGTTGTAAGTAATGCTAGCTCTTGCTTTTAGATAGATATGCTTATCGTATTATAGAAAGATTCATTTATTCCTATATTTTGACCTGAGTGTTATATTTTGTCCAGGTGTTTTCTGCATCTATTAATCTAATTACATGGTCTCTTTTGTTATTAAAATGGTCTATTAAGTATATAACTTTCTTAACATTAAACCATCTTTATATTCCTGATAAAATTTAATATGAGCATAGTGAATAATCATTTGAATTTATTTCTTTAGTCTCTTTGCTAATATTTATTCAAATTTTATTTGAATATTATTAATATTCATATTATTAATTAATTCATATCAATATTCATAATATTTGCTAATATTAATTCAAAATTTTTAGCAATTCTCATGAGCGATACTGATCTCTAGTTTTCTTCTTCTTCTTTATCTCTCTATGGTGATCCTGGGTTCTTGAAAGGTATGTCAAGGGAATCTGTCATAATAGAAGTTTTAAGCTTAGGCCAAGCATTAAATTGTGTTAGTTTTACAAAGACCAACATAGTTATGGAAAGTCTCAAAACCAGTAGACAGCCACAAAATGATAAAGTTATTTAAGGCCTTGAGAACCCCTGAAACAAAGAAAGATACAAAATGGGCCTTAGTTCTCTCTAGACCTTTTCCATAGTGAGAGTGTCAGAGCTGTGGAAAGGAGTGCACAGGGCGTTAAGAATTAAAATGATGCCTATAAACATTAACTTAAACATTGGCACTCTAATGAGAGCATTAGCCAATAATATACCGCTAGAGGAATTCAAATATTAAGAATATTGACATTCTTGTTATTACACGATTAGAAAGTTGCATCTAAGTTAATTACCCTCAAGTTTTCCTTAGAAAAGAAAATTAAGAAGTTATTTTTGTTATCTATCCAAGGATCATCACTTAATGGAACACTTGGCTATCTTGCATTGCATTGATGAAAAAAACAAAATGGCTTCCAGAAAAATAATTATAGCTTATGTACATACACTTGTTGCAGAGGATCTGGAAGTTTATAAACAATATACTTTGATAAAAGATGACTTCAATACAAATGTGGACTTAGGAAAAGATGGTAAAAAACAAATACATCGGAAAGTACCTCTGAGGATCAAGAAATGAAAGAGGCCAAAGGCTTGTGAACTATACAGAAGACTTAATATCATAAAAATTTTTCTTCACCAAAAGAGTGGGATATAGTAAATATGACAAAAATTAACATCACAAAAAATTAAATTGACTATCTTAATAGTCAGGAAATAATTACTAAATGTGGGAGATTTTATGCAGACCATCAACTTGTTAGAGCAGAGATCAAAATCAATACTATATAATAGCCATAAAAATAAGATATGGCATACAACCAAGTAAATAGTTAATAAATGTGCTATTTCTCTCTCTCTCTCTCTCTCTCTCTCTCTCTCTCTCTCTCTTTTTCTCTCCCTTCTCTCTCTCTCTTGTCTTCTCTCTCTCTCATCCTGGTCTAAGTTACTTTCTTTGCTCTGTTAAAAAAAGATAAAAGCAAGTAAACTCTTAAACCAAGATTTGGGGAACAGGCACATCTTTCTTGGGAAGGAAAGAGAAAAGAAAAGAGCTTAGGTTAGCTCCACAAAAACAGAATTTTCCTAGACATGCCTAATTGCCCCAGAATTCACAATGGCTATTTCATTTCAGTGGCTCTGCTTCCCCTTCCATGGCGATTGCTCTCCCTAGTCTCTGTTCTTGTAGTCTCTCATATCACTGTTTGTTGGGGCTACTTTCCTGGGTTACCTATGACTTTGCTGATTCTCTACTGCCTGTCTCTCTTCGACTTCCAATCCATACATGCTCTTCCCCAATGGTTTTCATTCTGTCTTCTGTAGGATAGAAAAAGTAGCTTGTCAGTCAAATATGGCCCTATATGGTCTGTCACGGGGTCAGAGCAGATCTCCAAGGGATTTAAAAAGGAAAAAATGCTAATCAGGATGTCTGCCTTAAACAAGCATTCCTTTCTAATGTCCAAATCTCACTGGCAATGCTAAGACAGTGATACAAATATATACTAATCTGCAGGAGATTGTAGAAGATTACAAACAGTATTGCCTCGTAAAACCCAGGAGGTGGTATAGCAAAAAATTAGCTTATTGAAAGTTTAGTATGAGACCCAATAAAGTCAAATTATTTCAGAGACATTAAAGGCTAAAAAAATTAGAAGGAGAGTAAAAAAAAAACCAAAAAATGGAAAAGATCTGTCATGATTTCTATAAAAAAATTCTAAAAAATTTTTTCTATCAATGATAGTTGAACCACCATATTTGGTCTCAATATGAGGATGTAGAAATGGCACAAAGAAAACAAAGATAGGGAGAATAGTGGGAACAAATCAAGTGTATATGGAGGAGGTTCGTACCGAAGATTATACAATTTTGAAAACATTGAGGGATTTAGAGCTCAAAGGTGATTTTATAGGCCACTGAAATATATAGCCACCTAGTTTTTCAAATCAGGAACCCTAAACTCCTAAAGGTTAAGTGATTTGCTTATTGTCACACGCAGATAGAAAGTATGTGAGGCAAGTTTCTAACCCAAGTTTTTTTGACTTAAAGGCCACTTTATAGGCCACTACTATATCACCTTTTATCCATCTGCGAGAAGATAAAATTTAAAATGTTTGGAAAAAATAATGGAAGATATTGCTATGAAAAGAGGATAATGTGAGAAAATCAATTTGTATAGAATCATATTCTTATTTTCTTATTGTTTAATGAGAATTATCTATATACATATAGAGAATATCCTTATTAAAAATATAAGAAAGGAAGAAAGCAGATTTTTTGTTTGTTTTTGGCAAATGTTTTTCTCTAGTATGCTACATCTTTTTAGTCAGGCAATTGACTGAAAGATTCTGAGAATACAGACTCCCACTGTGTTTATTGTTTATTGACTATAATAAAGTATCCAATTCAGACCAAAATGCTTCCTCAAAGACTCTTCCTCCAACAATGTGTCTTCCATGTAACCACATAAGATTCCTTAATAGGCACAAAAATGTATTTAATAAACCATGCTTATTTTACATAATGAATAGAAAGTTGGTTTTCAGGGTCAGGAAGAATTGGGTTTAGATCCTACTTCAGATCACATTTGCTCTGTGATCTTGGTCAAATCACTTAACTTCTCTATGTTAGACAAATCTCTAGGATTTTCAATTGCAGTTGCTTACCTGTATTCTGAAGAAGTAGTAGTCCTCATTGTGCGATCCTAAAAACTGATGATTGGATCATAGATTAGGATCAAAAAAATTCTTCTGGTAATGCCCTATGACTTAAAATTATGGAATATCACACTTTCCAGGAAATCACAATTGTGGGTCACCCACAACCTCTTTTTTTTTTAAAGATAAAGAAATGTCAGTTATGATCCCTAGAAGTGATAGCACAGGGTTTCAGATGAAGCTATAGAAATGTTAAGAATATATCACAATACAGCACAAATCATCTTTCATTTTAATTTCATAGCGATGATGAATTGTGCATGCAAAGTGGTGTAAGTAATATCAAAGAAATACGTGACTGGAAAAAAGTGGGCCAGTCATATATCACACATGAGAGATAGCAGCGGTTACAGATTTCTCCTTTCATTCCTTTTAGCCATTTTAGACAGATCTTGTATGTACCTACTTATTTACTTGTCATCTCCCTGTCCTTAGAATTAGAATGTTCCATGAGAGCAGAGACTATTAACTATTATTGTAGTTAGCTATATTATATTTATTAATTTTTATAATATTTAATATATTATATAGTATAGTTAACTATTATAACTAATTAACTATTATTCTTCATCTGTATTAACTATAATCCAAAGTCATGAAAAAGAAGGTGATCCAATGAGCTCTTTTCATTTTTGGTTTTCAGATTTCCTGATGTCATACATGTCATGTAGAGAAAGAATTTGGGATTATTGATTACACGTTTTATGCAGAGCACTTTAACTTTTCATTAGGATTCTAGGAATAAGAACAAAAGAAAATTGAGAGCTATTTGGCAGCACTTACTATGGATGAAGATTTTTTTTTTTTTGGTATTCCCAGTGTTTATCAACATGCTAAACAATTAATAAATGCTTGTTGACTAACTTGCTGCTGCATTGGAATGTTAAGAGATCAGGAGGAAGGCCCTTAGCACACTGGAGGGACTTCTTGTGGAATACTTATGAGAAGACAAAGAAAACATCCACACAGAACTAAAAAGTAGAGATTGGCACCAATGGAGAAAGCACCCAAATCCATTAAAGAATTCAATTGTTAAATAGATGAAAACCCTGACACTCAGAGAAGTTAAACAGCTTGACCAACGTCATATCCCTTGTAAGTATAGAGTTGGATTTTGAACCCGTGTTCTCACTCTAATTCTAGTACTCTATTATACCAAATCCTAAATGCAATGAGGATTTTCTACTGATTGAGGCTAGAACAATAAAAAATATATAATTAAGTTTTAGATATCCTGTCTTCATAAATACTAGCAGTGAGAAGACAATGAGGAATGAAAATATGAATGCAAACTTGATATTCTTCACTTGGACGAGCAGTGTGCTGGTGAAAGCGGGGGCAGTTGAGTTTTTTAGAGAAACTTAAGGCATGAAACCTCAAGAATAAGTGAGCAAATAATGAATGAATAAATGAATGAAAAATATTTACTAAGTACTTACTATGTACCAGATACTTTGTCAATGCTGGAAATACAACTACACAAAGTAAGACAGTCCCTGTCTTCAAGAAGTTTACATTAGAGTAGGGAAAGTCAATGGTGGAGTCTTTTGGTTGGGGAAGTCAAAGGGATGGTGAGAAGAGCCATACTGTAGAGTAAGGATTCTTAACTTGGGGCATACAGACCTCTAAGGGGTCTGTGGATAGATTTCTAAGGGAAATCTATTTTTACTAAGGGAAATCTATTTTACAGAATTCTAAGGGAGTTCTGTAAAAATGGGAAAACCATTATATTTTTATTTTCACTAAACTGTGACTGAAATTTAGCATTTTCTTTGATTTTTCTGAGAAGGGACCCATCAATTGCACTAGCCTGCCAAATGAGTCTGTGATACACAAAAAGATTATGGATGCCTGCTGTGGATCAATTGATAGACATGTCTTTTCCAAGAATGATAGTGTTGGTTTGATTATTGTTATCAGAGCAGGAGGTGGAAGGGAAGGAGATGGCCAGAAGTCACTCCCTGATGGGGTGGTGGAACAGGTTGGACTAGAAACAGTGAAGGCTGTTCATTCAGAAACTGAAGGCCCCAGGAAAGGAGGTGACCTGTCTAATTGGAGGTAGAGGATGGAATATATAGGTAAAAGCATGGTGTAAAGATGGCCAGGGAGCTGTGGATCCCAGCTTAGACATTTGTCCTGGGATTTTGCTAACGATTTTCCTGAAATGTGTATGAGAAATAGGAGACTAACTCAAGGATATTTTTGTGAGCAGAATCTAAAAAAGCTCTCAAGCTGACATTCTAGGGTTATAAGGACAGTACTTTTGACCAGAAACTAAGGAATGGATTTGAAACTTATCTAGAAAAGATTGTACCTTTTCACAGGATCGTAGGTAGATCTAGAATTTGAAGTTGCCTTAGAAGACACCAGCACCAACGCCATCATTTTACAGATGAGAAAAGTGAGATTTAGGAAAATTAAATGGCTTGCCCAGGGCTAAATAGTTAATGAGTGTCTGAGATGGGATTTGAAAGCCAGCTCTCTAGGACTGTTCAGTTCTCTAGTGTTGTTGTTGCCATTGTTGTTTTATTCTTGAAGAGGACGGGTGACATCACGAGGGTGAAATCCTGACATACAGGTGAATTGGATGTAAGTGAGGCAGAGCTGCTCCAAGTCATCAGCCCCACTTTCTCAGCCCCACTTTCTCCTCCAGAGTCATTGGAATCCAGTGGCAAGACAGGTCAAGATGACTGGCTATGACCCTAGATGCAATGGGAGACCTTGGCCTTTTTAAGTTAAAGTTTTTCCAAGGCCTGTTTGTCTGAGGCAACACCCATTCTGTGATTAAGGGTTAGGTAAGAAATGAGACAAAAGATGGCCTACTTTGCCGTGGAAAAAAAAAATCAATCTGGGAGGGGAAGAGTTTCTGGTCAGAACAGAAAAAAATTGCTATTTACACTCACTATGTTACATTGCTGCTTTGGTAAAAGTGTTGTACTAGCGCTGGGCTAGAACATGATATCGCCATAAAAGACTTTATAAGATGATTTAATTTGGGTCAAGATAAAATGAATAATGAGATAGGACTTACACCAACATTCTTTGAATATATATTTTTTTGTTTGTAAATTTTTGGTATCCTAAGATTACCCTGAAATAGTTTTTGCGTTCTAAGTGAATGACTAAAAAGAAGGTCACTTTAGGGGACGGGTAGGAAACACAGGAAAAATGAAGAGAAAAGACTAGGATGCTAGGGACACAGATTTTTGGTGATGAAACACTGATTCCCTGTGTGATGGCAGTGGAAAGTTACCTACCCAGCGGAAACAATCAGGGAGCCTTCTGTTTAAGAGCTTGCCCTGGGCTACATTTTGTTACACAGCAGTCCCTTTCTGGTATTGTCTGGGCTATCCGATTTCTTTATCCTATCTCTTCTTGGTTCATCTTTTTCTGTATCTTCTGACTCTACCTGCCCTCCTTCTTCCTCCTCCTCCCCATCTGTTTTTCTACCTTTGTCTCTTTCCACATTGTTTAGTCTTTTTAGAGGAAGCAGCCACGATTTACACACAGAAAGATAAAGGGGGAAAAAAATCTTCATCTATACTAAGTGCTGCCAAATGGTCTCAATTTTCTTTTGCTCTTATTCTTAGAATCCTACGGAAAAGTGCCCTGCATGCAACATATAATCAATAATCCCAAATTCTTTCTTTATCAGATACATGACATGTATCAAATCAGGAAATCTAAAAACCAAAAATGGAAAGAGCTCATTTGATCACCTTTTTTTTCATGACTTTGGATGATAATTAATAAAGAAGGAGAAAACGTCAATTTCTCTATTGGACAGTGAGAGCTTTAAAACAACTCTTGTTTTCTAGGCTCCTTAAAGAGAGAGGAGTTTTTAGCTATTTGGAGCTTTAATTACTCCTCTCTATTAACAAAATGCAAGATACTTCCCACCTCCAAATCCCTAGGAAGGAACCAGGGAGCTTTGGACTTTCTTTGTCAGGATAAGTGATTTTACATCTTCTGCCAGCACAGGTTAAAAGATCAAGTCTTCTCTCAGAAGCAAATCCTCTACAACCTGCTAAAGTTAAACTCTTGTTAATTTATGCAAAGAACATGATTTGAGCTTTCTCTTCCTAGTCTTTTATTTTTTTTTTTTTAGCTTTTATGAAGTTTCTTAGGGAGGAAATAAAAAGGCTTAATAAAGAGGGAGAGTCTTCCTCCATCTGCCTGCTTCTCCCCTGCTTTTGTCCCCTTCTCCCTTCTGGGTGGGAATGAGAGGGGAGGATGTCCTTATGACAATGGAAAGGTCTGAACAAGATCATTCCATCCCCAGCATTCTTGGGGACATAGTACCACCAAAGGTATATGGAATTCTCTGGGAGTCATCAATTTAACAGTTTTTAATTTAACATCCCTACTTGCCAAGTACTGAAAGAGGCCACAAAAGACCACTGATTCTAGAGAAGTCTTATGCCTAGTTGGGAGGAGAATTCAGGAAGGGAAGTTTATGCACTGTTTTCTTTCTTGTTTCCAAAGGTTTATTGCAATACTTTTGGAAACAAAGAAGGTGGAATATCATTCAACCAGGTGGTTCTTCACATATGTCAAAAGACCAGTTTCCCTTCCAAGCTGGTAGAGGAGATTCTATAGTATGTGTTTAACACAATGAACTAATGAAAAAAACTCCAGAAAAATGTAAAAATACACATGTTGAAGTTTTACATATTTTAAAAGTTCTTTCTTCATGGAAGACTCTGAACACAATAATCTTAGAAGGTATCTAGGAGGCAACAGCTTGTAAACATAGAGAATAAAGAGTGGTAGATAAATCTCTGAATTTGGAATCCTGAGACAAGGGTTGGAATTCCAGATCTGCTCACTTACTGCTCACTACTTTGGGTGAATCACTTCTCTGCTCCCGTAAGGATATGTGCACATTATGTATGTACGTATATAACACTTAGGTATTTTTAGGCATGCATGGGGGAAGTAGGGTTTACCTGCCACGAACCCAGTATACCAAAGGTACAAAATATTTTTACTTTCTGTTGTCCCATCAACACAAATTTTTGTATACCTATTGATAAAAATATGTGATTGAGACAGTTTCTTTAAAATGTTCTATTAAAAAATGTAATTTAGATCCTCAGCAAACTGATAAATGTTGCGGATCTCCATGATCTCATGGAATCACAGAATCTGAAAGTTAGAAGCAGTGTGCTGCGAAATGTTTAACAACTATCTCCTAGGAAAAAAAATTATGTGCACAACACAATTTGGTTTTAATTTGCATTATTAATATTTCCCTACAACTTTCTTACATCTAGATAATCAACAAGACAATAAATCAAGCCCTGATTTCTAGTATTAGTTAATTTTTGAGATGCAAGTGCTCATGCTGAAAATTTAAAAATTGGTTCTCTCAAACCCATACCCCTGTTTAGAAGGGATCTCAGTAGCTATCTAGTCCAATTCAAACACCAAACCTCTCTTTTCAGCCTTTAACACCATTGATGAGGCTAACTGATAAGGAATCATTATTACCTCAGGAACCTGGCTCATAGGGATCTACACATTCTTCCTCTAGAGAAGCAGGATAGAGGAGGGAATGCTAGAATCACAGAATAAGAGGAGACTACCAGTCTAATGACCACTGGCCAACAGTCACACAAGTAATACAGGCTGGAGGCTGGCTTTGGACCCAGGTCCTCTGACTAACAAGCCAGTACCATCTCCCACATTTCACAGATGAGTAACTAAGGCCCAGAAAAAATAAATAAATTGTTCAGGATTACATAGATAGTAAATGTCTGTGGTGGGATTTGAACTCAGGTCTTCTAGTCTACAAGTCATAGTCATAAAATCACTTGCCCAACTGATTAGTGTTATAGATCTGAAACTAGAACTCAGTGCTCCAGACTTCCAGAACTCTTTCTACCTTACATTCGTTATTAGAATGGAGGGAAAATAGTTGTCAGTAAAACACCTAATGGTGAATCAATTTGTAGGCTTAGGGGAGAGGAAAAAGGAGGAGAGTAATTTTTTGTAAATCAAAGTTTCTGATTAAATGCAAGATTTCCTTTTTGTTATTTAGTAAATTAATGTTAACACACATTTTTAAAGTGTATTTCTCAATGACAATCTCTATAGTTTTCCCTTTTAATGAACTTTCTACCCTGAATCAATGATGTTAATGAGCAGCTTAGGCACTGATTTCATAGAAGCAGCCAGGAAGTGGTATTTAGTGGTTTCTGTTTACCAGTGTCCCTGCTAAACACTGATGTGTTTTTTTTGTGCATAAAACCAATATCTTAGTGGTAAGAATAAGAATAGTGATTATAGAACTACCGAGGTATACTTTATAAGTGGATTTCACAAATTTTGTTGGTAGCATTTACAGTATGGGCTCTTCTTTATCTTAGGCAAAACTCAGAAACTGTGATTATGATTATATAACTATTCTTATCATACTCATAATTTATTATTGAGAGACAGCATGGAATAGTGAATAGAATCTATCTGATAGATTCAATCTGAAATCAAAAAGACTTATCTGTTTCTGATGCAGTCTGGCTGTGTGATTCTGGGCAAATCATGAAACAGCTCAGTGCCCCCAGGCAATCCTTTAAGACTATAAATTACAAATTGCTGATCTGTATCAGTGGAGGGAATTTCCATACTGGGAGTTCCCTACCCAAATAAAATTACATATCTAAACCCCGAAATAAATATTGAACGTCCAATTGCTATTGGTGTGATTATTTCTATTCTACAGATTTCTTGTAGTTCAAAACCCTTCTCATTCTATACCAGGAGAAATATATATTAGAGATCTTTTCAGGAAATGGCATTTTCAGAAACTCAGCATTTAATTTTTCATAATTCTGCCCCAGTCCCTGGTACAATGCAAAGGAATCAGATTTTAGTTTTCCTTTAAAGCTTATATCCCTCCTGGAGAAAAGTTTTCATTTTTATTTTTTTAGTATAAAGAAAACTGAATGAAGGTTGTCTAGAACTTTATAGGAGTCAGGCTTACCTCTTCACCTAATTCTCTATTCCCAAGGCTGCAAAATGCCCTATTCTAGGCTAGGTAGTCTTTTCCTAGCTCCAGGCCAGGTTCTGGGCAGCTGGCAAACTCAGTCAAGACAAACCTTGGTAACAGCTGCCTGCCCAACATTCTAACCCCTGAGAAAGTGCCATAATTAACATTTGCCTCAATTCACTCAGAGCCTCTATAACTAACATGATTTGACCTCTCAGCTAGGGACACTTGATGAGATTTTTTTTATGAGTGATTACCTATTGGAACTAAATACTGAAATGGATCCTATATGGTAGCATTATCATCCCAAGAAACTATGGCTTGAAAAGAATAATACCCTCTTATCTCCAGAATCTAGCTGCTAAGTAAAGCATTCAGGTAACCTAAAGAGTCCCCCAGAAAATAGTCTTTACACAGAGGTATCTGATTTGAACGTAACTATTCTCTGAATTACTTTGCCAGTCTCCAGTGCCCTTTTCAGATTTCCTCAGACTCCTTTCCTTTCTCTTCTCACCTTCAAGTCTTTAAACACACAGTGCTTGCTTTGTGACACTTCTTATCTCCTCCAAGGTATGTTCTACTTGAGTAGCCCAAGCTCCAGGCTGGTCACTCCTGGATCATGTGTTGTTCAGATTTGGGAAAACAGGAAAATAAAATGAAATGATGGGTTTTTTTTCCCCCCTTTTGTTCTCTAGGTTTGGGTTTCACCAAAGTGCTGAGTGAGAACCAATGAGCCAGCCCAAAGTTAGTCTTAAAAAAATTTTCTAGTGTTGGAAGATTCCCTGAATTTTTTGTTTCTGATTGAAAATATGAGTTAACCCGCAACTGCTTTGCTACATAGTTTAAAGTAAAAAGATGATTTGTTCCACTGTATTCTTAACAAATTTGCCTGGTTTGAAATGCTATGCTGTCACAACTAGGAATTATAAATGATATTTCATCATTTTAAAAATGAGGGCATTGGGCTAAATGGTCCCTTCTAGTATAAAACTTTGCAATTCCATGTCCCTGTTTCTTATAGCCATATAACATGTAAGAGCCTATAACTTTTCCATTTTAGTTTTGCCTTTCTCAAAAATATATAGGATGATAACTGCTTTTCTTTTCTGTGATTTTCCCCCAATATAGGTTTTTTTTGTTTTAGATATATATCATATTAAGCAACTTAATTCTAACTTCTCTTTCTTTCCAAATTAAACCCCAGTACATTTCCTTTCAAATATTTTCCAATGAAAAAGGTACTGCTATTAATATGGCAGAAAAGGAAGAGAGGAAGCAGAGAAGTAAGGAAAGGAAAGAGGAAAGAAAGTCAACTAGCATTTGTTATGAACTTGATATGTGTCAGATTTTGTGAAGGAAGGAAGGAAGAAAGGAAAGAAAAAGAAAGCTTACCAATCTTAAAATAGATTTTTTTTTTCATTTTAAAGTTTACACCTTGATTTGCTACCAGAATCAAGCAATGCATCACTTTCTCAAAACTGAGATAACTAGTTAATTCTTTTAAAAGTTCCTCTGCTGTCAAAATTAAGTTTGAGGGACTTAATTAACTATTGAAAGAAGGGAAAAGATCATTATGCTACCTTTTAAACTATCTTGGAATACTTCCATTGGTGGTCTAGTAAAGATTTGAAGAGAGAGATAGGCCAAAGCTTGGTTTTGGTTGCCCAGTATATAATCAAGAATGATTGCTTGGTGAAGCAAGAGGGACACTCATAATTAGCACTAATTTTTTCCTACTGTCAAGGTGGGTGTTCATCAGGCATACCTGCTCTTTTTAATTGATGTTTTGAAAACTCCCCATGCCAAACAATAGCGACTTTTGTCCTGCCATGTTTACATACCTGAGAAACAAGCACCAGGCACTTTTTGAAGTTAATTAAAGATTCACTTATGTTAAAAATTTCCGGATGATAGCAAGAGACAAACTAGCCTGACAGTGGAAATAATCTCTAGTACTTCCCTCTGTGATTCTTCTCAGACAGGTTTTTAAGGTTCTTGACCTTAATGGGAATTGATAGTGGCCGACAGCTTCTGTCCAGAGTTGTTCACTGTGATTTGCAAGAATCCAGTTCTTATGTGGAAAGATCTGTATGAACTGATAGGAATAAGGAAGAGCTGTGGTTTCATTGGTGAGGACCCTCCCTTTACCAATGCATTTTCACACCTTCTCTTTGCCTTACAGTCTTACAGAGATGTCTAGAGCACTGTGAAGTTAGTGACTTACCCAGGGTCATATAGTCAGTTTATGTCAGAAGCAGGACTAGAAACCAGATCTTCTTGGCATCAAAGATGGTATTCTACCCACAATTAATTGCTGTCTGTCTGATGGACTGATACAGAGTAAAATAAGTGCAAATAAGAATGACTACAACACAAATAAAAATGATTACAACATAAGTAAAAAACAGTAAAAAAAAACACCCTCAATTCTAATTTAAAAAACAAAACAAAACAGACCATCATAGTCCCAAAGACAAGACACAAATGACCTCTAGTTCAGAATGTTGTATATGAAAATGAGGTCACTGTTTGGGGGTACTACTAGGGAGAATGTTGTATACATTGTCAGGTGAGGATACTGTGTCCAGTTTTATTGTTTGTGGTGAGGGGGTTTTTTGGATTTTTTTGGTGTTTTTTTTGTTTTGTTTTTATTTTGCTTAAAGGTGTTTGTTCCTAGCGTAGGTTCAGTCAGGGGAGGAATATTTTTAGAAATTTGTGTGATGTAAAAACAAAAGGCATCAAGAAAACATTTTTTGAAAAAGATAAATCTTTACAGAGCTTTCTATTCTAGCTGCAAAAACTTCATCACTTCGTATCTCCTTTATATGGGAATAGATTTTTGTTTAGGGGATTAAAGGAGACAGATTTTAAATTCTCAAATGGGCGGGTCCTTGGTAACCAACAGGCTTCTGGGATGCCTTACTTGCAGAAGGTTAGTCTGTGGCCAACTGGTTGGGCCATGAAGTAATTTTAATATCAAGTTAAGTATATCCCATTTAGGAAGGTACACCTGCCACAACAGCGAACAAAGCAACAACTAAAAGAAGCAACTAAAAAGAAGCAACTAAAGAAGCTACTAAAAAGGTCCCTATGTATTACCAAATCAATAATCGGGCATTAATTGGTGATACCTGTGTCACTGCTCCTCTGTTAGTCACTCATGGACTGTCTGTGGGCTTGAGACATTCATATCTGAACCCAATTTTAAGAAAGGTAGTATACTCTAAGTGCCATACAAATTACTCAGAGAAAAGAGCTCCAAACGTGGGCTTGGCCATTATGATGTTAATGGAAAGCTGGGAAAGTGAGAAGCAAGGTGTGCTCTCAGCCTCTCAAGTGCCCTCATCTCCAGTGCACGCTTGAATAATAGGGGCCGAGAGTGCCAAGCCCAACAGGAAACTGAAGAGTGAGCTCCATCTAAAGATGTGGCCGGATTAAATTCCCTGCATTCGTAAAATGTGTGTGGGCACCATTTATTTCTCAGCTGACCCTCATTAGGCCAAACAATCCTGCCTTTGGAAACTGCTTTCCCCTCCTTCCCACACAGGTTTGGTGTCCTTGCCTTTCTAAGCCTGTAGTTTGCTAACATTACAAGTGGTCTGAGAGCCGCGGCTAGGATTACAAAGCTGCTAAATAATGGATTGAGAGTTTCCTGTTCTGCATAGTTATGCATCCTTCCTGAGGGTTCCCAGATCCCAGACTCCCCAGCCACAGGGGATCCATCCCTGGAGAAATGATTTACATGTGCCAAAGATGTGAATCAATCTTTGTAGATAGTGGGACGATAATAATAACTCAATCTATCATACTTAATTCCTACTTTAAGGCTTTTGCAAAACACTTTCCTCAAAATATCCTTATCAGGAAAGTACATAGGGCAAGTACTATGATTCCCATTTTAAGGATGAGATTTGAAACTGATGTAAAGTGACTTGACTAGGGTTATATCGTTCTCAATTTTCAGAGCTAGGTTGGGATCCTTGTTCTCTTAATATGAAGTCCATGGCTTGTAGTTTTAAATATACCCGAAACCTCATTAGCGTTCCTGTAAGAAACAATGAATATTATGAATTTGGAGAATTTTAGGAATGAACTAATGGGAAATAAACAAGGAAACAATATATACTGTGACTCCAATGATGTAAATGGAAAGAGCAGTAAAACAATTGAAACTTAATGCTATACAATTATAATGATTAAGCTTGACCCAAAAGAGATATGATAAGTCACCTCCCTCCTTTCTTTACAGAAGTGGAATGGGGGTTGGGCTATGGTCATGGAACAGTGTATATGATGCCAGATTTTTTGATGTTTTGGATACTTTTGATGAAATGTCCCCCCCTTTTATTCTTGTGATAAAAGATAGCTCTATGGGAGGGGGATAGGAAAGGGATACATTAGAAAATGTGGGTAATTTAGAAACAAGACGTTGATGAAAGTTAATTTTTAAAAAACATAACCTCTGCAGGTTTTCTGAAATGATAAAATACTGTTTGATACCTGTAAAGCCATCATTATATGGAACATCTCATTGAAAAAAATAACTTCTCTTTCAGTGCCATTGTTTAAAGACGATAACTAAAAAATAAGAGAATTGAGCAGGTCTACTCTGATAGAGGAATTTTCATGTAATATTTGGTACTATTAACTTAAGAAAATGTATTCAGCAGTTTCTTTTACTTATTTACTATATATTCCTAAAAGCCTAGTGCCAAAACATCAAGTGACCATCTGGTACAAATTCCTGATTCCATAGGACTTGTTTAAGAATGAAAGGGAATGTTTTTGTCCTCTGTTAAAAAGGAATAGATGCTAGAGGTCAGAAAAAAAAAATCATAGAAGGATTCAAAAATCGAAGATTCAGAACCGGAAGGGAGGTAACAGGTCAACTAGTTCCTTACTTTGCGGATAGGGAAACAGAGGCCCATTATGGGTAATTAGGCCTAGGAAAACTACTCAAAACAGCATAGGATATTCAAGTGCCATTTAGTCTGGCACTGGGAAATTTTCAAATATTTACATGTCTAATTGCTTTTCCCAGTTTGGTATTTCTGAATTTGTGCATTTTTTTCTTTCCTTATAAATAACTCTAGGAAACTTGGAATGTGTGATAGATAGAATGAAGAAGGAGAAAAAGAAATTGGTGTTAGAATTAGGTCGGAGTGCTGGGAACCAGCTCTGACCAGGAGTCAGGAAGACCTGAGTTCAAATCCGGTTTCAGACACTTACTAGCTGTGTGACCCTGGTGAGCTCTAGAAGAATATGGCAAGCCATTCCAGTATCTTTGCCAAGAAAATGCCAAATGGATTCATAAAGAGTCAGACACAACTGGAAAATGAACGACAACAATGGTAGCCTGGTGGCATGATGACAGTGGAATCAAATCCAAGGATTACACTTTTTTTTGTTTGTTTTTTGCTTTTTGGAGGGGGGAAGGCAGGGCAATTAGGGTTAAGTGACTTCCCTAAGGTCACAGGGCTAGTATGTGTTAAATGTCTGAGGCTAGATTTGAACTCAGATCCTCCTGAATCCAGGGGTGGTGCTCTATTCACTGCACTGCCTCGAGGATTATACTTTCTATCCTCCTATTCTCTACAGCCTGATTTCTAATTTTATTCAATTGAAACTGTTCTCTTCAAAGTTACTGATGATCTCTTAATTGCTAAGTCTAATGACTTTTTCTCAATCCTCATCCTTTTTGGCCTCTATATAATTCATCACTATTGATTAACTTTCCCTCCTGGATATTCTCTCCTCACTAGGTTTTCATGACTTTTTTCTCTCTTACCTCACACCCATCTGACCATCCCTTCTTAGTCTTCTTTGTTGGATCATTAGTGATATCATGCTCCCTAACTGAAGGTGTCCCTCAAGGCTCTTCCTTGCCCCCTCTTTTTTTTTCTTTCTCAACTTTTTCTCGTATTAATCTCATCAACTCCCAAGGGTTCAATTATATTCATTCTTAGTCTTACTCCTTACACCTGTATGAACTCAAAATGTCCAAAATGATCTCATTATATTTTCCCCAAAACTTGTCCCCTTGAGAACTTGAAAGAAAGGAATGAATGAAAAAGCATTCATAGGTAGGCATAATCCCTCAAGACTAAAACCTGTCATCCACTTCATTCACTCACTCTACACATCCAAATCTCATTTCTCCCTCAACAGTATCTCTCACATCCATCCCTTCCTCTCTACTCACACAGCCACCACTTTAGTTCAAACCTTTCTTACTTCCCACCTGGACTACTGTAACAACCTTCTAATTGGGGTCTCTGCCTGAAATCTCTCTCCCTTCCAATTTGTCTTTCATACAACCACCAAAGTGATTCTCTTGTACTGAAGGACTGACCATGGCATTCCCCTGCTCATTAAATGCTAGACCTATTACTGCTAGGATAAAATAAAAATTCCTCTGGCGTTTTAAAATCTTAATCTGGTTCCATTCTACTTTTCCAGTTTAATACATCTTACTCCACACCATAAACTGTCTGGTGCAGCCAAACTGTCTTTCTCATTGTTCCTCACAAGCTGTTGCTCCATTGTATTTCATACCAACTGTCCCCCATACCTGGAACATTCTCCTTCTTCGCCTCCTCCTCTTAGAATCCTTGGTTTTTTTTCAAGATTCAGCTCAAGGACTGTACTTTCCCGATCAACTCAGCTGCTATTGGGATGACTCCCCGCAATGTTAACTTTTGTTGCTTTCTCCCTGAGTGTACGTACGGTATAAAGTGATCATAATGATCCTACATATGTACCTATTGGTTCCCTCATTAGAATGTAAGCTCCTAGAGGGCAGGGACTATTTTACGTTTGTCTTTGTGTCCACAATGCCTAATAGTAATAACAATAATGACAGATAATGTTTATACACACTAGGAACTGTGCCAAGTGCTTTACAGCTATTATCTCATTTGATCCTCACAGTGATCCTGGGGAGTAGGTACCATTAGTATCCCCATTTTATAGATGAGGAAACTGAGGTAAACAGAGGTTAAATAATTGCCCAGGGTCACACAGCTAGTAATTGTTTGAGGTCAAATTTGAACTCAGGTCTTCTTGATTCCAAGTCCAGTTTGCTATCCACTGCTGCTGTCTAGCTGCCCAGGCTACGTGCCTAGCACAATTCTGGGCATATTGAGGCTTAATAAATGCTTGTTGATTGATTGATTAAAGTTGTGGCTAGAAATTTAAAAGGGAAAGATCACTTTCATTGGACCACAGAACATTGGAGAAGGTTTTGCGGAGGTGGTGCTAACTAGGCATGGAAGGATTCCCAAAGGTGGTAATGAGGTATGGAATGGCTTTGTTTCTGATGTAGTGGATATCACTCCAAAATTCACAGAGGTGCAAGGGAGAGGGATGAGATTGAAGAATGGCTAACAGTCCAATTTGGCTAAGATATGGAGTGTAATCTTAAATAATACTAGAAAAATCTTAAATGTACTTGGATCTAGGAGTTGAATAGCAGAGCCAGAGACTGTAAAACATTAACACTTGTAAGCTTGAATTAAACTGAATGGATGTGCATTCCTTAGGATTTCAAACAATGTGCTTTTGGGGAAAGTTTGGAAATGTTAGGAATAGATTAAGGAGGGGTTTTTTATAATAATGAAATATGTTTACCTTAGAACTAAGTATTAGAAACAAGTACTTCAATGCTTATTTCCAAGCTTTGAAAACATATTTAGGGAGAGGGAGTAGTGCTATTGGATTTACCCACAAAATTTATAATTTGCTTTTTAGAAAATCAGTTCTTGAGTTTAAACCTGAAAAGTAAAGGCGATAGGAAAATACCAGCATGTGTGTATGTTTGCAGAGGACATAGTGATGAGATTAGAAATCTGTTGATACCAAAATCAGAATCAAATTTATTCACCCAGAGGTGGGAACCTAATATTTTTAAGAGCTACACAATGTAAACATGTGGGATTTCAAATTCACTCTCTTTTAATTCTAAATAATCTCAGACATAGAAAATGAATCTCTGTATTCTAGTTAAGTGTTAAGTGGATGGGCTGCAGACCTCCCGGCACCTCTTGTCTCTTGTTACAGTGGTAACTATATCATCTTTTGCAGTTGCTCTAGTGTTAACAGGATGAAGGCTTGATTCTTCTAGGTTATAAGAGAGTTATTCTGATGCTTCTATCTAGAGTCTTAAAAGATGGGCTTGATTGTCCTTCACCACCTCTTGTCCACTATTTCTTTTACTATTTCAATTGAAATCTTGTTTCTGCCTTCTTTTATTGTTTTCCTCTTCTTAAAAAAAACAAAAACTTCTTATTTTCAGTTTCCTCAATCCACTATTATTGATGCTTGGATCAGTTTAAGAGGGTTAAATTATGAGAGTCAGTAAATCTGAGCATCCTCACTACCTTATCCTTACTTGTTTTCATTAACCTTATTAGTCTCTGATACTCTAAAAACTGATAATAATAATAATAAAAAGCTTTAAGGTTACAAAGCACATTTTTTTTTGTGTGTACAATCTCATTTGAACCCTAAAACAACCTTTTAAAATAGGCACCACAGGCATTACTGCCTCTATTTTACAGATGAGAAAATTGAGTTCTTCAGAGAGGTTAAAATGACTTACTAATGATCACCCAGTTAGTGTGGCTCAATGTCAGAGGTAGGATTTGACTCCAGATATCCTGCCCTTACTCTAAATCCACCACTCTATCCATTATGCTGTACTGCATTTCATTATATTATTGGAATAATGGAGATAATACAATTTTCCAGGTCTAAGCTCCTTAAGGGCAGGGAATCTTGTTTTTGCCTTTGCAAACTCAGCACCTAGCATAGTGAAATGCACATGGCAGATATTTAACGATTGGATTTTTGCATCACATTCAATTGTGGGGCAACTGGATCCTAACAGGATATGTAATGGAAAGAAGACTGGAATTGGAGTCATAAGCCCATAGAGCTTAAGCTGGAGGGAATCTTAGAGTTGATCTAGACCAAACCCACCATTTTCCAGATGAGAAAGCTAAGCCCCAGAAAGGTTTTAATGACTGGTTGAGGTCACACAGGAAGAAAGTGGCAGAGCTTGGATTCACACTTGGGTCCCGAGACACCAAATTCAGTATTCTTTACATTGTAACAGATCACCCTCATTTCAAAACCTGACTGGCTCTTACTGACTGGATTTAGAGTTAGAAGACCTGAATTTAATCCTACTTCAGTTACCTGTTAACAGTGTGACCTTGAGCAAGTCACTTAACTTTTCTGGGTTTTGGGTTCCTCGTCTGTACAATAAAAATGTTGTATTAGATTTTTTTTTTTTTACTAATATCCCTTATGACTCTGAGTCTACAGTTCTGTAATCCAATCCTGGTCTACCAATCTCCTTGAAACTCAGTTTCTCCATATATGAAATGGGACTCATAATATTTGTACTGCTTAATTCCCTGGCTTGTTGTTAGGAAAATAATCTGTTGATTTTATCTTCGGTGGGGGAAAGGGAGTTTGGATCTGTGATTTCATTGTTCTCCTTGGTTGAGGAAACTCCCTTTACCAATGCAGATCAGCAATTGATCAATTATGTGTGTATTTATCTATACTTGTAGAGAAAAATGTCATCGGGCACCTATGTGACACAGTGGATAGAGTGCTGGTCCTGGAGTCAGGAAGACCTGTATTCAAATCCAGGCTCAGATACTTACTAGCTGTGTGATGCTGGGCAAGTCTCTTAACACTGTTTGCCTCAGTTTCCTCATCTGTAAAATGACCTAGAGAAGGAAATGGCCAAATCACTTCAGTACTTTTTCCAAGAGTACCCCAAATAGGGTCACAATGAGTTGGACACAACTGAACAACAACAACAAAAGAGAATTACCTGGGGGTACTGAAAGGTCAACTGATTTACACAAAATCACACAGTGTGTATGTGTTAGAGGTAGGACTTGAACCTACTTTTTTCTGACTCCAAGTCCAATTGTCTTTGTGCTTCGTCTCTTCTGTTGAACTATTATACTTATTGTTAATATTCATGAACTGAAGCTGGAGATACGGTTATACATATAGACATTGAAGTTCAGTAAGTATAAGGGCGGAGAAGTATGTGAAATGAACTACACAAGATGGGAGAGGATGGAACACAAATATATCTGGGAAAGATATAGGGTCACAGAAGACCCCAGAAATTTAACAGAACTATTATAAAATTAAAGCTACTCCATTTTCTATTTCTTCCTTTTTTTTTGCTTTTAGGAGGGAGGAAAGTAGGGCAATTGGGGTTAAATGACTTGCTGTAACAGCAAGCACCCTAGCATACCTAGGGCAGCTACTAGCACAAGTTCTTAGATCTGCTTTTCTAAAGGAAAGCAACTCAAAATGGGTTAACGGTTTCACTTTAATCAATCAAACATATATCATTTACCTAGTTCAGGTGGAAAAGTCAGCATCCTGAACTTCACAGAATACAAACAGAAGTTACAAACAAACAGAAAAACAGATCAGCAGACGGCTGTCTGACCATTACATCAGTTACCTATTCAGTTACCATAGAGGGAAGCACCAACATCTGGGTTTTTCACAGCCGGGGGGCTCAACGGCTGCCCAGAGTCTCTTCTGGCCAAATCACACAACTCTTCTCA
>CM053586.1:95429921-95471538 GCA_028646515.1 Pseudochirops corinnae
CACATGACCACATTCAGCCTATTAGGGAACAGAGTATACTTTCAAACCTGGGAAGGTTCTCAAGAGTCACGTAGCCACATTAGCAAAGGGCCTAGGGGCAGGGAAGATCTTTAGATTCCCATAACACCTGGGCAAGTCACTTAACCATATTTGCCTCAGTTTTCCCATCTGTAAAGTGAGCTGGAGAAGGAAACGGCAAATCACTATAGTATCTTTGCCAAGAAAGCCCCAAGTGGGGTCACAAAGAATTTGACATGACTGAAAATGACCGAATAATAACAATGAGCTAGGTACTGTGCTAATTGCTTTACACATATCTCATTTGATCCAGTAAGATGGGTTCTAAATGTGTTCCCCCTCTGTCTTCCCCTTTCCAAACCTCCTCCTGTGCATGTGGAGTCCCTTGCAGTGCATGAGATACTGAAGACTCATTAACACCAGATACAAAAACAATCACATCGCCCAAAAGTTCAATGTTTCCAACAGGGGTTGTCTAGTGAAAGCCCTGAGCTTCTGCCCATTTTCCAGGAGCGTGGATGCATTTTTAGAAAGTGGGTAGAGGTCTTCATTTTGCCATAGAGAAGCTTCTGTCATCTTTTCCATGTTGGTGGGAGGAGCCTCACACCAGCACCCCAGACGTGGCCTTACCCTTGCCAGGTCATCTGGAATGAGCTATTTCACCATCCTTTGTAGTTGGCTTCTCTGTGTATTTAAGAGCCCAAGCCAGCTGTTAGTAATAAAGCTTTGCACCTGGGCAACAGGTAATTATTACCAATTCCATTTGACGGCTGAAACAAGTGAAACACAGGCCAATTAATTGACATGCCAAGGTCACTCAGGGAGTCAGACACTGAGCAGGAATCAAAATCCTGAATCTGGACCCTAACAATGTTTCCTCCTTCCCCCACACTATTCATTGAACCAGACAGACTTGATGTTATAGATTGAGATGAAACTACTTCATGTACATATATGTAAGTCACTTTCTCATCTTTAGTTTCCTTGCCCTTCCAAATCTAAATCCCTGAACCATGTGAGCCTACTTAGAACAACACACAAGAGCTAGAGGGGGTCTGAGATGATCTAGTGCAGCTCCCTCAGGGTACAGAGGAGGAAACTGAGACCTCAGGATGTGAAGTGATTCTCCTAGCAAGTAGCCAGGACTCAAACCTAGGTCTCCTAACTGGGCCCAGGGGTTATCTGTAGAACTATATACCATGTTGGATCTGGTATTTGGAACTGAGGAAAAGGGAGCTGTTCATTTTCACTGCACCCTAAACTTACAGGTTACTAATATATAAAATATGGAATACATGATGTATGTGTATATGTACACATATTGCTTATGTATATACTATATGTATGTTTTTATATATGCATATATATTAGCATAACCAGCAACTAGGTGGTACACTGGATAGGGTGTTGGGCCTGGAGTCAGGAAGACTTATCTTCCTGAGTTCAAATCCAGCCTCAGACACTTACTAACTATGTGACCCTGGGACTACTCTGTATCTTTGCAAAGAAGACCCCAAAAGGGATCATGAAGAGTTGGACATGACTGAACAACAACAATAACAATATTGGCCTAACTTTCAGCGCTGTGATGAATGACAAAGCTGACTCTGTTGACTTTGGTGAGAACCTGTACTTGGGCCTGACACCTCTGGTATCTTATGGTCAGGCCATTCTGCTTTGAGGACACAGTTAGGGAAGTAAGAAGCAAGAGTTTATCTATAATAGCACTAGAATAAGAACCAACACTAAATGAGAACAATTATTCTTTTCTCTTTAAGTTCCTTCAATCATATTAAGAAAGGTCCTACATAGGGCAAGAGGGCATGCTGCTATTGTCTGGCCCCTTTCTACACACAAGTCCTGTGCACAAAAATACCTTCCCTGGTCTCTTGACCAAGAGAAACCCAAAATGCTGAGCCAGGAATATTTGGAAGCCTCAGTTTCTTTTCTTTTTAAAAAATCCACTATATGGTGCTAGTTGAAGATGGCAGAAATAGCCAATTTGGCATCTTTCATAGGAGTGTGGGAAGAATTCAAGTTCAGATCCCTTATAAGTCAGCTGACCCCCTTCCCTTTCTCATTTCATGTACAGTTTCTCTATTAACATTAGGCCAATCGGCTGGGAAAGTCAGTCAAACAAAAGTCTAGAACGTGACTTGCACAGCTTGTGGACAGCCTTTCACAGGCTGAGTTTTATGAACTCCTTCATGTATGACAGTGTTTTGTTTGGTTTCTAATGTATTCTCCGGTGGAGGAATGCTGAACCAAGCCATTGTGACAGTGTTCACAAAGATTTAATAAAGTCGTAAGAAGACCACAGAGAAGGATTCATTATGCGCCAACAGTGAATTTCAGTCTTTGGAGAAGGAAACAAGGCTAAAATAATTAAAAGACTTGAATTTATTGAAACAAAAATACTTGAATTTATTAGTAGGTCATGTGCTCAATTGAAAGACACAAAGCAACCTAAAATGAACTGTTCTAGATGAAATGACAATTCATAAGTAGAACTTAACTACAGTAACATAAAAAATGGAGGAAAATCTTAGGGGATTAATTAGGGTCAAATTCCACCACATGTCACTCCAACCAGTAGTACTGATTCCATTAATAAAAGAATCCTTGCCAATTATATTCAAGGAGAATGTAAACTTCTTGACTACAGGGATTGTTACATTTGTGTATTTTTGTTTTTGTAGCCCTAATGTCCAGTAATGCCTGATGCTTGGAAAATAGTAGGCATTTAAACATGTTTATTAAATTGAATAAAGGATTTTATGGCCTTTTATTCAGGACACCAAAACTATTGGTCAATTCAGAAAATATGCGTATATATGAAACAAAGAAGCTTGTAGAATTTGAGAGCGTGAAACCACAACATACTGTTCTTAAGTGGTTTTAAAGAGAAACGAAAATTATGAGAGCAGAATTTGTGATCTGAACAGCAAAAATAATGGACAGAATAGAAAAACTTAAAACTGTAACAGTGTTTCACTGAAGAAGCATGAGAGAATAATGAATTGAGAATGCAAATACACAGAAGGGAAAGACAATCTAGGCAAAGAGAAACAAAACCCAATCACATTACAAGAAAACATGCTCACTATGAAAATAAAACATACAGATCTTAAAGACGGTACATCTAGAGACAACCTGGAAGGTCTCTCAGAAGAACATAGAAGGTGAAAAACCAGAAAGAAAAAAACCCGGACACCATAATGCAAGGAAATTGTCTAGAACTTCGGGACACAGAAAATGAAATACGAACTGAAAGAATTCACAGATCACTTCCAGAAAAAAAACTCAAGGATGCAAATCCCAAGAGACATAGTGCTTAAGTTTAACAATTCAATTCCGAAACAAGTTCAGTGAGTGACCAAGAGAAACACCTTTAAATACAAAGGAAAGGAAATTCTAATAACACAAGATTATTCTGTACCCACCAGAAAATGGGGAATGGAATAATGTGTTCCAAAGATTAATGAAGCTCAAAATGTGGCTGAAGATAAACTACATTGTAAATCTGAGCTTAACCACACACTAAAAAATACTTTTTAAAAGTCATTCAATAATAAAGATGGACATTTGATAAAAATTGAGTAACTACTAATAATAATTAAGTGAAACATTCTTAGAAAGAAAACCAGATCTGAAGAGATGATTTGCTTCTCTAATATCTCAGGCAACAGAAATGCAGGAAGGGTTATCAGGTGCAG
The DNA here is from genome assembly GCA_028646515.1 of Pseudochirops corinnae. Classification (NCBI taxonomy): domain Eukaryota; kingdom Metazoa; phylum Chordata; class Mammalia; order Diprotodontia; family Pseudocheiridae; genus Pseudochirops; species Pseudochirops corinnae. Next base: position 95,433,656 of record CM053586.1, read on the forward strand.
TAACAAAGAAGAGCAATAGTAAAGGAGTTACAACAGAGACACCAGTAAGAGACTTCTTTCTAAACGAATACAAGAAGACAGAGGTGAAGGTGGTGGAGGTCAGTGGTGGTGAGAGTGAATAGGCAGGCCTGGGGCATTATTGCCACAACCGTATGACATTCTGTGAGTCAATGTTCTTTGTAGAACTACATTACAAACTAGGAAAGTTCATGAAAAGGGGAGAGAGGAGCAAGGGCATGGAGAGGATATGTGAATTGAATTTTAACAACAAGGGAAGGTGATTCTTGTGGTTTCAGAGAAAGAAGAGCATATTAGGGGAGTAGGTTCAGAGGGGAGAGAAGGATTGAAAAAGAGGGAAGGAAAATTGTTGGGAAAACTGGAAAGCAGTGTGATAGAAACTGGACATAGACCAGTATCTTACACCATTTACCAAGATAAGGTCAAAATGGATACATGACCTTAGATATAAAAAGAGATTTTTTACAAGAAAATTAGAACACAGAACATATCACATATCAGACTTATGGTTGGTGAACAATTTGTGAACAAATGAGAGATATAGAGGAAAGTTAGGAGTAAAATGGATAATTTTGATTACATTAAATTAAATAAATTTTTGAACAAATAAAACAAATGTAGCCAAGAACAGAAGGAAAGGAGAAAATTAGAGGAAAATTTTTATAGACAGGTTATCAGATAAAGGTCTCATATCTAAAATATATAAAGAATTTTGTTGAATCTTTAAGAATACAAATCATTCCCAAATTGATAAATGATCAAATGACATGAACAGGCAGCTTTCCAATGTAGAAATCAAAACAATTTTTAGTCACATGAAAAAATGCTGAAAATCATTATTGAGTAGAGAAATGCAAATTAAAACAACCTTGAAATATCATTTTATACCTACCAAATTGGCTAAAATGATAGAAGGGGAGAGTAACAAATGTTAGAAGGGATGTAGAAAAATTGGAACACTAATTCATTGTTGGTAGAATTGTGAACTGATACAACTATTTTAGAGAGCAATCTGGAAGTATGCCCAAAGAATTATTAAACTGTCTATATACCCTTTGATCCAGCAATACTACTACTTGGTCTGTTTCTGAAGATAATTAGGGAAAAAGAACCTACGTGTTCTAAAATATTTATAGCAGCTCTCTTTTTGGTGGCAAAGAACTGGAAATTGCAGGAATGGCTATCAATTGGGGAATGGGTGAACAAGTTATGGTATATGATTGTGATGGAATACTACTGTGCTATAAGAAATGATGAGCTCAATGATTTTAGAAAAACGTGGACTCAGGAAATAAAAGAGTGAAATGAACTGAACAGAGAGAACATTGTATCTAGTATCAGCAGTATTGTTTTAATAATGACTTTGAGTGACTAAGTTATTTTTGACCATTATAAAAACCCAAATTAACTATAAAAAACAGGAAGAAAGATGCTGTCTGCATCTAGAGAAAGAACTGATAAATAGAAGTATGTATAGAATAATTTTACATACACACATATTTGTGTCTAATGGTAACCATCTCTGGAGCAGGGGAGGAATGTAGAAAAAAAGGAAGAAAAAAAGAAATTTACAGGATAATTTCATTGTATATTTGAAAGGAATAGCAAGGTGTGCATGCAGTTTCATGTACGATCATATTTTTTTGTTGTTTTATTCCATAAATATGTATTAATATAATAAAAAATAACATAAAATACCCTGTCTTTGTTCTTTCATAAGTCTTACTTTCCAGATTGTTGTGTAACATAGTTTATGTGTATGTCTTCTACTTTGTTCCATGTGTGGCTTGTTGACTGTGGGTTTTTTGACTTCAAAGAGGCTAAGATCATGCCTGCCCTACTTCTTTGTAAAGGAAAATGTCCTGAACCACACACACTATATGCAATGACACAGGGGTGTACTGGAGCCATCTCAAACCAGCTCTCAAGAGCTGATTGAGTTTGATTTATTGTTTAGCCATTTTCAAGACTTCAGAAAATGATGAAAGAATGTGAATAATGCAGGTTAAACTTAAAATTGTGAGTATATAGAGATAGTTTTTTCATAGAGCTGGTTGTTAAATATTTACCAGAACACTAAAATGAGCACATTAATTCTGTTTGACAAAGATATCTAATAGTGCATAGAGTTGGAAGGACAATGTGATGGAAGGAGTGCTATATTTGGAACCAGAGGACTAGGGTTCAAATCCCAGCTCTGTTGCTTACTATAGATATAACCTTAGGCAAATCACTTAACCTTACAAGGCTTTGGTTGTCTCATCCTTGATTGAGGAAGTTGGATCATGTGGTCTCTAAGGGCCTGTCCAGTTCTAAATCTGTGGTCTTATCACAAAACTGAACAAGTTCAGTGAAGCGCAATCCACAATGGTGAGATGACTGGAGACCAGGCTCTATGAGGATTAGTTGAAAGAGACAGACATTTTTAGTTCAAAGAAGAGAAGACATAGGGACTACATGAGAGTTGTCTTTAAGTATTTGAGGAATACTTAGAAGAGGAATCAGACTTTTTCTGTTACCCCTGAGAGGACAGAATGGTGGAAATGAGTAAAAGTCATAGAAGCAGGTTTCTGCTCACCTTAAGAGAGAAACTTCAGAGTGGAGAGAATTACAAAATATTGGACCCAATGATACAGGAAACACATCACAAAGACTTTTACTATAGAAAGAAGGTACTAAAGAAAGTAGTAGAGATACTACTTTTTGGAATCTATTAAGACTTACTGTTGTTTTTAAGAATTATGGACTATTAATAAGAATTATTAATTTTTAAGAATTATGGACTCATAATAATAATTATTAAGAATTATATAAGCATTAAGAATTATACTTATTAGGGATTATACAATATAAGCATTAAAATTATTATTAATAATGTATTTAGAATTGGAATCTATTAAGAAAAGGAGTGAAGACTTGGCAATATTAGATATATGCAATGAAGACCTACCATGAGCAGATGAATGTCACATTCTGTAGCAATGCTTACAGGGAGAACCATGACTGTTTATACAAGTCTTTGGGAAAGGGCCACTCATTGGTGGTCTTGATTTTTCCATGAACTGTGCTAAGAGCCTTATTTATTTTTTTGGTTTTTATTTTGTTTTGTTTTTCACCTGAAAATAAACTTTTTCTCCTTTGAGCTTTGTGAATTGTGTTTGCAAGGGGAATACATTGAGTGGTTCCATATGATGAAGTTTTCAGATTCCCTGGGTGAAGACAATAAACCTGAAACAGAGATATGCAAAATCCTTCAAAGTGTATCTGGGTCCTTCATGTAATAAGCTCATGATGTAAAGGTTATTACACATATATCAGTGGCAGATAAAAGGCTGCTTTTGTAGATCAGCTTGAAAATAGTTTGTTATTCTCCTTACAATTTTTAAAATTTGCTTAGCAAACCTTTTTCTTTAGATAGAGCTAAAGTAAATAAGTCATATCCTATCTGAATTATCATAAATTTTGCATTAATGAAATTCAAATCAATTAGACTTTGCTTCTTTTGCTTAGGCAGGTAAATGGCATGGTTGATTGTTAGCTGGATCTGGAGTCAGAAAGAGCTGAGTTCAAATCAAACACTTAACTAGCACGGGTGATACCTACTAGTGTCCATCCTTTCCTCAACACAGTTTTCCAGCTTCCTTTTATGTGTTGTCTTCCCCCATTAGACTGTAAGCTCCTTGAAGTCAGGGGCCATCTTTCTTTTTCTTATTTGTATCCTTAGTGCTTAGCACATAGTAGCCACTTAATTAATGTTTATTGAATTGAATTAACTGTTAACTGATGCCTGTTAAGTTTCTTCCACTGTAAAATGGGAAGCACCTACCAAAGGTTGAAGGGATCACAAATCACCAAGAGTGGGTATCCAGGATTTAATCATATTTGATTTGGAATTCATAGCAGAGGTGTCTTGGAAAACCAGTGATGCTTAGGAACTCCCTAAGTCAGTTGCTAAATTTTCAGTATATTCACACCTCACAAATCAGCAAATGTTACAAACCAAGGCTTGATTTTATTTTTTTGATTGTCTAGACCAAGGGTGGGGAACTTGCAGCCTCAAGGCCCCAGGTGGCTCTCTAGGTCATCAGGTGGCCACGTGACCCCCCAGCCCTGGGCTAGATTTAAGAAGGTGAAGGAGAAAATGCTAATTACGCAGATTAAACTTGAAAATGAGTTGTCCCTACTTTTTTTTTTTTTTTGAGAGCTGGTTTTTAAACATTTACCAGCACACCTCTGCTTCAGAGACAGTTGGATTTCTAGTAGTTTGCCTGTTAGAGCAAGCTTGACAAGCATTTAGGATGTGCTCATAAACCCATTTCAAATTCCTCCAAACGTAGCCTTGAGACACTGCATTGGCTTAAACGGAGAATAATGAAGTCATTTCCCCTATGATCTCCCCAAAGAGTGACCAATTAAACAATGATTCAGGGTTATTGTGATTTCCCAAGGGATGTGGCAGAAGCCCACAACTTGATTCATTTAAAGTGAAGCTGCCCACGACTGCAGAGAGAATATTTGAAAGAGTCCTAACTAAAATTCTACCATCTACAGGAAGCCTTCCCTAACTCTTCATAATTCCAGGGCCTTCCCTCTGTTGATTATTTCCTATTTATCATGTATATAGCTTGCTTGCTATATATTTGTTTGCAAATTGTCTCCCTATTAGAGTGTAATTCCTTGAGGTCAGGAACTTTTTGTATTTTTTTCAATCTTCAGCATTTAACACTGTGCCAGGCACATAGTAGGCATCTAATCCATGTTTATTGATTGATTGATCCTGAACATAAGGCAGAGGACAGAAAATGAATCTGTAATCTCGATACTTTTCTACTCTTAATTTCTGGGGCAGGAGGGGTCTGCTATATCGTGTAAAACTATGGTATAGCTTGTCCCAAAAGTCTTAGTGCAGTTTTAACTCATTAAAGCTTAAAATATACCCTGTATTATGGCAGGGTATTATGGCAGAGCCTGAAGAGAAAACTAGTTTGGTAAAGAATGTAGGTAGGATTGGTTATCCTTGGCAACACTGGTTATCCAGGAAGAAGCCTTCTCAATAGTCAGGAAAGAAAATTCACCTTTCACAGAATAATCTCCTGAAAAACTCCCTGTCGTTTCTAAAAGTAAACTGAGGGAGAGTCAACATGAGTCAGAGAGTTAGCTGAGGCTGAGGAGCCAGCATGGTATAGTGGAATGTGGATTGGCTTTGGAGGCTGAGAAACTGGGCACAAATTCTCCCCCTGAGGTGTATTGCTTTGGTGACCTTGGGTACATCACTTACTCTCCCTGAGTCCCTCAGTTTCCTCATGTTTTAAAAAGAGGGAGTTGAACTAGATAGCCCCTGAGGTTCCTTCTAGGTCCAGATCGATTGTCCTAGACACTCAGCTTTGCCCAGCTTGACTTTTGTTCTCTAGTGCAGCTGTTCTCCAACTAAATCACTTCCCCACCGCCTGGGAGCTGCTTTTTTGGTTCAAGTCACCCAAGGAGTTCAGATGTGGGGTTTCTTAATTTGCTTAGCAAGGGAAATTTACCACTGTAGATTTGAACATACATGAAAAAGCAGGAAAATGAACATTTGAAACAAATGTAGCCACAAAAGTAGTTGTTTTTCCTGGCTCCACATTTTCTTTTGTAGTAACACGCAAGAGGCAGTGATAGGAGTGGTTTGTGGGACCATGTGCTCTTAAGAAATTTCTGGATTAAAAAAAATCTGAGATTCTCTATTCTAGATCCTAGCTACAGCCACTCATGCACTCATGCTGTCATTGTTATGCTGAAAACTTCCAAAGTCCAGGACAATCTTAATACTAGCCCTGAAGGGGTTGGGAGAGGATTGTTCACAGACATCTCTGGGCTTGAAAGTGTCTGTGTCTGGGTGGATACATAACGACATCATGATGTGAACATGTTGGTCTCATGAGGTCACTATGTCTCATTTCAACACTTAAAAGCTTCCCAGAAACCACAGTTAGTCGTAGTACTCAAGAGAGGAGGAAAGATATAGCAATGAGCAATAAGAGATTTCTATTTGCACCCCAATTTCCCTACTAATAGTTCACTTTAGGGTTGTGTCTCCCCTATCCCTGGAAATTATACCTCTGTGGCCTATTTATAAGTTTAAACTCAATAAATTTGACCTTGGATTTTAGACAGCACATTTCCTGAAATACTCTCAGCAAATGTTCAGTACTTAAAGGCTAGTGGAATTCCCTGACTCTGCTCCTGAGCAATCTATCACAATGACTCCTTAGCTGAGAGATACTGCTTTCTCTTCTTCATAATTTATGTCTGAATGCCGCTTATAATCAGCTGCAGCAGAAATTATTAGAGCTGCCATTTAGGTATTAGGTCTCCAAGAACAAAGATGGCGTCTGTCGGTTGGGCCTTGTAAAGGCCTTCAGGTCAATTTCCCAGGACTACAGTTGTTCTCATGCCATGAAACGAAAATCCTGCAAATCATAGTGTTATTGTCATATTTGGCCGAGTGTTCTAGGGGACAAATTAATTGAAGTGCTTAAATTTATTTTCATTAAAGCCTAGGTCTCTTGGGTTGAATGAGTAGTGTCTTAATAGATGTTTGGAAAAACTTTTTTTCCAGTATCCCACCTCCAAACCCTATTATTTGTTTGAGCAAACACCCACATGTTCCTGCTTTGGATGACCTACAACATACTCACATCCCTTCCCACTCCCCCAGGAAATACCAAAAGGGTCATATAGAATGTTAAAGAAATGCCGAATTGGAGCATTTATTTGCAATAGATACAGGAAATATGGAATTATTGTGTTTATGTATCCTTGCACATATTTCCTCTTACTCTACTCATCAAGGCACCATTCCCACAATTATATTGAATATTGTATATTAATCATATAGCTATTGTTACAGAGAGAGGGCATTTTGGGTACAGCACAGATTCCTGAGCCTGAGTCACTTGTTAATTTAACAAACAATTATTTAGCATCTACTAGGTGGAAGTCAACTATGACAGACAGCCCACAAGCTCCATTGGTACCTCCACATACCTAGGGGAATTACTATGGCAAACTTATGAGAATACAGGGCTAAGCATGGAAAAGAAGGAGTAGGCATAATGGGTCTGATGGAGGCATCGAGGTGGTGCAGTGAATAGAGTGTCAGACCTGGAGTCAGGGAAGACCTGAGTTCAAATTTGACTTCAGACCCCAGCTTTGTGACTCTGGGGAAGTCATTTAACTTCTGTCTTGGTTTCCCTGTTTGAAAGATGGGGATTATAATAGTACCTCCCACAGTAGGGTCAAATGAGAAAATATTTGTAAAGTACTTTGTAACCCTTAAAGTGCTATAAAAAGTCAGCTACTATTTTTATCATTATTATCAGTAATAGTAGTGGTAGCAATAGTAGCATATACATTAATGAAATCACAAAACTACTATAATATTGAAGTATGTCCAAGATGCTGTGTGAGATTCTGGGGATACGAAACCAAAACGCATCATGCCCTTAAGGATCTTAGCGTCTACTGGGTGAATACAACATGTATTTAGAGAAGTATATGTGAAATGCTCATGAAGTTCTGCAGATTGATTTCAAATGTGAAAACAGTGATGTTCATTGTAATTACCTCATTCTTTGTACATATACCCATGAAAATTAAGTCTGGGGTCTGAAAGAACTCCAGCTAGGGTTGCAGGATCATAGATTTACAGCTGGTAAGACCATCTAGTCTAACCTTCTCATTTTGCAGATTAGGAAACAGACTTACAGAGGTAGTACAGCTTGTTCCAGGGCACATAAGTAGTCACAGTTAGTAATTATGCTTTGAACTCAGATTCTCTGAATCTAAACTCAGTGCTCTTCACACTTTTCTACTAACAAACTAAGTAACAAAATGGGGTGGGGAGACCCCTAGCAACTACTAAGATATTACTTCTCATTTTATTTTCACTGAAATTATTGTTTAATTGTATAAAAGGGTAATTGTATATAATGAAGTAACATGAAGAAATTGCTTTCCTTATATCATATGTGATGGTTCCTTTAGATCAGTGGTTCTCAACCTGTGGGTTGTGACTCTTTTGGGGGTCAAATGACCCTTTCACAGAAGTCACAAGGGTCGCCTAAAACCATCGGAAAACATATTTCCGATGGTCTTAGGAACCGAGACACTGCTCCTCTATCTGTCTCCAGGCAGGTCCGCCCACAAGCAGATATAGCCACATAAGGGTTTCGGCGTTAGGAAGGTTGAGAACCACTGCCTTAGATGGAAGATTTAAATCACAGAATATGAGAGTTGGAGGGCATCTCAAAGGACTAGTCCAATTCAGACCTGAAAAAAAAATACCCATTATAACAAGCAGTCATCTAGTCTCTGAAGACATTCAAGGAGGGGCAACTCATTATCTCATAAAATTAATTATTGGGATTTTTTTCCCTCGATAAAAGGCCTTAATTTTACCTCTTTGCAGCTTCCACTCCTGGGATTTTAATCACTACAACCAAAATGAAATAGTTTAAGTAAATTGTTTCAACAGACCATTGAGTATTACTTTGATTATGCAACTGTCTCATACGGATGTTAGTGAAAAAAAAAGTTGTTTTTAAAAAAAAAATTCACTTTTATGAAACACACATTCCAATTTAATAAATAATATTCTATGCAATGTTTGAGGAACCTTCATTTCAGCTGAAAAGTAATATATGATTGCCATGCCACCTTTTAAGAATATGAGATTTCAAAATAAATGAATACTGACAAAATAAGGGTCATTCAGTAGATGGAAATTTTTAGTTGAGGAACCTGAAACTCTTGGGTGAACAGGGAAGCTTTCAGTAAGAAGGAAGGCCAGGAAGTAATCATCAGGTCATGCCGTTATAGCCCAAGAATGAATGACTAAATTTGACCATATCCTTTGCCACTCCATTCTCCTATCTGCAAGGGCTTACCATCTGCTTTTCTGATTTGCCCTAAGAATCACCAAGTCCTTCCCCTATGTGTTATCTCCTCCAATTAGAGTTGGAGCTCTTTGAAAACAGGGATTGTCTTGCTTTTCTATTTGTATTCCCAGAACCTAGCACATAGAAGCTTAGCACTCAATACATTCCTTTTCATTTATTCATTCTTTCATCTAGTTGGTAAGAACAATAAAAGACGTGGACTTTTAAAGAGATAATTATAGTTTTTATTGAGAACCGAAACTTACTAAGTAAAATTGAATGATTTCTATTTTCGTAAGCATTTAAAATTATAAATTACACTTCACATTCAAAGGAATACCTCATAGTCTCACTGCTATGCTCTTATAATTTATTAAAATAAAGACTTCACACAGGAACAGCACCATTGTGCGATGATCAACTATAATAGACTTAGTTCTTTCTAGCAATATGATACAAGACAATTCCAAAAGACTTGTGCTGAAGAATGCTATCCACATCCAGAGAAATAACTGAGGAAGTCTTAATTCAGATTGAAGCATACTACTTTCAGTTTCTTTGTTTTTTTGTGTGTGGTTTTTTTCTTTTGTTCTGTTTCTTGTTTTACAACATGACTAATGTGGAAATATGTTTTACGTGATTACACATGTATAACTTATATCAGATTGCTTGCTGTCTTGGGGAGGGAGGAAGGGAGAGAAGGAGGGAGAAAAATTTGGAACTCAAAATCTCATAAAAAATGAATGTTGAAAATTGTCTTTGCACATAATTGGAAAAAATTAAATGCTATTTACATTAAAAAAATAAAATAAAGTCTTCACATGGAAATACCAGGTAAGGGTCAAGGACCCATGATTTCATTCGTGTGAACACTTCTTGCATTAAGGCTAAACAAAACTCTTCTTTACCTTCCTAGACAGTCTTCATGAATTACTATGTTCTGGGTGGGAAAAGAAACATCTGTCTCCTGGTGACCAGCCTGCTGGTGATGAGCTAGCTAGTCATTTGCTAATAGATACTGTCTATCACCAGATCCATCCTAAAAGACCTTCCCTCTTGGCAAGTCCTCCCAGAGTTTAAACAATGTTGGCAGATATCTTTCGAGAATCGAGAGCAGGGGTAGGGAACCTGCAGCCTTGAGGATACATGTGACCCTATAGGTCCTCAAATGTGACCCTTTGATTGAATCCAAACTTCAAGTTTGGGCTGTACTTGAGGGCCTAGAGGGCCACATGTAGCCTTGAGGCTGCAGGTTCCCCAACCCTGATTAGAGTCGGCATTGAGAAACTCAAGTAGGATATTGTGAAGGACCTTTATGTGATCTGATAAATTAGTATCAGCAATAGATATTACTACTTATCCTTTAAAAATCTCTGAAACATCCCTCTTGAATACCACAAAACCCTCCCAGCTTTCTTCCTTCCATTGATGGTGAACAAGGCAGAGAAAGGAGAAAAAAGAAGTCAGATGAAGAAAGAAGAGAAAGATCAAGGACAAAAAGAGAGGCACCCCTTCTATATAGCTATGTAGAAGGTATATAGGAAAAAAAGAGAGGAGAATTCATCAGTGAGCTATATTGGGCACTTTGGATCCAAAGACAAAAATTTAATAATCCCTGTACTTGGTAGCTTACATACTATCATGAAAAACAACAGGTACACATATAAGAGTATACAAAACAAATTCAGGATATTTTTGAAGGGGGCAATACTAGCAGCATGGGAGGAACCAGGAAAGGCCTATTGTCAAGGTAACAGTTGAGCTGAGCTTTGAAAGAAGCTAGAAAGTCTAAAATGTACTTCCTCTTCTAAATGAGGAAAGCATGTCATGCATTAGAGGCAGCCCATTCAAAGGATGGGGACAAGAAATGGATTGTCATATTTGAGCAAGAAGGCCAGTTGTAGCAGTACATGAATGGAAATAAAGCATTAATAAGTCTGGAAAAGTAGACTGGGACCAGGTGGTGAAAAGTTTTATATACCAAACAGAAAAGGTGGTATCTGATCCTAGAAGTAATAGGGAGTTATGAGAGTTTGTTGAAGGAGTGTATAACATAGTCACACCTGTCTACATGACATGAACAGAAGGCTGACCACCAAGGGGTGATTTTGTTTTAAGTTGCTGGCATTAGGAAAATCTCAGCAGCAGCTGTATAGAAGAGAGCCATGGGATATAATAGTTAGAAACAGTGATTGGACCAGATCATGGTGGGCTTTCAATATTAGAGAAGACTGGATTTTACCTCCTAGGCCAGTGGTTCTCAATCTGTAGGTTGCAACCCCTTTGGGGGTCGAACGACCCTTTCATAGGGGTTGCCTAAGACCATTGGAAAACACATATTTCTGATGGTCTTAGGAACCGAGACACCGCTCCTCTGTCTGTCTCCACATGGGTCCGCCCACGTGCAGATATGCCCACATACAAGTATTAAAGGGTTGGGGCATTAGGAAGGTTGAGAACCACTGTCCTAGGCATTGTGTGACCACTGAAGGTTTTTGAGCCAAAGTATGAGATTTTCAAGGTGGGGTGGAGAGTAGGGAAGCTGTAGTTAAGACCTGTTAATCTGAAAACATGCACAAATACCAAGGTGAGAAAGTGTGGAGAATTTGGTTTCTATCTGCATTAATATAAGGAGGACTCACATTGATGAAATCAAGGATCCACCCATAAAAGTGCATAGAATTTGAGACAGTCCTGCTCTCCCTTCCCATACACACCTAGGGAGAGCATTCTCATTGATTCTTCTCCTTTCCCTCAGGGCCCAGTAGGGATGGTTTCCCCAGGATGTGCCAGGTAAGTGTACATGCATCACTTGAGATTCACCACATTACCCTAGCACCTGTGCAGTATGCTGAATTGCAGACAGTTCTGTAGCCTTGAACACTAATAATTAGTATGATGTTAGAGGGGAATGAATAAATAATGGTAGTGGCTACAGGAATGGAAAGAGATAGATATGAAAAACATTGCAGATTAACTGTAACAAAGACTGTTCCCTCCTCCTTTTTTGGGGAGAGTGATAGAATTTGGTGGGTTAAGGGAGGAGAGAAGTGAGATAGTGATAGTGTTGCAAAAAGAAAAATCTGAATAAACAAAAGAAAGTCATTGAAGAATTTTTTAAATACACACAGATGAAAATGAAGGGAAATTCAGAAGGAAACACAAATCTGACAACGTTGAAAGTAACATGTCAGTTTTTTCCTAAAACTTGCTAAGTATAAAAGAGATTCACAGTTTTACATATATCCTCTTCTATTCTTCATATATGGAAATGTTCTTTTCTGGTGTTTGTTAAATTTGGAACAATTTTTTTAAATAAAAAAAGAAAGAAATGCTGCAGAGGAATAGAGGGTATGACTGGGTTAATGACTCAATATGGGTGACAAGGGAGAAAGGAAGTAAAACATGATTCTTAGATTTTGAGGCTGAGTCCCTGGGAAAATAGTGGTACAGTTAATAGAGAAATAGGGACATCTGAAGAGTTTTTGGTTTGGTGGGAAAAAAGATGAAGAGTCAGGTTTCAGAAGGGAATAATTTGAATCAACCATGGAACATTGGAAGAGTGTGATAAGATTTAATTGTAGATTTCAAATATTTGTAGGCCAGCGTGCAGTGTTCTTTTAGTGGCTGTTTCATATCATTAGATATGAACTTATGACTTATTGTTATTCAATTATTTTTATACCATTGAATTATAATTACTTAGCAAAGGAAACGACTTGTTTTTAACAGCAAGGCACAAATTTTATGATGTAACCCAATTTGTGAGCTGTTCTGAATGTGCCCATAACTCTTTGATGCCTAGAAGATAACCACTGAAATATTCTCATTGAAAAGGCAAATCACAGAATCCTAGGTAGGGGTGGCTAGGTGGTGCAGTAAGTAGAGCATCGGCCCTGGAGTCAGGAGGATCTGAGTTCAAATGTGGCTTCAGACACTTAACACTAGCTGTGTGACCTTGGGCTACCCAATTGGGTTACCCAATTGCCCTGCCCTCCCCCTCCAAAAAAGCAAAAGAAAAAACAAGAGAGAATCCTAGATAGATGAAGGCATGGATGGGAATGGGTGTGACTCATTAGAAAGTAATAAACTTGTATACATGGCCACCTTCTGTCACTGCAAAGAGAGTTAGAAGCAGAGGTTTCATAGGACATGATTTCTAGACTCTTTACCATACGTGGTCACTGATTGCTTTCTGTTTTATAAATATCCTGTGTTAAGACATGGTCTATTGCTTCTGGTGTGGTCTGAACCTTTTGGATACTATGGAATAATTCATCAGTTATAGAGAATAAATGAATAAGCAATGAATAAATGAATGAAGCACACTTACTGTGTGCCAGTCACTATCCACTATGCTGGAAATGAAAATACAGAAAACAAGACAGTTCTCATCCTCAAGAAACTTACTTTCAAATAGGGAAAGACAAAAGCTTTAGAGGAGTGGTGGCCAGAGGAGGGAGTTTTGATCAAGAAAGTCGCTAGGCTGGGAAGAAAGGAAAGGAGGCTTAGTATGGATAGTCTTTTATTTCTAGTTTTAGCTTATAAAAAATACAGAGTCCCTGCCCTTGATGAGCTATTGGCTGATATTTGGCCCTTAGGATTTTATTAGGCTCTCTAGTGACAAATATAAGGCTAGACAATCTTTATGAGCTTCTGGAACAGAAAAAAAAAATTCATTGCCTGGTGTCCATCCACCCTTCTTTCTGGTAATGAGGCTCTTATGCTTTAGTGAGGCCAGTCCTTTCAGTCCTTTCATGCCAAATGTATTATAGTCCATCACAGGGACAGAATGTTCTTAATTCGGCCCCTTGGCTACATTCAAGTCTTAGGAAGCAGAAGAGTTTGGGTTTTGCTGGGGCCCTAGAAGAGGGTCAAGACAATGGAAGACAAAATGAACTGAGTGCAAACTGGCTTCCCACAGTTGCTTCAAATGAAAATCTCCATTTGTTTCACCTCCAAGTTCCAGCAAGCTTTTGTATACTAAGATTTAATCTCCTATTTCAAATAATTACAGGCCAGAAGGCAGTGTTCTTTGGTCAATTTCATAGCATTAAATATGAATTTATGACTTCATTTTCTCTTTTGTCATTTAAGCTTTTCATACAAGTGGAATGTCTTCTCTGCCTGAATTTTCTCTTCCCCAGGCTAAACACCCCTCTATCACTCAACAGCTGTTCATAGGACATGATTTCTAGACTCTTTACCATACTGGTCACTGACTGCTTTCTGTTTTATAAATATCCTGTGTTAAGACATGTTCTGCTGCTTCTGGTGTGGTCTGAACCTTTTGGATACTGTGGGATAATTAGCTCTCTTTGATCTGGACATTATATTTTATTTAAAAGGTGGCATATGGCATGCTGGATTTGGAGTCAGGAAACCATGAGTTCAGTTCTCAACTTAGACACTTACTTGTTGTGTGATCCCAGGCAACTCCTTTAAGCTCTGTGACACTCAGTTTCTTCATTTGTATAGCTAGTGTTAATAATAAGACCTTCCTCAGAAGGTTGTTGAGAGGATCAAATGAGATAATATGCTTAAACTGCTTTATAAAATTTAAACGTGTGATATAAATGTGGGCTTCTATTACCATCAATCCATCCTGAGGTCACATTGTTAGCTCGTACTGAGCTTGCAGTTAACTAAACCTCCAAATCTTTTATGAATTGTTACTAAGCTAGGTCTTCCCAGTCTTATAGACTACAGGGATAGCATATAATGGAACATGAACTGGACCTGAGGTCAGGATGGACTTGGGTTTGGAAACTTCACATACTAAGTGGATGACCATGGGGAGGTCAATGTCCCCCCAAAACTCCATTCTAAGTTCTCTCCTCTCTCTATACCTTTTGCCTTGGTACTCCAATTAGGTCCTGTGGATTCCATTATCATCTCTATGAAGATTATTCCTTTTTTTTTGGAGGGGGGAATGCAGGGCAATTGGGGTTAAGTGACTTGCCCAAGGTCACACGGCTAGTAAGTGTTAAGTTTTGAGGCCAGATTTGAACTTAGGTCCTCCTGACTCCAGGGCCAGTGCTCTATTCACTGTGCCACCTAGCTGCCCCTCTATGAAGATTATTTACAGATATCCAGCCTTAGTCTCTCTATTGAGATACTCTTATATCACTAACTGCTGATTGGTTATTTCTAATTGCATCTCCCTTAGACATCTCCAGCTTAATATGTACAAAACAGAACTTGTTCTCCCCAGTCTTCCTTGCCTCAGTTCACTCCATTAACATAACTTCCTAATTTTGACTGAGGTCACCACCATCCTTCCATTCATCTAAGTTAACAATCTTGAAATCATCTTTAACTCTCTGTTCTCCCTCATTGTCCTCCCACACATACACACTGAGCTAATCAGTTATCAAGTCATTTCAATTCTACCTCCAGAACATCTTTGACATCTGTCTCCTTTACTCCAATCATGTGATCATCACCACTCTTCATTCTGGTACCATCTCTTCTTCCCTGGATGGTCTATTGAAATAAACTCCTAATTGGTCTCCCTGCCTCTGGTCTTTCCCTTTTCCAATCCATTATCTGTCCAGGGGTGGGGAACCTGTGACCTCAAGGTCACATGTGGCCTTCTGAGTCCTTGGGTGCAAGGACTGAGTCTAAGGTTTACAGAACAAATTCTTTTATTAAGGGGTTGTCAACTGAGTTCTCAACATGATATTAATAAAGCACAATTCTGACTGTGTCACTACCCTAATCAAAAAGTTCCGGGATCTCCTCAGTGCCTCTAGCATTAGATACAAATGCCATTTTAGCATTTAAAGCCCTTTGGAATCTGGCTCCAATCTGTCTTTGTAGGCTTGTTACACATTGCTCCCTTTCATTCACTCGCCAGTCCAGCCAAACTGCCCGCTTGCTATTCTTCCCACGTAACAGTATGTCACTCATCTCTAAGCCTTTGCAAAGACAATGTCTCTCATGCCTGGAGTGCACTCCCTCCTCACTTCAACTTCCCAGAATCTCTAGCTTTTTCCATGCTCAGATAAAGTGCCAACATCTACAGAAAGGCTTTTCTGATCCAACCAACTATGAGCACTTCTTTCTACTCCTCAATACCTCATATTAACTTTGGATACATTTTGGTTTTACTATAATGAGTTTATATTTTCCTCTTAATAAAATGCAGACTTGTTGAAGGCAGTAACTATTTTGTTCCTGCATCTTTAGAGTCTGGTTAAGTGCCTGGCCCATAGCAAATGCTTAATAAATGCTTATTGATTGTTTAACCCTTTTGAATCTCATTTTCCTCATTTGTAAAATGGAGATAAGAGCTATATTTTGGGATTGCTGAGAGGGTCAAATGAAGTTATAGTAACTTCAGAGCAGAGGATAGTAAATTATCCCTACTAAGTTTAATCTTGTTTGTTTTAATCTACCTTTAAGTCCTCATTCTGTCATTCACCATATTAGCTATCCTCAGCTCCCTCACATCAACAAACCAGATAAACAGACCATCCATTTACTGGGTTACTTTCCTTACTAGTAAACGGAAGGATACACTAATGGGAGTACTACGGCAATTCTTGCCAAGAAAATTGATTAAAGAATGTTTGCATACTTTGCTTTTGCTTTCTTTTGGATTCCACTTTAGCCTCATCCTGACTTGATAAAGTCACACAGAGTTGCCCTTCATCTCCCTCTCCCACAGAGACATAGGGAAAAGTTGAAAGCTTTATCTCTCACAGAGCAACCACTACTTTAGTTCTCAAGGGAAATAAAAAACACAGTATTGGTTCCACTTTTCATAAGGATCTCAGTTATAGTCTGCCCTGTATTGGGCTATAATGTTTAAGGCAGGGAATGCATTTTACTTTTATATAATTCTTATTTCTTTCTGACTAATACAGGTTAATTTCCAGCATTTCCCGCTTTCCTAAAGCTCCAGGCAAAAGACATTGCCACTCTTACTATTTAGAAGTTGTGAGATAAGGTAATATTGAGGGGAGAGGGAGCAAGTGCTCTGTACTTATATTGCTCTAATTGCTGACACATTTCTGTGGGACACTTGGTCATTAAAACAACTTGCTTAAAACAATATTTCTTTTATAAAGAGGAAGTCAGTAATCGAGTTGTTATGCTTTCATGCTTTACATTCACCGTCTCCATATTCACTTGGCACAAAGTGCTTCCCAGAGCATGCTGACTCAAATTTCTGTAAGACAAATACAAGTTGACTGGGTTGGTTGCCCTTTAACCACTTAATTGTTGCTTTCCATAGGTGAGGCCCACCCATTTGAGGTTGCCGACCCAGGGCTCTTCGGGATATTGGGTCTTCTTTAAAGCTCTTCACTGTAATGGCACTGACAATGACTCAAGTTCATTTAAATGAATACCAAACCACAGCAACCATAGTGAATTTAATTCACACTTTACAAAACCAAAACAAGACATTTCCCTATGCATGGTTCAAGACCAATTCTGCAGAAGAATCATTTAAGCAGGGTTCTGGCAGAAAGAGATCCCACCAGCAGAAGTAGAGTTATAATATGGTTAGACTCAAGTAGCAGGGGTCATGAAACTGATTTTGATAATAGCTACAAAGTGGGGCTGTATGTTTCTTTAGGGATCTTTTCTGGAGAAAATGTCCCTGGTTTCCATGAAGGCAAAACACAAGGCTAATGTATTTCTTTCAGCTATGCAAATATCACACAGCAACAGATCTCAGCTACCATGTCAATGAGTTGACTGAAATCTTTAATCTCAGCAATATTTTTACTGATGTTCAGATTTTCTGCATATGCTTGGCCTTTCTTTCCTTTTGGTTTCATTTCTACCAAGAGAAATCTACAACATGAATCAGCAAATTAGAGTACATCTCCAGGGCAGTCAGGATGGTGAGGGGACCGTGCCATACAAGGAGTAGTTAAAGGACCTGAGAATTCTTAGATGAGTGAAGAGAAAACCCGAGGAGATATAATAGCGATCCTCGCTTATTTGGAAGATTATCATGTTGGAGAAGGATTAGATTAGTTTTGCTTGGCTCCAAGCAGAATGATATTCAGTGAGTGAAAGTTGTAGAGCAAGTTCAGTCTGATGTACTGAAAAACCAGTTAACAGAGAAGTCCAATAGTAGAATGGGCTTCCTTAAGAGACAGTGGGCTCCCTCTCATTGGAGGTCTTTCAGGAGAGGCCAGATGACTGCTTGCTAGAGATGTTGTAGCAGGCATTCCTCATTAAGTCCACGTTGGCCTAGATGGCCTGTGAGATCCTTTCAACTCTAAGATTCTGTGATTCTCTTGACATTGAATGAAAGATCAGAAGGTGGCTAAAAAGAGGGAGAACTCAGGAGCCTTGATAATATAGTAAAAGATCCTTTATCCAGAATGCACTGATTTGTACTTACCAAGTCCCTCAACCCAGAAAAGGACTAGCCTTGCACTTCTACCTAGTTTATATCCTGCCCTTTTCACACAATTTTATCTGTTCTCCTAGAATATTTTACTATATAACAAGAGATACCATATTCTCACCTATTCATGAAGTATGACTACATCAAATGAATACTCACCATGTATACAACACAATAGACAACTTGAAGACAAACAGGCAGACAGACAGACAGATAGATAGAGTGCAATGATGATGCGCTCATTATGCACTAGGCACTGTGCTAAGCACTAGGTATACATACACAAGCAAACAAGAAAGAGTTCATACTCTTGTTGAGATGTGAAGGCATAAGTAATTCAAGGTTGCTCCCTCTGCAAATGTAGGTAACCAATCTGCTACAATTTACTAGATAATCTTGGAGAACTGGTATGTCTAATAAAACCATACCCCCTGCAAGCAGCCTGGGGATGACCTTCTCCAACCTTCACTAGGTTGATCATCAGAAAATAGACAAATGGTCTATTTTCCAGCCTAATTTGGCATGGCATTTGAGAACTCAAGGTCACTATCATGCTCCAAAGAAGCCTCAGGGAAGGATGTTAGTAGAGCACAGTATACACACACACACACACACACACAAAGAAAACAGTTGGAGAATATGAGCAAAATAATATTCAAAGTGTGAATTAATGCAACATAGTACAAATTCAGTAGGTTAATATATAAGCAGTGCAGAATTAGCCATTATACAATCAAGTAGGGAAGAGTTTCACTGTAACAACTCTGTCTTCCATCCCATCACTCAGGTCCTTCTTCACCAAATTTTATAAGCTTGAGCAAGGAATTGGCTCCATTTCCAATCGGAGGGCCCCCAATTCAAATCCTAGTTCTGCCACTTAGTACAAGATTATATGAAGTCATATACAGTATATCTCAAAACTTTAATAGCTTAAAATTGCAGCGAGACTTTTGATACACCATTTTTGTGTGTGTATATACATATATTGTGATTGATTGTTTAGTCATATCCGACTTTTTGGCACCCTACGGACCATAGCACCCCAATACTACCCATGGAGTTTTCTTGATAAAAGATACTGGAGTGGTTTGCCATTTCTTCTCCAGTGGATTGAGGAAAAACAGAGGTTAAGTGATTTACCCAGGGTCATAAAGTTTGCAAGTCTCAGAGGGCAGACTTGAACTCAGGTTTTCCTAACTCTAGGCCCAGAGCGCTATCCACTGAGCAACCTAGCTGCCTCCAAGGCAAATAGAGGTTAAGTGACTTGCCCAGGGTTACACAGCTAGTTAAGTGTATGTGGCTGAATTTGAATTCAGGTCTTCCTAATTCCAGGCCCCAGTGCTCTATCCATTGAATCATACAGCTGACTCTGTATATACATGTATGCAATAGAAAAGGTATATAAGGTCCCCCATATTCACCTGTGAGTCCCCAAATTCTCTTTAAGCTCAAGTTTTTTCTATAGAGAGCAGCACAGAAGTAACTGTAGCTTTTGGATTATTGTTGAAATAGAACTAAATAAAACTTTTTGAAAGTTGTAGGTTGAGTGAAATATTGTATCAAACATATATGCCTTTATATGCTTGGGGTGTTTTCAATTAATTTGAATTAGAATGGCAGGATACTCATTCTTTTTAAAAATTAACAATTATCCATTTCACAGCTCAGTTATGAGTCTTTGAAATTGTTAAGGAAGCACAATTAATTCAGAAGTGAAAGCTCTTTTTGGTGAAAATATTGTAGTGGTGAGTGGACAAAAAGCAAGTGAATTTTAAATTTGCACTCTCAACAGGTGTAGGAGTCCTTTCTTATCCTGAGAGATTTAACAACATTCTGGGAGCACTGGAGGTGTTTGGCAGAATAAGCAGACATGAGCTTACATTACTGCAGGAGAGATTTAGGTTGGATAGAAGGAAGTACTTCCTGATTGCCATTAAGACTCTGGATTGGCTTTTATGGGGAAGCCGTGGAATCTCCTTCCCAGGGGATCCTGAAGAATCAGAGAGATTCTCAGCTTCTTGGGATAATACAGGTGTCTGCCTGAACTGATACAATGAACCTTTTTTGCTGAGAGGTTCTGAAGTAGGATATTTAAAGAAAACAGAAGCCTTATGAGGGAGCAAAAAAATTACACACCTGTGTCCAAGGGTCTGAAATATGAGGAAAACAGTAGAACAACTAGTGGGTTTTCTTTCTGTGGTGGGAGTGGGGGAGAGTTAGGAGAAATTGGAGACTCAGATGACCTAATTAGATAAAGAATAATTAGATAAGCTTTAGTGGTTCTCCTCTATAGGAAGTTTACAACTAATGAATGGACAATAAATAGTAGAAGTAAGTGAGAGATTTAACAAAAAAGCATTTTAGTTGCATAGAAATGTTCATAGGTTTATTTAATGGAGGAGATTAAATACAGAATGTCAGACTATGATTATACCATTCGTATCCAAAAATAATCAAGTTATCAGTTTTGGTCTCATAATTTTTGCCTTGGACTGCTGCAGAGAGAATGCCAGCCTGGAGTCAGGAGGACTCATCTTCCTGAGTTCAAATTTGGCCTCAGACACTTACCAGCTGTTGACCCTGGGCAAGTCACTTAATCCTGTTTGCCTCAGTTTCCTCACCTGTTAAATGAGCTAGAGAAGGAAATGGCAAACCACCCCAGTATCTCTGCCAAGAAAACCCTAAATGGGGTCATGAAGATTTGGACACAACCGAAAAGTGACTGAATAAAAAAATATCCTTTCTATCGTAATGTACTTTGTCCTCTGGGATTTATCTCCTAGAGCTTTACTACAAGATCCTTAAGGTTAGGGATTGTATTTTATGCAGCTTTTCCAGCTGCTGCCAGCCTGTAAATGGAATATATGTAGGCAAATACTTAAATGGACATATGAGGCCATCGATGTGACTACTCTCTCCAAAGGTGATGATTGTAATTATATGCCCATTTTGTGGGCATCTTGTCCAAGTTATCCCATAAATTTGAAAAAAAAAAGAAGGTGGGAGTTTCTTACAATTAGGGGAGAACATAATAAATGAGAACATACAAAGTCAATGAAAAGTTGATGGAAGGTAAGTTTAATAAAAATTTGATGGATTGAATTATATTGAAGTGAGGCCTATAAATTCAATTGGAGTTCCCATTATAATGTTATTTCCACTTCAATATTAACATTAACAAGAAGTGAAATCTACGAAATCCCATTTTTTAAAATTTGGAATTAATAAATACTACTTTTTAGTGATTATCAGAGTTCTTAAAGTCTTCTTGTCTTTATCTTCTGATAAACTGTAATTCAAGTAGAATTTTTTTGCTTCACCCCATATCAAATATATTTCTAAAGTACATATACAAACAGTCAAATCTATTATATATTATATACATATTTGTATTATAAAAAAGCAGCTTGGTAAAAATGATCATTATGGTAATTCTATGAAAAAATTATTATAACTACTTGTCTTTGAGCTTAAAATATTCTAAAAATCAATCCATTTTGAAGTTATCATAGCATAATTGGGATTCAGTTAAATTACCCAAATAAAATACATTCAGATGTAAAAAAAAAAGTACACATGAATCTTTCCTTTTATGATTGGGAGTATATTTCAAGCCTAATTTAATAATAATGACTAACATTTATATAATATTTTAAATTAACAAAGTACTTTACACATATTATCTCTTGATTTTCATAATAACTCTGCAAGGTAGGTACTATTATTATTCCCTATTTCACAGATGAGAAAAGCAGAAAAGAGAGAGGACAAGTAGCTCACACAGCTAGTTAGTAGCTGAGGCGGCATATAAATCAGATTTTCCTGATCCCAAGCCCAGAATCCTTTGTGCTATATGATCTTAATGTTTCTTTGATGTGGCAGAGTGGCCTTATAATGCCTCAGAAGGATTTGTTGTTCATTTGTTTTTCAGTCTTTTCCAACTCTTCATGACCACATTTTGGAGTTTTCTTGGTAAAGGTACAAGAGTAGTTTGCCATTTCCTTCTCCAGTTCATTTTATAGATGAGGAAACTGAGGCAAACAGAGTTAAGTGACTTGCCCAGGGTCATACAGTTACTAAGTGTCTGAGGCCAATCATCAGAAGGATTAGTCTGAGCATTAGTTTTCAGGCTAGATGCAGAGGGTGAAGATGATTGAATTTGAGGCGCATTAGTTCCAGAAGATCTCCTGGAAGTTAGAAATATATTTTCTTCTCTCTTGCCTAAAAGTTCAGGTGTGGTAGAAGAGCTACCCAGGGCTATGTGATAAGAGATCTGGATTCTAATTCTAGCTCTGCTATTAGCTTGCTGTGTGACTTCAAGCACTTTCTGGGTCTCTAGTTCTTAACCTATAAAATGAGAGGGTTGTAATAAATAAACTCTCAGATAGCTTCCAGTTCTAAAAATCTGAGTCCACATGAAGTCTAGTAAAACATCTGGGTAATCCAAGATTCTGGATTGTTGGATTCCTATTATGAACGCTTCTGCTTTCTCTGAACTGGCCATGACATACTTTGACACTGAAAAGGCCTTTTCTAACTATTAAGCACGTAACAATGGTTTCAAAAGATGGTGCCTGCAGTAGAATTGTCGAAGTCATTTGTATTTCCATTGGTCAAGACTTTTCATCTCCTTGGGTTTTCGTATTGAAAATGAGTGGGTTGGATTGCAGAGGTGTCAAAATCCTAGCTGCCAGAAAGGCAGCAAACAGGCCAGCAAGACTCCCAAGGAAGGCCAAACCTAATTAAAATGTAATTAGAAATATTTAACAAAAGTAAATAAAAATGTGTTACAGCATAGATAATGTTGATTTGTGGTTTTCTAAGTCAATATGCGGGCAGCAGTGATCCCTTTCCATCTGACCACTAAGATAGCTAAGGATAACTTTAAGTCTGATGCTTACACAATCACCTCCCATGGCATAGGGGAAAAGGTAGTGGATTTAGTGACTAAAAGCCCTGAGTTCAAATCCTTACCCTACTGCTTTCCTATCTGACCTGGAACAGGTCTCTGGGTTTCAGTTCACTCATTTCTAAAAATAATTAGATGGTCTCTAAGGTCCCTCCAGTTCTAAGTCTATGACCCTATGATGACTACCCTAAATGTGTGTGTATGTACGTACTATGTATTTCCAGCATACTCCCTTTTCACTCTAATATTTCTTTTTCATGTTAACGAATAAAATGATCGTCTCATCAACAATAAAAATAAAAGAGCACTGAATTTAGAAGACTCCCTGGGAAAGGATTATTCTGAATAAGTGGGAGCAAGGAGTGGGATTTCCTTCTCATTCAAAAACAACAACTCCCTTCACTCAGCAAAGAGCAGAATATACAACCTTTTCATGGAAGGATTTAGTATTCTTTTCAAAGCTACATATCAAAAACCCACACACAATGGAAACATTCCCCCTTACCAGGGCATCAAAGAAGAGGGAACTTACATATTAGACTTTCTTAAATGAAACCTTTTCATTGTAGCTTCAGTGTTTCTCTCTGGGGATCACTGACTTAAAACCAAGAAAAAAAGGGGAAGCGGACATCATATCATTTCCATTAAAAGCAGTTGTCTGTGGCCATTTTTTGCCGACACCCCCCCCCATTCCATGCTTGCATTCCGTCAAAATGAGGCTTGCTGTAATAGGGTGAGGCCAGAGGATGCTATTTGTCTCCTAATGTCTGCTGCTTTTCAAGTGGGTGGCAGAGTAACTAGGAACATTTGTCACTGGTGCTGAGTCTCTGCAGAATCCATTGAAAGCAAAGTATTCCACCCCTATTTCATCTGGGAATTTTCCTCCCTTCATATAGTTTAATTTAATTTGGTTCCTGAGTGGAGGCTGCTGGTCAGTTAGAAACCAAAGGCTTCTATATACATTACCACATTAGAGTAGGCATAAATGCTTTCAGGTTTATTCCTGGCATTCTGTCTAACTTGCCCAATCAACTGTGTACTTCAGGAAATAAAAAGCAACACCAGGGAGCAAAGTGTGGCAAGAGTGAACAAGACTCAGGCTAAGGATAGGAGATGATGGCAGAGGCATCCTAGCCCCTCTCCTGATCGTTACTGGCTACAGTTCAATTCAGCAAGCATTTGTTGAATGCCTTCTATATCCTAGGCATTAGGGATACAGAGACATTCCTGGACCTCACGGAACTTACATACTATTGGGAAGAGATAACATACACACAGTTATGGAAAAATTGCACACTAAATAAGTACAAAGGTGGCACAGTGGATAGAGTGCTGAGCCTGGAGTCAGGAAGACTCATCTTCCTGAGTTCAAATGTGACCTCAGACACTTACTAGCTGTGTGACACTGGGCAAGTCAGTCACTTAATCCTGTTTACCTCAGTTTCCTCATCTGTAAAATGAGTTGGAGAAGGAAATGGTATACCACTCCGCTATCTTTGCCAAGAAAACCCCAAATAGGGTCATGAAGAGTTGGATACAACTGAAAAGATCAAACAACAACAATTTCAAGTTAAGGAGGCTACAGCGTACATACAGTTATCCAAAAAGTCCTTTGGTGATGTCAGGAGCGCAGCCTGTAAAGGAACGAAAACATGATTGGTCTAGGCCAGCTGAAAATGGAAGTTCTAGGGAAAAACCAGACAATTAAAGGCTGCAGGGGTGGAGAGCACTTCCTGTGTGAGAAGAAGCCCAAAGGTGGAATGAAACTCCAAGGTGAAGAGCTTTCAATGCCATGGTGAACAAAGTCTTATGGAGAGCAGTCAGCAGGGCAGTGCTACAGCTGCGCACAATTAAGTCAATCCAAAGTTAGCCCACGCTGTCTTGTTTGGGCTAGACAACTGCTGAGTTCCTTTCCAGATATAGAAACATGATACTATGATCCTATGGCCTTTATCAGCCTCAGTTTCCTTATTTACAAAAATTAAAATATGGTCATAGACTTAGAGCTCAAAGAGACAGCTAGTCCAAACCCTTAGTTTTACACATGAAGGCCCCCCAAAGGTAAAATGACTTGTTTAAGGTCACATAGCTATTAAGTGGCAGAGGCAGGATTCAATCCCTAGTCCCTCTGATTCCAGATTCACCATTCTACCACACATTGCCTTTATGCTTTTAATCTCTTCCTCAAAGAGTGGTTTTGAGGATCAGATTCAATAATATATGTCAAGTGCTTCATAAATCTTAAAACACCCACCATCATTATTATTTGTAAGGCCCTTGGCTAGTGACGAAGGGAAATAAAAAAATAAAACATGGTATCCACTCACATGTAGCTAAAGAACAGGGTAGCATCAGGAAAGAAAGACATAACCTACATCGTTCAGTAATAGTTGGCAGTGTTGGGTACGAGGAGTTCTGTGGAATGTGGTTCTGGAGCGAGTGTACACTGAAGACATCCTTTCAGTGGGGTACGTCTGTGCCAGCCAGCAGTGCTTCCAGAGAAACCATAGGGCATTTCAAGCAAAGGTTGGAAAACCTTTAGGGACAGGATGCCCTGCCCGCTGGGCTGAGTATGATGGGCTTAATTGAAAATCACTATGTTTGAAGATAACTATCAGGAAGAAAGAAGATGTGAATTTCGTTGAGGGGATCCTATTGGAAACCTAATGAGAATTTGACAACTGGGAGAAAGTACTATCTGTAAACACTCTCTTGGCCTTGTGTCTTGGCTCCATGATGACAACGTTCAACAGTCTCTTAAAACACAGTTGTGAAGGTATGTGTATGGTGAGCAGGGTGCGGTGCAAACAGTTTAATTTATAATAAATGAAATTAGATAAAGTTTGTGCAGTTAGCAGATCTGATTGCTGCTTTGGAGTTTTTTGTTTGCATCTAGAGCTCCTTTTCCTTTGTTGCTGCATGTAAATCAATCTCTCCTTTTATGCAACCCAGTTAGTATTTCCTGTAAATGCCAGGGATAAATAGTTTGGGGTTGTGTGTGTGTGTGTGTGTGTGTGTGCATGCTCTTGAGACAAACCACATGAAGAACACAGGCACCAGAGTGGCATCAGGGAACCCCACCCTACTCTGGAAACTCCAAACAGAAAACCGAATTTGTGGTCAAGAATAAATAAAAGAATTCACCCCTTGCCAATTAGCCATCCCTGAAGGGTAATTATCTACCTTTTCCAAAACAGAACCTGCAGAAGAGTGCACTAAATAATAAAGCCTCCAGCGCTAGATAGCACTTAGAGCTGGAAAGGCTCCCCCACCACCCGTGTTTCCAATGCTAAAGGTTTTCTTTATCTTTGTTGCTTTAGCCCTCTTCCCTTTAGTTCAGATCAGTTCAATCCAACAGACATTTATTAAGGATCTACTGCATGCAGAAAAGCAGTGCTAAGTGCTAAGGATTCAAAGATGAGGAATGACTTCAACTATATACTCCAAGAGCTTATGAGGTAGAAGTGGGAGTTTGCAGGCGTGTGCTGGTAAATATTTAACAACCTTCTTCCCAAAGGAAAAAAAAGTACCTGTGACCCATTACTAAATTTAATCTGCATTATAACACTTTTTCCATGCCTTCCTTAAATATAGACCATCAAAAAAACAATCAATCCAGCCCTGATTTGTAACGTATGCTGATTTTCAAGATGTCAACGCTCATACTGAAAATTTACCAGTGTAGATATGTGCCAATAAGCATGACAGAAAGTAGATAGGGACACAGGAGAGATCAGGGCTAAGTGCTCTAGGACACTTTAAAGGAGATGCCACTTTCATGAGAGGATTCAGGAAAGGTATCATGGACCATGTGTCTCCAGGACTACATTCAAGGAAGGAAAGCATTTCAAAAAGGAAACAGGTTCCAAACATGGGGATATAGATCTTGGCCAATCCTTCCCTGCTATCCTTGTCTATATCTTTCCCTAAGTTTGTAATATGAAATCTACTTAGCATACTAGAGGCTTTTCTGCTCCTTTGGTATCCATCCAGGCATCAGGAGAAAGTGAGGAAAGTCATGAGAAACAGTACCTTTGGTTGGAACCATCTTATGCTTTGAAAAACAAGAGGAAACCATAGAGAACCCTTGTAGAGTTCCTCATTGGAAATACAAAGGGCAAGGACCATAATTTCCAAGTTTGTTGTATTATTGCCAGTACTTCTGTGTATCAGTCATTTAATAAACAATTATTATGTGCTAGGGACTATGCTAAGTGCTGGGGGTGGGGGAGGGAAGCAAAAGACAATCCTGCCCTCGAGAAGCTCACGATCTAATGGTAGAGACAACCATATGTATGAATAAGTTAGATGTAGAAGTTAATAATTAACAGAGAGAAAGCACTAGAATTAAGAGGAGTTGGTAAAGATTTCCTGGAGAAACAGGATTTTGGTTGAGACTTGAAGGAATCCAGGGAAGCCAGGAGGTAGAGATAAGGAGAGAGAGTATTCTAGGAATGGGAGACAGGGAAAATGCCTAGAGTCAAGAAATGTGGTGTCTTTTTTTGTAGCACAGCAAGAAGGCTATTGTGACTGTATTAAAGGGTCCGTAGAGGGAATGGTGTAAGATGTAAGCAGGTATAAGTTATTGGATAACAGTATTTGACAGCTGGCATTTGAACATTGAATGAGATGAGCATGTTGTCAAGGAGTCATAATGTATCCATGTATCACTTGTTCTGGCTAACTAAGTGTCTATACTCTTTGGTCCTCCAAAATCTCTATGACCCATGGGAGTGGGGGAATAGGAAGAATTCCATAAGTATAAGCTAAATTAAAATTTCTTGGAAAATTATGTACATTTTAACCTTGTTCATCTCTTCATAAGTGCATGAATACAAAGGAAATAAATGTTTTGGTTTAAGACTCTCAGGAGTAAACTACCACAAGACAAAAAAAATACTTGAATTCCTTGGTTTAGTCCTATATTATCAAGAGATGTGAAAGTGTCATATCTCCCCGAAGGGTTTCATTGATTGGTTTTTAAGGAAAGAGAGTGGGAAGGTCATTGGGTAATGTTCATTTTTGCAATTTATCTCATAGGTTGACACTGGTTTTCTGGCTCAGATGATGGATTCTCCATATGAAGGGACATCTTTAACAAATTAGGAACCTCCTAGTGGCTTAGCATTCCCTTTCTATTTGAATGAATTAAACAATGCACTTTCTTACAAGGCAGAGGAGAAACATTTTTTCCAATCCTCAGATGTTCAGTTTCAGAATTTTCCAACCACATATTATTATTTGATTTGTTTAGGACTGCTGAAGTGTTGAAACCCAGGATCACTTTTAACACCATATATGGTCTCCTGAGTTTGAAGGTGGGAAGTTGGAGAATTTTTTTTTGTTAAAAAGACATATTAATTTAACAAAAATGGTATCTATTTAACTCAATCTACTCATTTTATATAACTGTGAAGTCATCTCCTTTTGATTAGGTTTCTTCAGTCTGGGTGTGCCTAAATGCCCTGGATGTGCAGATAACCAAAATTGGAAGAGAAAGCGAAATAGAGAAATGGGATTGATCAGAGCATTAGCCTGTAAAAACTGTAAAGATGAAAACACATCCATCATGGTATTCTCATGGAATTGGGATGTGAATGGAAATTAAATGGCTAAGAGAGCCCCTGTATCTGAACAAAGTCACTTCAGGGTGGGGGAATAGAACATGAGTTGGGAGAGAATCTGATGATGGTAGTTTCAAGAAAGCTAGAGAGCATAGTTGTTGGAGAGAAAACAGAGTGGGTGAGAATGAAGAGAAAAAGAAAAGAAACAAGTAGAAGTCTGGATTGAGAGGAAATATGAAGTCAGGAAGAAAGGAAACATGTAATTATTAAGCATTCATGCTAAACACTTTACAGATATTATCTCTTTTGATCCTCACAACAACCCTGAAAGCAAGTACTATTATTGTACTCATCTTACAGATGGGGAAACTGAGGCAGGAAGAAGTTAAAAGACTTGCCCAGCTAGTAAGTACCTGAGGCCACATTTGACCCCTGTTCTCTGGCTCTAGGCCCAGTGCTCTTTCTACTGGGCCACTGAGCTTCCTCTAAGAGCAGGAAGAAGAAAATTACAAATTTGTAAACTGACAACAATTGTGACTGTCAAAATTCATACAATTTTTATTATAAAATTACAAAATGAGTTGGGGAAGGAGGAATAAATGTGACTAAAAATCATTAACATGAGTTCTTAATTTTAAAGGGCGAGGTGAACAAACAGAACGTTAAAAAACCAGTCAGCATTTGGAAATAAGAAAGTCATGAGACTGGCTGAAATTTAGTGAAGGGTATGTTAAAGACAAGGGGAGTAAAGGACACTGATAAGATATAATTATGGCATGATTTAAAAATTGCAGCAAAAGCAGGGTCAACTTCAGGATAATTTCCCACAATGTCCCCAAAGCAGTAACGAGCAGCCTTATGGTGAAGATGAAAACAGTCATAAAAAGTTTATGGTCAAGGGTGATTCTACTTTGCTCTTGGAGGCCAGAAAACAGGGGAGTCTGAATAAAAGATTTCCTGGTAGTGGGTATAGGATATATGGGGTGACCCTGGTTACCTTTGCTTAAAGAACTCTATAATGAGGAAGAAATCCAGAACTTGGTACTTAGTACAACACATTCTACTTTTCTATGGCTTATTTTTAGGTAGGCTTTCCTGACACCAAGTGAAAATCTGCCTCCCTGATGCTTCCATTCATTATTTCTATATCTTCCCTCTGGGGCCAAGCACGACCAGTCTAACCCTCTTCCATACGATGGTCTTTCAAGTACTTGAAGACAACTATTTTCAACCCCCTAAAGATCTCCTATTTTCCATACTAAATATCACCAATTTCTTTGCCCAATCCTTATATGACGTGATCTCAAAACATCTCATCATCCTGATCGCTGTCCTCTGGATATTTTATGGTTTATTAGAATATTTCCTAATATGGATTGTTGTCCTCCCTAAAATGTGGCATGCAGAAAAGAACACGATACTCTAGTCTAGATGTAGTCTGACCAGGGTAGAGTACAGCAGAGCTTTCATCTTCCTAGCCCTAAACACAATTCCACCCCCTCACAGCTGAAGATAGGTTTAGTGTTTTTGACTGCTATGTCATATCCTTGACTCATATTGAGCCTGTAATACATTTAACACCCCCCCCCCCAAATGATTGTCTGTTGCTGTCTCTTGTATTTGCAAAATTTGATTTTTTTATCCAAAGTATAGAATTTTACATTTATCCCTTATTAAACTTTATCTTAGAGTATTTACCCTATTTTTAGTTTGTTGAAATCTTTTTGGAGCCAAACTCTGTCATCCAACATGCTAGCTATACTTCATAGCTTTCTGTTATCTGTAAATTTAAAATGTGTGACATCTATTCCTTTATGCAAGTCATTAATAAAATGTTAAATTGCTCAGGGACAAGTGCAGAAGAGATGCCTAGGGCCTTCACCAGAGTCTTCTCTCTAAATTGATATCATGCCATTCAGGCTATTGTTTGGGTCAAGCTGTTGAATCAGTTCTGAATATGTAAAATTGTTCAATTGGCTACCCCATTTTTCTACATCTTGTCTTTGTCCACAAGGATATCTTGGGAGACTTTGTCCTTCTCTCTAAATGTGTGTATTCCCCAAAGGTTTAATCTTTGGTGCTATGCCATATTCTCTCTCTGTCTCTGTCTCTGTCTGTCTCTCTGTCTCTCTGTCTCTCTGTCTCTCTCCTTCTCCCTCTTTCTCTTTCTACCCCCCCTCTCCCTCTCTCTCTGTCTCTCTTTTTTCTCTCTTTCTCTCCATCTCCCTCTCTCTTTCTTCCTCACTCCTTTCTTCTCCCTCTCTTTCTGATGTCTCTTGCTGTCTCCATTTTTTTTCCTTGAAAAACTTATCTAACTTCATGGTCTCAACTATTCCTTTAATATTGGTGGTTTCCAAATCTCTATCTCCACCCCAACCTATCTTGTAAATTCTAACTCTATCTTAATTCTATATTCTATATCTTAATTCTGTATTCTATATCTTAATGCCTACTTGACCTTACAGGAAGAGGGGAGAATCAAAACTTAACTTTGCTTCCTCTCAGACCTTCATGTGTAAAATGAGAGGGAGAAGTAGGTCAGATAGCATCTAAGGTTAATGCTAAATATATGATCCTATGATCTCTGTATACACACAAACATATATATATATATATACACATATACACACATATGTATGTATGTATTGTATACATACATATCTATCTATATATACTTTCAGATATAATCATAGTAGATCAATATGAATTACAGATTCGTGCAAAGATTGGTGATTTTGTTGGCCAGAACTCAGAAGATTTGTAGGTTTGGATTCAGAGATGTTAAATATCTGTGGTCACAAAACTGGTGTCAGAGGTAGCATTTGAACCCAGGCGCTCTAGACAAGGCCAACATTATATCCACTATGTCATACTGCCTCACTAGAATAAAAACTGACATTTACATAGTAAATTAAATTTGCAACATACTTTACATACACTGTCTCATTTAATCACCTAATATTGAATGTCTACAACCCTAACTCTTTATTTTGACCTTCTCCTTGCCTCTACTTCCCCCCCCGAAAAACTGTTTCATTTGCTACTGCCATACCTAAAAGCTTACCATTTTTTGCTTATGTTATTCCAGAACCAGCCAGTCAATAAGTGATTACTAAGCTCCTACTATATTCCAGGCATTGCTAAGCAAAGTATGCTTGATCATGTCAGCTTCCTCCTGCTCCAATCCATCCTGCACACCTTTGCCACATTCGTCTTTCTGAAATATTACATACTGTGGGTTCCCTTAATCCCAAACCTTCAATGGCTACTGTTACCTAATAAGGTCCAAAATTCTTATTCAGACATTTAAGGTCTTTCAGAATCAGATCTTACTGACTTTCTGCTTTTATCTCCCACTTTTTCCCTTAAATGAACCCTCCATTGCAGTCCAACTATATTATTTACTGACTGTTCTATGAACCACGTGAATTGCCCTTTGTGACTTGCTCTTGGTGTTTCCTCGGCCTGAAATATCCTCCTTCTCTTTCTCCTCACTACCTGTTAAAATCCTACCCTTCCTTCAGAAATACATCAAGTGGAAAAGAGGTTAAAGCACTGAACCCGGAGTCAGGAAGATCTGAGTTCAAATCCTGCTAACTAGCTTTGTGACTTGGGCAAGTCACTTAACCCCTATCTGTCCCAGTTTCCTCATCAGTAAAAGATTAATAATGGTACCTACCTCCCACAGTTGTTGTGAGGATCAAATGAGATAATATTGATATAGATGCCAGTTTAATAATTATCCCATGAAACATTCCATTACCATCAAAACTGAACACAAAAAATGGAGAAGCCAAGTCCAACAATCACAGAATCTGAGTTGAAAACGACTGTTGTTGCTGTTTCATCATGTCCAACTCTTCATAACCCCGTTTGAAGTTTTCTTGGTGAAGATACTGGAGTATCTTTCCTTCTCCAACTCATTTTACAGATGAGGAAACTAGGCAAATAGGGGTAAGTGACTTACCTGGGGTCACACAGCTAGTATCTGAGGCTGGATTTGAACTAAGGAAAGTGAGTCTTCCTGACTCCAGTTCCAGCTCTCCTATCCACTGCTATACCTGAGGCCACCTAGACCAGAATTCCTTTTCTGTGAACTTACATAGAGCTTATATAGCAATTAAAACTCATTAATTGAACAAACATTTATTATTAGGTGCCTACTATAATGATCATATATTCCCTTGTATTATGCTAGTTTGTGAAAACGGTGCTGGATTTGGAGTCTGAGCATTGCGGTATAGGGTGGTCTAGGGCAAGAAACTTCACCTCCCTGGTTCTGTGTTTCTTCATCTGTAAAATGAGGAAGCTGGAACAGATAACTCTAAGGCCACTTTCAGCTAGAACATCATGATCCTATGATCTCTTGTCATCTCCCTTACTAGATAACAAATTCCTGGGTGGGAACCGTCTCCTTTCTTCTTTGTCTATCCTATAGCACCCAGAATAGTGTCTTATGCATAACAAGCACTCAGTTAATATTTGTGAAAGGAATACATCTGGCAGAAAGAGACCGTTAGATAGAATGCTTTTGGGGACAGGCCTCAGGGTGGAAGTTGCAGAGTAATGAATATGAGGTGGACAGGGGTCACAGCCACTTTATTCTTATCCTTAAAACGGCTCCTTCCCATTTAATGCATCTGTGGATTTTATTTGGTTTCCTTTCATTTAGTGTTTATTATGTCCCAGAGTCATCTTGAGCCCTTTGGGGACTGCATTTGGGTAGGCTAGACCACCCCAGAGTTTTATAACATAGGGTTTTGTTCATAAGTTTCCATCACAAATGATTCACGAATTTGTCTACAGGCTGTTGAGCACTGTCTGCTTTCTAGAGCTTCTGGGGACAGCTGGTAGGAGGTTTGGGGCCTGATCTGTACCTGCTCCTTTATACTTTAGTTTTTTGCCCTTTTCAAAACTGTTACTTGAACATTTCCACAAAATGAGTTCACATTGAGATATGACAGTAGCCTCTCTTTGTTTCTGAAAAACTGCCCAGAGCTACTCATTCAGTAAAGCAGTATTTCCCAGAGTTGAAAGACCTCTGGGAAATCTTGGTGGCTTGGGGAGGGGTGGAAAACAGAGGGAAGTATCCTTTGAAATCTTCTTAGGATTTCTGATCTTACTTCACTTTGTATTTTTAGAGAGTGGATAGGTATTTGACTGAAGAAGAACTTTTAAAAACTGAGGATTCTCCAAATACACCCTTATACCTAGAATTGAATATGACACACCTATACCCACAAACATTTCTTGCATATGTATATGGATGAACCTTTTGGCATAGTGGCCATAGAACCAGCCTCAGAGCCAGGAAGATTTGGATTCAAGTGTTAGCTCTGACATAAATTGGCTTTATGATCCAGAATGAGTGATTTAACCTCTAAGTGATCTAGGAACTCCCTAAAATTATACATTATAGAGAATCTGTCTACATGCACTGATAGAGTTCCCTCATCTAGACTTCCCTATTTCTATGCAATTATAGCTCTAGTCTCTATCTTTATTGAAAGTTAAATGATATAACAATCATGAGACATATACTCCTTATTGTGAATATATATATATAACCTGTGTGTCATTTTGGGCCTGTGACGTAGTAGACCAATTCACTTTGAGTACCTCTCTCAAAAATAATCTTCATGATTCATGTATCCACCCAAGGTTTCACTTAGGCACATTCACATTTGGCTCATGTCTCTCTAAAGGCCCTTAATTGCTTTGGAAGCATTTAGATGAATAAGATAGGACAGATTTTATTTAAACCAACAATAAGATATAGAACAGGCTTCTTTGCAAGACCTCAACAGTTAGAGCAGGTCTCTTCCCTCTTCTGGAAGGGCATTTATCAATCCTCCTCTCATGGGCTTTGCACCTTACCTGTAGGTCTACATAGCCTACATGACTCACATTTCCATGAAAGGAACATGGGTCTGGGTTGCTTCTCAGTCCATACAATTTGCTGATGGTCTTTTTTCCCTTTGGGGCCACACAGTTGGTATACCCTTTAGTACCTTTTTTTAGATCCGAGTGGAGCTAAATGTTTCCATCTCCTCTTACCTTCCCTGGTCAAGGATCCAAATCCCTTTCCTCTCTCTAGTATCAAGAATCTTACTGTCTTTGCAGATTTCTATATGAACCCCACACCATGGGTGAAAATAGTGTCCCCATAAAAATTAGTCACCTCCTGAGCTGATTGAAGGATGCTGGACTAGAGATGCAGGTGAAACATGCCTTTTTGGATATGGCTGATGTGAGATTTTGTTTTGCTTAACAATGCATATTTGTTATCAAAGAAAATAAAACAAAACCAAAAAGCACATAGATATTCACCTGTCTCTCTCCACATCTAAAAGTACAGCAGGATCATTTTGTGTGTCTGTGCCCATGTCCACGTCTGCATCTGTGAGGATGTCCCTTTATCTCTTTCTGTCCTTGTCCTCAGGGGGACCTCTCAGAAGCATCTGGTGATCCTTCTTTTAGGAAGATTTCTCTTCTTTCTGGCTCTCCCCTTAAGTCTCCATCTTCTCTCTCTGTCTCTGTGTCTGTTTCTGGTGGATACTCAACTCTGTTAAAGGGACCAGCTTTAGTATATGAATGTTATCCTCAATTTAGTATCAACTTACAGCTGCTGTAAAGGCTGTATCAATGGGGGCAATGATGCCCCAGGAAAAAAAATACCGTGATCAAGAGAGACTTGAGGGAGAAGAGGTTTGCCTGACTTCTCGAAATATGTACCTGCTGTATGCAGAAATACATATACAGTATGTCCCAAAAATCTTAGTGCAGATTTAAGCTCTAGTAAGCTTTTATAATTTAAAAATACTCTGAGACTTTTGGAATACCATAGTTCAGGGGTGACGAACCTGTAGCCTCAAGGCCACATGTGGTCTTCTAGGTCCTCAAATGTGGCCCTATGATTAAATCTAAACTTCACAGAACAAATCCCTTTAATAAAAGGATTTGTTCTATAAAAGTTGGACTCAGTCAAAAGTCCATACCCAAGGACCTAGAAGGCTACATGTGGCCTTGAGGCCTCAGGTTCCCCACCCCTGCCATAGATGGTTTCCTTTGCAATGTACTTTAGATATATGTTTTCCTGTTTCTCTCATCCACCAAAGAACAAAGATGAACACACTCACACACACACACACACACACACACACACACAATTTTTGCCATGTTAGTTCCATATATTCTCTCTGAATTGCTGAAGGGGTAGAAAATAAAGGGAGCACTTTCAGCTAAGCCCCTGATAAGCTCCCAGAAGCTTTGAAAAGATCTGCATTCAGTCTTCTGGTAGCAGAGGAAGGCATACAGCAAAGTGGAAATTTAAGGAGTGAAAAAAAAGCCCAGAAGCCTCTAGAAGGTCTTCTAAAGAATCAGACACTGAGTAAAAAATAAAAAGGAGATAAATTAGTATTCGGGTAAGTCAATAATTTGAAGCTTTGACTCCAGGAGTGGTGAAATGCAGACACTTCTATCCTTGAGGAATATATTAAAGATATTTTTTCCTTTTTACTGATATCTTTTGTTTTCACACCATAATTTCTGAATGTATCCCTCCCCTATTCAGTGAGCCATTATTTATAACCAAGAATGAAAAAAAAAAAAGAAAACAAAAGGCAGTTTAGATTAACCAATATACTGACAAAATCTAATAGTTAGACAAGTTATTTTTAAAATTATGGTTTTCTAATGGATAAGCATTTTTTTTTCCTCTGCCTTACTCTCCCATTTGAAAAAAGAGAAGAAAAAGCTCTTGGACTAGTGAAACAGATGCAATAGATTTGCACTGCACTGAGTCTAGAGTCAGGATCTTCTATACACACTAGCCATATGACTCTGGCCAAGTCAATTGACCTCTGTCTACCTCACCTTTTTCAATTGTAAAATGAGTTTAACTATCATAACAGCATCTAACTCCCAGGATTGGCATGTGGATTAAATGAGTTAATATTTGTATGTGCTAAGCACATAGTAGGTACTTAACAAATACTTATTCCCATCTCTTTCCCTTTTTTCTACATTATCATTGTCCAAAAATGGGTGTCTTGATTCAGCATCTTAATCTATCGCCTCTTTTTTGGGAGGTGGGTAGCAGTCTTCATCATTGGTCCTCTGGATCGTGGTTGATCATTGGGTTAATCAGAGCTCTTAATTATTTCCAAATTGTTCATTTTTACAATGTTATCATGGTATAAATTTTTTTTTGTTGTTTTACAAAGCTGTTTTTTTAAGGGAATAAAATTGGAGGTCTTTTAATTCTTAGTAGTTGATAGAAGAGAAGCAAATGTGATGATACCACCAGTAATGGAGAAAGAGAATGATGACAGCCCACCATTTCTGGCATATTTTCCTCAGTTCCATATCTCGATGTTCTGGGATTTCTGTTTTCACTTATTCAACAATTGCTGTCCTCTATTTCTGTTTTCCCAAGAATCAGCTGTCTGCTTTCCTTTTGCCTTCTTTCTCTCTCACTACTATATGCCTTTCACCTCCCCAAATCTGTTGCCTTGCATTATGTAACTAAGAAGAAAGCTTCCCAGCATCACCGCTTTCAGATGTGGTTCTTACAAATAGCACCAGCCCAGCAACCAAGCCCAAACTGGCAGCTATCAGAACTGATGAGCAAATGCCCCAAGTGACTTAAGAGAGAAAGAGCTGTCTTAGGATAGTATCAACAATAATGAAAAAATGTGCAGAGCCTAAAAGAACAAGGAGTGAGGGGATTTAGCAAAGAATTATCATCATAATGACTGTGTCAGTGGATTCTAAGAAGGTAATTAGATTTGGGAATTCTTTATTTTCTCATTTATTTCCTTCCAAATTCATTATCCTACCAAATGCTTCTGGACTAACCCTAAGCTTACTACAGTGTCTTGCTCTTTTAACTTTTAGTTAAATAGGCTCATTTTTACAACTGGGGGGGGTCACCCAGTTACAATCTGAGTCTGGGGTCAATTTACCAGTTAAAACCTAGTCCTCTTTAAATGAAGTCCAAACCATGGGGTTGATCTCTATATACTGGTTAGGTTAATTCTGTTCTCTTGCCACAGCTTCCATCTGTAACAATGGCTAGCCTTCTCACAGATTCCTGTGAAGTT
>CM053586.1:95471638-95505860 GCA_028646515.1 Pseudochirops corinnae
CACTTCTGTAAAGGGACAGGGACAGGGACAGGGTAGAGAATAGAACAAGGGGGGGGGGGGCGGGATAGGAAGGAGGGACATATAATCAGTCTCTCACAATATGCCCACTATGGAGATGTTCTGTGTAATTACACATGGACAGCCTGTATTTAATTGCTTGTTTTTCCAGTGGCAGTGGGTGATGAGGGAGGAAGGGAAAGAATCTAGAATTTAAAGTTCTATAATCAAATGTTAAAAATATATATGTATGTATATATTATTGTTATTATTACTAACTACATCCAACTGGGAATTAAGATACATAGGCACTATGGTAGGGAGATTCATCCTGCCCTACTGGAAAGTCAGAGGGGTGAGGGGGAGAACATAGGAGAGAGCAGATTAGGGGAGGGATTATACAGTGGGATGGCTGTTTTGAGGTGTTGGGTAGGGGAAAGATGGGGAGAAAATTTGTAACTCAAAATCTCATGGAAATGAATGATATAAATAAGAAAAAAAATAAATTTATTTTTTAAAAAGTACATCAGCATCAGATGAATGAATAAGACCATCACAACTAGAGAAAAAAAACTCAAAACATTCATGCTTTACTGATAATGGATCAGAAACATCATCATGTTATAAAAAGCACACATCATAATTTATAGCTTATAATTCCAGTAACTCATTCTTTGACACAATATTACTTACATATCAGTATTGTGAATTCAAAACAGTCCTGTTTATCCTATGCAGATTCACCTGGAAGACAATCTGTAAGATAAAGTGGCTGAGCAGACATTAATAGCAACTGTGCCATAGCAACAGGCATGATCATTCATTAGGAGACAGTTGCTATTCAATAGTTTGAGTGTGTCTGATTTTTCATGACTCCACTTGGGATTTTCTTGGCAAAGATACTGGAATGGTTTGCCATTCTTCTCCAGCTCATTTTACAGATAAGGAAACTGAGGTAAACAGAGTTGAGTGCTTCCCCAGAGTCACAAAGCTAGTGTCTGAGGCCAGATTTGAACTTACAAAGAACAATCCTCTTGACTCCAGGCCCAGTGCTGTATCCACTGTGCACCTATCTGCCCATTTAAGGGACAAAGTCTATATGAATTTAATTGTTCTGAACTGATAGTTCTCCCTGCTTTCAGCCTCTCCCCTGTTTAATTCATACTCTATATAAACAGTCCTATGGTATCAGAGGTATGAGTTGTCCTTCCAAGGATGCTGTTCTTTGGTCACATAGAAATGCCTCCATTCAGTGCCCTCCATGCATGTGCCATGACCATCTATATTCCCTGCTTGTGTGCCCTTCCATGTGAATTTTCTTTGTCCACTCTTCCCCCTAAAGTATGTGTATTAATGGGAAAATATGCCACAGGTTTATGGGAGGACAATGATTTCCTTCCACTTTTCTTACTATGTTATTTGCCTTGCTCTGGATTAATTGTGTTCTCTGGTTGACTATTCAAGGTTAACACATTGGTAGGGGCTTGAGAGCTATGGTTCTGAAGAATATAGACCCATAGAGTACCTTGAATCTGGGGTAGCCAGTCAACCTTCTCATTTCAATGAGTGGTATTGGAGATGGGAGAGATTCTTGATATTTAAGTCAAAACTATGATGAAAATAGAAGTTAATTGAGACTTGAAAGACAGACAGGCTTAAAGTAATTCAATTAAACTAAACAAACATTTATTAAGTACCTTCTGTAGGCTGGGACTTGTGGTAGGTATTGGGGAATATATAAAGTTTAGATAAGCAACATTACAAAGAGGATATTTAAATTCAATCAAGAAATTATAAAGATGTGATTTAAAGGATTCCTGCTCTTGTTTTCATTTCAACCAATATAGCTTCTTAAAAATCTGACAATCATCAGCACAGAGATAAGTAAACTTATGGGAGCTGATATGGCCACGGAGAGTTTGCAGAGGAAAAGAGAACACAGAATAGAGCCTTAGACTCTATCCGTAGTTAGAGAAAGTGATACAAATAATGATCTATAAAAAACAACTCAGAAAGAGTGATTAGACACATAGGAGGAAAATCAAGAGAGAATGGGGTCGTAAAAACCCAGAGAAAAAAGTATATCCAGGAGGAGAGGGTGGCCAACAGTGTCAAATACTATAGAACTCAAGACGGCTTGAGAAAAAGCCATCAGATTTGACAATTAAGAGATCATTGGTCATTTTGGAGAGCCATTTTAGTTTAGTAATGGGATGGTAAACTAGATTGTAAAGGGTTAAGAAGTGAGAGGATAAAAAGAGAAACAGTCAGTTTAGATAGCTTTTTTTCTAGAAATTTATCTGAGGAAGATAGGAGAGATATAGGATGATAGCTTGTGAGGATGGTAAAGTCTGTTGAATTAGAGAAATGTGAATTAAAGCAATTTTGAGTTTCCATTTCATATCCATAAGACTGGAGAAACTGAACAAAAAGTAAAAATTACGAATGATGGATGGGCTGTGGTAGAACTGTAAATCGCTCCAGTCATTCTAGAAAAGCTGTTTGAAAATGTGCCCCAAAAGTTACTAGACTTTGCATTACGCTTGTCTCAGCAATACTCCCAAAAGGAAGAAAATGATCTCAATATAAATTAATTCACATTTAGGTGTGAATGAATGATAAGCTTATTGTTCTTCCTTGGGTATGTGCAAAAGAAGAAAGACATTGTAACCCAAATAAATTTCTCATTAATAGAAATAAAATCAATGCCCAAAGAACAGTGAAATTTTTCAGACAGTTTCTTTTTTTTCCGAGGATACAAGGTAAAAGAGAAGGTAGCAAATAAGAGAGTTAGGCTTATTTTTGGAATAGCTCTGAGTCAGCTCCACTTAGATGTCTCTGCTTTGTGTAGTTTCCAACCTTCCTCTCTTTCTTAACCTTCCTTCTGATTGTCTGAAAGCACTGATACTTTCTTCAGTAGAAGTGAAGACTGTAGACTCTAGTTTGCCTAATAAGCAGACATTTCATGATATGAAGGACACAGTGAATGAATGACCCACATGTGCTACGGGATAGGATGGCTCTTGGAAACTGTACAGTGCTTTTAGTGGCCTATCCCCTCCCCTCCCCCCACAACCCCAATCCAATGAAACAAAAGTCCATCATTTTTAACATCTTCTTATTATATTGTTTGTCTGCCAGGTATAGTATAGCACATTCTCTAAAGAATCAAAGTCAGGATCACTCAAAGGACAATACAGAAGCACACAGTGGCTATTAAGTAGGCAGTAGCATGTTACCAGTGAGGAATTGTACAAGAAGATGTGACCAGAAAGATGTATGATCAGAAAAGTGAGGAGTATG
The DNA here is from genome assembly GCA_028646515.1 of Pseudochirops corinnae. Lineage (NCBI taxonomy): Eukaryota > Metazoa > Chordata > Mammalia > Diprotodontia > Pseudocheiridae > Pseudochirops > Pseudochirops corinnae. Next base: position 95,474,939 of record CM053586.1, read on the forward strand.
GTGGAAAAATGATGGACAGCCAACATGTTGCATTAGTATCCATGTGATACTGCTAAATCTTAGGGAATGCCCCCCAAGCTGGTTGAGCCGACCCCCCTGTGGAAGACTTATGGGAGGGCCTGCATGAGAGTCAGATAGGATGGACAGGTGAGGATGGTTTGCACACTGCCCCTTGGGAGGGTGGGTGGTGATGTGGAAAGAGGGCTGGATTTGGAGTCTTGAGACCTGGACCAAATCCTGGCCCCGCTGCTCCTTACCTGTTACACTAGTAAGCTAGACATTTAATTTCACTGAGTGTCAGTTTCCTCAAAGTCCTTTCCAGCCTTTAAATCTTCTGTCTATGATTCACATGGATGGGACCACAGATTCTGAGAAATATCAAAGTAAGGAGAGAGTGTGCTGGGAGAATGGAGAAGAAAGGGACAATAGGGGCACGTTGGGTGTATGGTATAAGTTGGAGGCCATTTACAGGTTAAAGTAATGGTGTTTTCATTCACAAGGAGAGAGGCTAAAGAGCAGATAAATCACATACATTTTATTTCCCCAATAGAAGAATACCTAAATTATAACATAGCTTACTCCAGTGCTTTTTAAACTGTGGGTCACGACCCCATATGGGGTTGCAAAAAATTTGGCAACAGTAAAAGCTTTCCAAACGCACAACGACCAACAATTAATTAATTCAAAATCAAATGCGTAATGAATCTGAGGTGTTTCTGACAATGCTTGCACGTGCTGCATAGGGAAACTTCACTGCAGTCTTGCATATACTCTCAGTCTTCATAATGTAGAATGATGCTGAAATGCAAAAAGGGATCACTTGTGGGAAGAGTTTAAGAAACCCTGAAAAGTCATCTCTAAGGGCTGTTCAGTCTGATATTTGTCACTTATTTTCACACAATACACATTTTAGCATCCTGTGCTTGTTTTTGGGGGGACCTATTTTATTTTAGATATTCATGACGTCTCTGTTGCAAAAAGAGTAGAAGAGAAGTTGAGGGGAAATTTTAACATGGAATTAAATAGGATAGTACAAGGCTATTTTGGTCAGAAGTTAACTGATTTTTGTTGAAAAGTTAAAGAGAAATGGTGTGGTCCAGGAGAAAGAAGACTGAATTTGGTATCTGGAGATTTGGATTCGAATCCTAGTTTCTGTTATCTGTGTGCCCCTGGGAAAGTCAGTTTCCCTGGGTCTTAGTTTCTTTATGTGAAGGTGTTGGACTACATAGCCTCCAGATAGTGAAAGGACTTTTTTGTGGGGAAGGGGGAGCTTAGGTTATTTTTTTTTTCTTATTTACAAAGCAGGGTAAGGGAGATGCCCCAAGTGACTGTCAGAAAACATCAGTTTTTCATCTCGCCTGCCTATGTGGATCTGGTTTCCTGTCCTTGATCCTAAATTATTTTATCCTGTCAGGAGACAGCTGGTTTGGCAGAGCCCTCCACAACTAAACAGAGCACCCTAGGGGGGATGGGGCAGGGGGTGAGGGGGAGGAAGCTCTTGAAGACCAGGCAGCCCCATCTTCAATGAGCCTGCCTCTGGGTTAGGAGTGGCAGCAAGAGGTCCTGGAGGGGGTTAGGAAAGGGGGGGGGGGGGGGGGGACTGGGCAGCCTGGGCTGGCAACCTTCCAACAAGAGCTGTTCACAGGCTTGTTCTCAGACTGCCTTGTTCCAGAGGGTCTAACTGGGAATGAAATGAATTGTATTTTTTTTAAAAAATCAACCTCAAAGAGGCCCTTTTATGGGCAGACCCACGCCTGTCCTTTCCATTTGATCCTACTTGAGAAACTGACCTCTTTGCCCCTAACCAGGCAGCAGGTGGCATCCTTAGAAAGGGCACGGCCTTCTGAGCTGCCCCACCCCTGGGGCTTCAAACAGAACTTCAGCCTAGTGGGATACAAGCAGAGCTTTTGGACTCCCTGCCCTCTACCCCCCTGCCCCACAATGCTGCAGGAGCTGCCTTGGGACATGCAACAGTTTTCAGTGGGGAGATAATGTGGGGTAATTCTTGGCCTTCTCCCTCTGAGGCTAAGCCTTGTCCTGAAGTGTTCAGGACTAGCTGGGTCTTGCCTGCTTCCAGTGGCATGCCAGAGAGCAGTGAATATAAATGCCCTTTGAAAGAAACTCTTCAACCTGTCATCCAAAAATATCCCATTTCCTTCTGCCTGTTAGCTGAGTCTTGCTCTTCTTCCTCAGGCTCCAAGAGTGTGACCTGAAGCTTTGGGGTAGATCCTGACTTTAAGCACTGACTGACAGTGTTGAATTTGGACTTCACAGGGGCAGTTATTACAGTAGTTCAGTGGGTAAAGGGACTTAATTTAATAGCACAGTGCCTGAGATTGGCAGTTAGGTGTTTTTAAGACCTCAAAAAAGGAGCAGGAATTAATGTAAGAAAAAATAAATGGATTAGAACTCTGAATACTTTGTTTATTCATGTACTGCCTTTCATGAATACCTCAACAGGCACTTTACATAAAATGTAATTACAGCAATCACTCAACTGAGTATTCAGGAAATAGAAATGTCTTCAGATACAACTCAAATGCCAGCAACTCCAAAAACGTGATCTGTCTTGGAAAGGAGTAACAGACATGGGATTGTCTAAGTGTATGGCCACAGACTTGGATACATTTAGTAAAAATGGCCTTAAGGGAAAGAGCATAGATTTAGAGCTAGAAGGAACTTCAGGGGTTAATTGATCCAACCCTTCATTTTATAGATGAAGGAATTAAGGTTAAGAATGATTAAGTGACTGGCCTATGGTTATTCATTAAGTAACAAAGCTGGGATTTGACTCCCATCCTCTGAATCCAAGTACCATTCTCTTCCTCCTGCATTATTCTGACATTGCTGATTTCAGAGAGCCTAAACACATCAATTCTGCTTACCATATCTGGAAATTATGATCACTTGGAATAACACTCTTTCACTCTGTCAAAATTAAATTGCAAGTTTATTTGGACTTTAATTACTACAAAAAAAGGCTGATTTTTTTTCCTGCCTTCTCTTTGCTGTCAGTGCTACATTTACAGATGTAAATGCTCTTCTCAATATAATGTGGTTTGATTATATTATTTGTTTTCTGTATTTACTTACACTGAAAGATAGGGATCACCTGAATTCCCATTTTTCATTATCTGCTTTTATCATGTCCTTTGTAAATACCTTTTGCTAGATGGAACACTTAATGTCTGTGACAGTCTGAGGATGGGGGAATGGGTTCTAGTCTCAGTTTGTCTTTATTTCCATTTACTTGTTCCTTCTTTAAGCCTGGCCCATAGTTATCCATTAAGTAGCAAAGCTGGGATTTGAATTCCCATCCTCTGGATGGGAGTTCTCATAGGACTTATAATACTGAAATAGGCGTGCCAATGTGAAAGTATATGACAGAAAAAGTATATGATTGGCATAGTTAGGGAAATATGCTGAAGTATTGTTCCCCATCGAGATTGTTTATTTAATATTATTTAATAATTTAACATTGAATATTTAATACAGAATATTTAATCAATTAATTAATATAACATTTTAATTAATATTTAATACTGAATATTTAATAAGAGGGCAGTATGATGTAGGGGAACAGGCACTGAATCAGTATGACTGGCTTTAAGACCCAATTCTCCAGCTTCCTAGCTGTGTCCTTGGGCTTTATCATCATCCAACTTCTCTGAATCTAGGTAAGGAAATGATAATACCTGTGATACCTATCTACCACAAGGTTGTGGTCAGAAAGTAATAGGTGTGACATACTTTGACAGAGTAATATGATATTTGAATGCCAGCATTAATATTTGGCTTTTAGAGATATGGCAATAAGATAAACCTGGGACCAAGACCCTGTAGATTTGTGAGATAGTAGAAAAGCTACCTGAATAAAAGTCAGGCAGGAGACCTGGGTTCTTGTTTACCTCTACCACTAGCAAGTTGTATGCTATTGGGCAAGTAAAAGTTTGGGTGGTGTAGGACATTTGTATTTGGAGTGGGTTCAAATCCTGACCTGCCACTCATACTTGCATGACTTTGGGCAAATCATTTCACTCCTATGGGCCTTAGTTTCCTAACCTGAAAAATGGATTTCCATTAGATGTCCTCTATGGTTCCTTCAAGCTCTAAACTGATGATCCTAAATCTTCTCTCAGGATTTTAGTTTCTTTACTTTTAAAATGGGGGGTGGGGCGTGGGAGAGGACAAACTACATCTACCTTTTGTAATTTGGGGGGAAATTGATGGGTTTTAGGGAGCTTGTGAACTTGAATGGGAAAAAAATTACATGCTTAACTTTCACCAAATTTGATTTTTTCTTTATAAACTTATGCATTTTGTTTTATACATTTAAAACATTATCCTGAGAAGGGGTTCATAGGCTTCCCCAGATTCTCAAAGGGGTCCAAGACACAAAAAGACTAAGTATTTCTGGAATAAATGATCTCTAAGAATACTTCAAACTCTGAGGTTCAATGATTCTAAGCATAGCAGTTTTACACGTGAAATGAGGACCTAGCTTAAATGTGATTCACAAGTATCCAATAGACCAGATTCTCATTCTTTGCAATTCTCACTATGGATTTCTGGATGATTATCTGGCCCTCATGAAATCTGATGTGTTGTCTCTGAACTCTAACCAAATAAAAAAAGTTGTTAAGGTCAATATATAAACGTATATAAAATATATAAAGGCCAGACTGGGTAGTAGGTGCTCAGTCAATACTTGTTCAATAGGATTGAATTTGCAATTGTATGTATCATAGGTGTTATCTCAGTTGAGTTAAGGCTATTGAAAAGAGATTCATTCAGCAACAACTTACTTTTATTTAAAGCCTTTTATCCTTGGGCTTCTCACAATCCTTTAAAGAACCTAAAATATAGCTATGCCAGGTAGCTATATGCCCTACTAGGGTAGGGAGGCTGGGACTTTTCCTGGAATGTCAACATTTAAAGAGGGTTAAAAATACTCAGAGTCCTTCAGAAGGTAGAGACAGAAAGCTTTATAACCACTAGTCAGCAAGAATGTTTAGTTAGAAAGTGAAGCTATGCTTCCTTGTCCCTACATAGCCCTGCTCTCTTTTCCTCAAATTGAATTTGCTTTAAAAAGTTTATTTCAGGGCACATTTCCTGCCCCTTGCCCCAGGTGCAAAAATTGCTAGTTAAGAGTCTGGATGGAACACATCAGTCTTAGGTTTGATTCTTACAGTCTTTGTGGCTATTGTTGCCCCAATCCTGGTTTCAGCCTAGCTTTTAGTGGAGGGACACCCACCACAGCAAAACCACTGCTAAAGTTGGCAATAATAGAACTCCTAGTCAGCAGTCTTGGTCTAAGAATTTAGTTTTGAATAAGTTGCACCATCCACCATTTTTTAGAATTTACCCCAGATCCTCTCCCTGATTCTCCAAGGCCAGCTCAAATGCTACTTCTTCCAGAATGCCTCTCCTGATTTATCACACACACCCCCACCAGTCCAACTTGGCTCCAAACTGGCATTGCACTTCATGCCTCTGAAAGGATCAATAATTTAGAGCTGAGTGACCTTAGAGGTCACCAAATACATCCTTATTGAAGAAGCTGGGGCCTAAAAAAAAATCATACCTTAAGTGAGGCCATGTAGGTAGTAAGTAGCAAAGCTGAGATTTGAACCCACAACCTCTGATTCCATAGTCAGTACTTTTCCCACTGATCCATGCTGCTACTCTTACTGTATTTTCACATTATACCTTGCATTATGGTAATTTGCACACATACTTTTATTCCCTTGAGGGAGAGTATAAACTCTCTGGAGGCAGAGACTGGATCTTATTCTGCTTTGCAGCCTCGCATGTCTGTAGCATTTAAGAGATACTTGTTGAATCAGACTGAATTTAATCAGGTATCCACCACATGCAGGTTAGTACGCTGGATATTATACAGGTTTTACAGAACAATAAATAATAGTTAACATCTATGTTACAGTTGCTACTTACAAAGTACTTCCTAATGATGATCTCATTTGATCCTCACAACTACCCTGGGAGGGAGGGGCCATTATTATACCTGTTTTACAAATAGGGAAACTGAGGTGGACAGAGGTTAAATGACTTTCCCAGGGTCACATAGTTAGTAAATACTTTGAGGCTGGATTTGAAATCAGGTCTTCCTGACTCCAGGCCTGGCACTTTATCCACTGTACCACCTCTCCATAACTCTGGATATTTTAATTAAAAAGAATTTCCCTGCAAATGCTTCAGTCCTTTCACTTGTATATCTCTACTGTTCCCAATACCCCTAAAATACTACTCTTTGTGGCTTTTATGACAATCTTCCGGACACTACTTCTATTAGACATTTTAGACAGGCAGCTTCTCACAGAATCTCAACTCTAATTTTTTTCTCCCAAGACCAGCGGTTCTCATAACAGTGGGTTATGTTCAGTTTGTAACAATGAAAATACATCCTGCATAGCAGATATTTACATAACGATTCATAACAGTAGCAAAATTACAGTTATGAAGTAGCAACGAAAATAATTTTATGGTTGGGGGTCACCACAACATGAGGAACTGTATTAAAGGGTCACAGCATTAGGTAGGTTGAGAACCACTGCCCAAGACCAAGTACTCCTAGATGTCTAAAATGTATTGTGACACAGTGATTATGATATTTCCACGTTTGTTTCTTTTTTATGGTAATACTATGGGGAATTTTCAACACTTTTACCATTTATGGCCCTCCCAAAAAATCTCAGATGTAACTTAGCTGAAAAGTATGTGTGCCTACTACCTTGTAGAAGTCATTCTGGTTAAGTCAGAAACTTTAAAGATCAAGATGATAAGGTTTAAACTAGAAGGGACATTACGGCAATTCTAGTCCAGAGATTCTCAAAACATGATCTGGGAACCACTGGAGGTCCCTGAGATGCTTTTAGGTGCAGTGGATAGATTACCAGGCCTGGAGCCAGAAAGACTCATTTTCCTGAGTTCAAACCTGGCCTCAGACACTCACTAACTATGTGACCCCAGGCAAGTCACTTAATCCTATTTACCTCAGTTTCCTCATCCATAAAATAAACTGGAGAAGGAAATGGCAAACTACTCCAATATCTTTACCAAGAAAACCCCAGAAGGGGTCACAGAGAGTTGGAGACATCTGGAACAACTGAACAACATAATCAAAAGTTTGTTCAAAAGGAAGGGAAAGGATTCACAGTGATTTTTAAAAGCAAGAAAGGAATCCTGAGACCAAAAAAATTTGAGACCTGCTGATCTAGTCCAATCCCTTTATTTTTTCTAGAGTAGGTGACTGAAATCAGAGAAATTTAAATGATTTGCCCTCACTGACTTGACTTAGAAGTGAAAGAACACAAGCCCTCAGACCCCAGAGATGTGCATTTTTGCCTTTAAAAATTTGGAACAAAGTTGTAAAGACCTTTCTAATCCTTGACTCCATGCAGTCTCATAATAGGGAGCTCCTTCACAGATCATCATTAGGAGACCAAAGGATGCTTTTATTTACATTTCAAGAATAAGGAAACTTGGACACAAAAAAAAGAGTGAGTTTTTGATGGTTAGCCAGCTAAGAAAAGGAGCTAGCAGGGCAGACAGGAGATTGGTGGCAATTGACTTAGTGTCCAATTTTGCAGAGTCTTCTCTATGTGGTGGAGGCATGGGAAAATGTAAGAACCACAAGAATATATGCAAGTTTCTTGAAAATATTTTCCCCTAGGCCAGCGGAAACAACTTTTACATTCATTGATGCAACAACATTTTACTGAATATAGGCTGTGTTGGAATCTCCATACTAAGAGCTTTTCTCTATATTTCCATACCGGGTGGGCATAAATCAAATAACAATAGGCAATTGGAGCTGGGATATGCTGTTGAGATAATTTTCCTTCAAACTGTAGATGCAAAAAAAAAGAAAAACTGAAACATGATGAAGTGAAGAGATTTGCCCATACAAATAGCTAGGTATAATGTTGATCTTTCTTTCCTGCCCATTACTAGGCACATAGAGCCCTGGTCCAGAACTAATCAGGCTCTGGGCTACAGAGAGTTTCCAATTAAGTGCTGAGCACAAAGATTTTCAAGCTCCTCGGCACTTTGTCAATCAGATGCTGGATCTTTGTTATATATTCTGGGAGGTTGGCATTTTGCTTCAGGGGTTCGCTCATGAGAAGGATCTCTTGATTTCCTGGTCTAGACTCTGAGTAGCATAAGTTCAGCGCCCTCCAACTGCTTAGATGTCTGTGTTCCTTTGATCCAGTGATGTATGTAAAGTGTATAGCAATACTGCTTCACTTAGACAACTGAAATCTTGTCTGTCGATCTTTGTGCTAATTTCTCTGCTTATATTTTCTCTGTGTTTTCTCCAAGTTCAAGGTGCTGACCTTTCTGCTGAACTAATGAGTATAATTAAAAGCAAGATTGATGACCTCTTTTCGAATAGTCTTTCCTTTAAAAGCAGATCAAAGAACCTATGCTAGCAAGTCATCCTGGGTATGCTGGGGCGCTTGCTAATACACCAAGCCAAGGACTAGAATTCAGGACTCAGACACTCAACACCTAGTCAGTGTCCTTTCCTCTTGGAATTTTAAAATTGAGTAGTTGATTAATTATTTAACCAGAGGAATATGTAGAGTGTTTTCTAAACCAAAGGGACCAAATAACACAAGTTGAAAAATAGTATTATTATTGATTGAAAGCTGGTCCCAAAAGTTTAAAAGTATTAGTTGCTACTGCTGTGGGTGCCTATGTACACCTATGTATGAACACACAAGCATATATACTGCATATGTGTATGTATGTATATACATAAATGTGTGCATATATATAGTATATTGTATATATGTATATATTGTGTCAATGTCTATATATGTGTATGCATATACATACACACATGTTATATATGACCATATGTTATGTATGATTCCATAGGAGATATATAATTACATAGTTCTTAGATCTGGCTTTTGTGGTGATATTTATTTTCATAGCAGTTGCAAAGAACGGTGGGTCCTCAAAGAGATGACAAAAAATCAGGTCCATGTATCTCTTTGGGGTTTCTGTGGCAGAGCTCCCCACCATAGTACAGGATCTCCAATCGGAAATTAAACAGGGAACTAAGTAGTTTCCCATGGAGAACAGAGTTAAGTGATAAGAAGACAGAGTTTAAAAAAATAGAAGTGAACCTGAAAGCATTAGCTCACTAGAAATAGCCCTATTCAGTATTCCACAATTTAGTCAGGAGACTCTCCCAAAGAGAAAAAGCTCCTTCTAGCCAAGGCTCTAAGAAACAGACAGACCATTGCTAAAGTGAAAAAGCAAAAAAAACAGTTGTATTTTCCCTCTGGGAAGCTTTATTTTTCTCGTTTAGTGACTGGTCATGTTTGAGGTTTTTTTTTCCTCTTTCTTTTTGGGCAATCAGGGTTAAGTGACTTGCCCAGGGTCACACAGCTAGTGTCTTACTGGAGGCTGGATTTGAACTCAGGTCCTCCTGACTTCAGGGTCAGTGCTCTATGAGTTTTTGTTTTTCTAAAAGAGCTTAAAAAATCCTATGGAATTCTAACTAAAAGAATAAAGTCAGAGGCTACCCATTTATTCATCTTCTTCCTGAAAGAAAAGATAGCACTCTAGTTAAAGCAGGAAGTTGAAAACAGAAAGAAGAACCACCACTACAATACCAGTGAAGACAAACTTTTGCAGCAACCACAGCTGAATGAAACAATGCTGAATAGCAGCCATGTGAGACCAGAAGGGAGCAATGTCTGGAAAAGACCGTAAACCACATAAGACTAATAGGGAGAACATCTGGCACAAATAGTGCATGGTATCACCAGACAACATCTATGCTGACTAGTAAAGAGAAACACATTGGTAGGGGCTCATGAGCTATTGTTTTAAGTGAATGTAGATCCATAGAGTAGCTTGATCTTAGGATAGACTTTTTTGAGGGCCCCATTTTTGAATTTTGGTGTCATCCTATGTGTTAACATTGGTAATAACTCACATTTCAATGACATTTCAATTGTTAGGGTTTACAAAATGCTCTCCTAGCAAAACTCTCTGAAACTTTTTGAGACAGGTAAACTGATAAAGTCTGAGGGATATCCTTCTCTTTTCAGTAATGACATGACCAATCAAATCAGCCCCCTGGAATCTAACCTTTTTCATACAGTTAAAACATAAACAATGAAAACAATTTTCTCTTTCCTGATGAAGAAAGAGCAGAACTTTTCACAAAGTTCTGAATCTAACATTGATTTTTATAAGCCTACTTGGATCTGAGGTTGCTTTCCTATTAGGATAATTTGCAACAGAAGGATTATGCATAGCCGGCTCCAACAGATGTGTGTCTCTGCCATAAAATGTATAGAGCATGGCTTGGGTGTATAGCATACCTGGCCTCCATTCTGAACATACTGAAGATGTATACTTTTGTGTAATGGAATATTATTGTGCTATAAGAAATGAGGAGCAGACAGATTTCATAATAACCTGGAGAGACCTATATAAACTGATGCTGAATGAGGGGAGCAGAACCAGGGGAACATTGTACACAATTACAGACACATCGTATCTGTGATGACTGAATTTGATAGAATGGGCTCATCTTAGCAATGCAAGGTTATAAGACAACTCCAAAAGGCTTGGAAAGTGTGGTCACACAGGGTCACACAGTAAGTGTCTGAGACTGGATTTGAAGTCAGGTCTTCCTGCCTCCAGGCCCAGCACTCTATCTACTGTGCCACCTATCTGCCCCTACTTGCTACATGATCTTAAAGCCTCTACTAGAACAGGCAGGTGGGTGCTTCGTAAGATCACCTGAGCCAACGGTGGACAGCCCTTACCCTGATAAGATCTGCTGCTGCCCAATCTAACTGAGATTACATATTTCAAAGGAGTGCACTCTGGACTTCTTCTGCCATGTCCCAGAAACCTCTTTATCCTGGAATGCTCATTCCAGTCCTGGAATTTACACATTCAATTTCTCCCTCTGATTTGATGGCTCCTCCATCCATTAAAGGAGGGGATCCAAGCAAGCCATGACTTCGTTTCTCTCCAGGATGTACTATGGACTTTCTCAACCACACGCCCTCCCTAGGCAGTATACCTTTGGGTCCCATGTGCTTTTCACTTTTTTTTTTTATGTTGTTTTGTATTAGAATGCAAGCTCCTTGAGGAAAGAGACTGTTTCTTTTTGGTTGTAATTTATATTTTCAGCATCAGCACAGTGTCCAGAATACAGTAAGCACTTGATAAATGTACGTTGACTGAACACTGACTTTGAAAAGGTTAGAAGTACCTGATATTACAAAACTGTTTTCTCTTTGTATGTGTGTCTTAGATGAATCTTCTATCTGGTCATTGTAACAGTATTGATCGTATTGTCAAGGACATTGAATAACAACTCTTGGGATCAATTATCCTAACGATAAAAATCTCCTAGTATATGACTAATGTATAGAATAAATAGCCAATCATAACAGTTCCCTGGTTTTGTAAATTGATCAAATTGAGGAAGAAATGGTCTACCTCGCTGCTAATCTTCAAATGTGTATGTCCTTGACCCTGTCTTCTTACTCTTTGACATCTTTGTAAATATTCTCTTCTAGCTTAGCTCTAGCCACACAAGAGTTCTTCAGTTATTCTGTCTCAATTGTTATTTCCCTATCTCTTTCATTGGTTCCTTATGTGGGTGATGCTCAATGGTCTTTCCTTGGCCCTCTTCTTTTCTTTCCATATCCTTTCTTTGGTAAATTCCTTTATTCTTCCTCTTCTGTCATCTACCTATCACACACCACTGGCAATGTAACTTTTATTATCCAGAGATCCAGTCATGTTTCTTCTCTTTTCAAAAGTTTTCAGTGGCTGCCATTTGTCTGCTGAAAGCTCAAATGTCTTACCCTGGCAAAGGCCCTCCATAGTTTGGTATTGGCCTAATTGTCCACCCTTTTCTCATATTACTTTTTCCATGCACTCTATGCTCAAGCTAAACTTGACTACTCAGTGCACCCACAACATATTTAACTTTGCTAACCTCCATGCTTTTCCTTGCACTCTTCCCTATGTCTAGAATGCCATTTATTTCCACCCTCTTCCTTTCAGCTGTTGAATTCTGGGCTATCCTTCAAAATCCAACTTAAATGCTACCTACTCCAGGAAGCCTTTTCTACTCCTTCCTGTCGATAATGGCTTTCCTCCCAGGAGATCACCTAACACTTTATCTTTCAACTTTCTAATGCACTCGTCTTAATAGTAACTCAAGTTTCTACAGTAGCTAAAGAAATATAAAACACTTTGGTCACAATGAGACTCTGAGGTAGGTATAATAGGTATCATTAACACTACCATTTCACAGATGGAAGAAATTGGCATCAGAGAGAGGAAATGGTCTACCTTACAGTGGTCCACCTATCATTGTGCTAGATGGCACAATGGTTAGGGTGGTGGACTTGGAGTCAGGAAGACTTGAGTGTAAATCATATCTTAGATCAGTGGTTCTCAACCTTCCCAAGGCACCACCCTTTAATACAGTTCCTCATGTTGTGGTGCCCCCCAACCATAAAATTATTTTCGTTGCTACTTCATAACTGTAATTTTGCTACTGTTATGAATTGTAATGTAAATATCTGATATGCAGGATGTATTTTCATTGTTACAAATGGAACATAACCCACAGGTTGAGAACCGCTGCCTTAGATACTTACTAGCTGTGTGGTTGTGTGCAAGACATTTAGCACCTCAGTTTCCTAATTACTAAAATGGGTGTATTAATAGCACCTAACTCCCAGGGCTGCTGTGAGAAAATGAGATAATATTTATAAAGTGCTTTGCAAACTTTAAACTACTATATAAATGTTCAACTAGCAAATATTTGTACCGGGGTTTAAAAGCCATACTTCTTTAATACAAGGCTAGCTTTCTTTTCCTCCATCAATGTTGTCTCACTATACACACACACATACATGCATATAAATATACATACATGTACACTATATATACAATATAATATATAATATACATATAATATAGCTATAGATATAGATAGTCATTGTACATTTTGAATATCTGTGTTAATGTCTTATTTCCCTACTAAAATGACCATTCTATGAGGATATGACTGGGGGTTATTTAAAATTTGCATCTTCCCCAAGTTCTTAGCATAGGATCACCAGAGGTGTTAAACATGTGTTGGGGCCCAAAGTGCTCTAAATACTGTGGGAATCAGATTAAAATGTAATTGGGAAATATTTAACTAAATAAATAAAAATAGAATAGGACATAATAGTATCCTGTAGTACTGTTAATAGCAAATTAACTATTAATATGATTAATTATTATTTTATTATATAATTATTAATATTAATAGTTAATAAGTGGTTTTCTCAGTTAATATGTGGCCTACAGGGATCCTTACGTGCAAGGCCCTGTTGCTATTTGAGTTTGAATCCTGCTTCAGACTCTTTCTAGGTATGTAACCTTGGACAAGTCACTTAAACTCTCTGAGCTTTAATTTTTCCATCTATAAAATAGTAATAAAGGACCTATTTCATGGTTTTGTAGTGAGATTACATGTAAAACACTATATAATAATAATATTTAGCACATTTATCACTTTAAAGTTTGCAAAGTGCTTTCTGAATATTATCTCATTTTTCTTCACAACCCTGGGAGATACGTGCTATTATTATATTCATTTTACAGTTGAGGAAACTGAGGCAGAGGTTAAATGTCTTGCCCATGTTCAAACAACTGGGAAGTATTTGAAGTTGAATTTGATCTCAGATTTTCTTGACCCTAAGACCAATGCCTTATCCACTATGCCACCTAGCTGCCTATATAAATGCTAGTTATTTTAATTGTGATTAAATGCATGACCTTGGGTAGGTTATTTCTTGGTTTCCTCAATCACAAAATGGGGTGGGGAGAGGTTTCATGACTTCTGAAGTTGCCTTCAGTTCTGGACCTGGAATTCTATTCATCTGAATAATGGTATTCAGCTAAGGCTGATAGAGTTTGCATTCCAATTAAAGAAAATCACATAGTCAAGTCTGTGTCATTCACATAAATCCCAAAATAATAGAAGAAATGGGAATTCTAGGGGAAAAAAGTTGTTTTATTATTTTTGGTGCTGCATTTGTAAAAGTTTCATGAAAGAATGACTATTTGGCATGAACATTACACCACCAAATAAATACATTCATTCTTTTGTAGGGGAAACCAGGTGGCAAGTTAAAGCTGCAGTGCTCAGAAAAGTATTTGCCCCTTCATTACTGTGACACTGGCTAGGATATGAGTTTAGGTAAGAGATAGAAGGTCAGCACATGTTTTACTTGAAACTATACTTGTAGGGCAGGTAGGTGGCACAATGAATAGTACACTGGCCCTGGAGTCAAGAGGACCTGAGTTCAAATCTGGCCTCAGATACTTACTAGCCATGTGACCTTGGGCAAGTCACTTAACCTCAGTTACCCTGCTTTCCCCAATCCAAAAACCAAAAAAGAAAAAGAAACTATACTTGCTACTCAGTTGTTAATAGAAATTTTCAGCTTAAGTACACTGCTTACAAATTATTGGCAGATTAAAAGGCTTATATATATATATATATATATATTTATATGTATATGTATATGTGTGTGTGTATGTGTGTGTGTGTGTGTGTGTGTCAGGCCTAGTAAATAATTTCTCAGAAATGATCAAAACATTATAAGGAATCAAGGTATTTCAGAAATGTCTTGAAAAAACTCCTATAATAAGTTGACATTATGAAAAATTTCCAACTTCCTCCACAAAACTATGTCAACCTGTTTTAAAAGAGTTAAGATGTGTCCTGAACAGATTATAGCTTGCTTACTTAGCAGAATAATGCATTTGTAGAATGTTAGAGTGGGAAGAACTTTAGGAATCATCTCTTCTGGTCTCTCCATTTTATAGATGAAAGACTAGAGAGGCTATGGTCATACAGTTTCAAAACTAAGATTTAAACTTTTCCATTCAGCCCCATTTTCACTACATTGTACACTATAACTCTTGTTTGTATTGGAAAACTGTTATAATTGTGTGGGCCCTCTCAAGGATAGGAATAAAGTAAAGCAAGCACTAGAATGCTTCTTTCTTTTCCCCGTTTCTTTCACCACTTGTTATTTTGGGTTTTGGAGGGAGGAAGGAATGAAGAAAGAATAAGGTAGAAAAAATGAGGAGCAGGGTCAGGAGCATGGTGGAAGAATTATTCCCAGAGTGCCTTACTCTCACCCAGATATTGAAGTGCCCTGTCTCAGAATCATAGAACTGGAACTGAAGTAGACCTTAGACATTGTTCAGTCCAAATTACTTCAATTTACAGAGGAAGAAACTGAAGCCTAAAGGGGGGAGGAGAGAGGAGGAAATATGGTTAAGTGACTTGCCAATGAAGGTCATATAGGTAATAAAAAGTAGGCTCAGATTCTGAATTCAAGGTCCTGTGATTTTAAATCCTTTATATTTTCCACTGTTTAGAGTACACACCCCAAATGTTCACATGGACTATTTGCGCCTGACCTATGGTAGAGCATTCTGAACTCACATTGCTCTGATCAGCCACTGTTGGACTCACTGAAACTTGACTTTAGCATAGCGATGTCATTCTGGTCCTCTTTGAGAATGAAGGACAACCAACCAACCAACCATTTCTCATTATACTTTGCAGCCTTAGGGTATTACAACTTCCATACAACTTCCACCTTCCCAGTTCTTCTCCTGCTCTCTGGGTCTCTAGAAGTAGATTAACATAATCAGGAACATACTACACGGTGTCACACACACACCTACAAATTCCCACACTCACAAACATGCTCCCTCATCTGGAGGAGAAAAGATTCTAAATGGGCAAATATCAAAGAAAGCAAATCAAAGCTGTGGGCCCAGGGGAAGTGTGAACTGTGTTCTTCTAGTTGTTTAAGATAAAATTATTTTTGATAGGTTCATTGGTTCTTGGCTTCATTTATACATAACATCATTTGTATCATGTAAGATTCTAAGTAACTGACACATAATATCTCATTTGAGCCACATAACAATCTTGTGAGGCAGATATTATGTGTATCATAAGTCCCATTTTATAGATGGGTAAACTCATATTTTTCCATTGTAACAAAGGCAATAAGTATAAGTTTTGAACTCTGACTCCGGGTCCACAGGAATAGCCATAACATCAAGCTTCTTTATAGAAGCAACGAATATAAATGGTCATATTCACATACTCAGATGCATTTTCTATTTGCTCCCAGAATATAAAAGGCTTCAGGATAATAACAAAAGAGAAAATGTAAATATTAGCTGTGGGGTACAATAATAATACCAATAATCACTAAATATTTACATAGGAGGGTACTTAGCAGCCATCTAGTTCAACTCACATCTGAAAAAAGTTAGCACTACAACATATTGAATAAGTGGTCTTGTCCGGTCTCCAGTGAGGGGGAAGATCTGTGAGGAGCGGGGAACTCATTACCTGGATAACTCTTAATTGTTAACAACTTTTTCCTAATATCAAACTCTTTGCAATTTCTCCCCAACATTTCTGTTTCTATCCTTTGGGATAACACAAATCAAATTTCTCTCCCAAATACTTAAAGACAACCATCACGTCTCCCTTGAGCCTTCTATTCTTGGGACAGAACATTCCTAGTTTCATAAATTAATGGTCCTATGGCATGAACTCAAAGCCCATCAAAATTCTGGTTTCCCTTAAATCTATTAATATTCTTCTTAGAGTACAGCATCCAGAACTGCACATGATATTTCAAGTGTGGTCTAGCAAGGGTAGAATAGGAAAGGACCTCACTGTTTCTGAAATTCATGCCTTCTTGATTGTGGCGCAAAATAGGCTGCTATATCACCCTTTTGATACATATGTAGTCCATTAAAAAAAACAATCCAGGCCTTTTTCATATAATCTGCTATCTAATCATGCCTCTGTGCTCTTGTCTCTATGAAGTTATTTCTTGAACTCATGTGTAGAACTTAAATTGCATCATGTATTTAACTTTGTAACCCATATTTTTCCTTTATATACACAACTGTAACATTTTATTCAGTAGATGTGTTTGAAAATTAGCCTGAAAAGTTAATATTTTGATTAGGAAGTCTATTTCTATCATATATAATTTAAGAATTATGTTCCCATAAAATTTTTTATTCTAAAATAAAATAAAAATTAAATAAAATCAGAACCTAGCTCCATTCCACCTTTTAGGCCCTTCGCACACTTTATGGTCTAACCAAATTGGCCTTCTTACAGTTTCTCATCCATGGCACTCTATTTTCCATCTTCATGCCTTTTCATTGGCTATCTCCCATGATTAGAATGTTTTCCCTCCTTAATTCTACTTCCCTAGTTTATTCCAATACCCAGATCAAGCATCATGAAGTTTTTCCTGATTTCTTAGAAGAATGATGGCAACTGCAAACAGAAATGGGGTCCACTAATTAGTACATAAAGATTTCTGTGAACTGCAGATTGACTTAATTTGTCATGTTATGTAACCTATAGTTGATATATTTTTATTTAGTTTGTTAAATTTTGCCGCTTACATTTTAATGTTTCAGTTGTGCTAGAGCAGTGGTTCTCAACCTGTGGGTTGCAACCCCTTTGGGAGTCAAATGACCCTTTCACAGAGGTCGCCTAAGACCATCAGAAAACACAGATTTCCGATGGTCTTAGGAACCGAGACACCACTCCTCTATCCGTCTCCAGGTGGGTCTTCCCACATGCAGATACACCCACATACAAGTATTAAAGGGTCACAGCATTAGGAAGGTTGAGAACCACTGTGCTAGAAAGTGCTGCAGAAGGCATGGGCTGTATGTTTGACACTTCTACTCTAGGATGCTAGTGCCCTCTCCCCTCAAATCACTTCGTATCTCTTTTGTATATATATCTATAAATGTGTACAAATTGTCCCCCTATCCCTTACCTCCCACCCATCAAATGCAAGCAACTTGAGGGCAGGGCTTCTTTCATTTTTGTTTTGTATTGTCAAAGCTTAGCCCAGTACCTTGCCATAGTAGGTATTTCATAAGTACATATTAATTAAGAAACTCTGAAAGGAATGTGATGATAATTCTGGCTTTTTAAATGTGCTTTTTTATATGCCTTACTGGTCTACAAAGCAATTAAAATAAATTAGTTAATATTTTTAAAAAATCTTATTAGATTCAACCTAGTTTTCTATTCCATCAAGATAGGTAAGTGGATGAGAGAGACAGAGTCTGAATGACAGGAACAGAGAGAGAATTTTTCAAAAATTTAATATCTACCAGATACTGCTAAGCCCTACAGATACAAATATAAATAAGCAAGATAATCTTTGCCCTCTGACAGTATATTCTAATAAGAGAAGATTTCACAGAAAGGGGAGCTATCGGGGGTAAAGGTAGGAGATGAGGATAATGGATTGAGTATGGACAACCTGATGTGAGGATAGCCAGGAGAGCTGGCTCCCAGCAAGATAAGGTGAAAGGTCACCAGGGGTGGAGTCCACTCTTGTGGTGAGGGAGAGATGAGGCCTGAGTGTGAGAGTGAGAGATGATATATTACTGAGCATACATCACATTATAAGGAGATGGTCAAAAAGTTTGATTTGAGAGGTAATACTTATATTTTTGCTTTCTAAACCAGAGGTAACACTAATAAGAATTTAAGGATAGGAGATATTTTAGGTGGAAGAGTTTTTTGTTTTGCTTTATTTTTGTTGTTTTTAATGCAACTTTCTACTCCTTTTAGTGCTGCCAGACTATGTCTTTTATGACTCATGGCTGAACACAACGTTGAATATTCTCACTTCAATCTCTGAGAGATGAAGAGAGTATTTGCTACCCAATAACCTCACAAGAATTTGATAAGCACTAACCAAAGGATTTTAGCCTATAATTAGCCCCAGCTCCTTGCCACAATAGCATCCTAATGACCCTTTGCAGGTAGATTTTTCTTTATTCAAACCTGGGATTTCACTGATAGAGGGAAATCTTGGTGTGAAAATGTCTTCCACTGATGCAGCTCAGCATCTCCTTATTAGTCTAAGCATCACAGTATTCAAGATGACATGCTTATGATCACATAGCTCATATGTGTTAGAGACAAAACTTGAACCCAGGTCCTCCTTGCTCCAAAGCTGGCTCTCTATTCACCAGAGAGCACCCTTCTTCTCTTGAAAATGGGCATCCATTCAAATTTTATAGCCACCAAGGGAAAACATTTTATTAAGTCCCCTAGTCAATGATAATAAGAGGGTTTTCTATTCAGGTAATTATGCAATATAATCAATAGAAAGACTGGGTAGACCAATATTTTGATCCCCACTGCCCTTTACCCTCCCCATTATTTTCTTCCCTAGAAAGCCTCTTTGGGGTGTCTGATTACATTTCAAAACTTCTGCTAATTTCCATTTTTAAAGCATATTTCATCTTTGTCCCCAAGGCCCTAAGTCTTTATCTTTTGATATCTTTATGGCACAACTAACTCACTTCAATCCAGGATACCCCACTCCCTATCCAATAGCATCTTCTGGCTCCAAGATCTCAGATAAACCCTAGGAGCCTTTTCAGTGGTCTGGGATTTACAAGGCAGGAAGTCAAAGGTCAGTAGCAATGCTAGACACGCTCACTTTCACACACACACACACACACACACACACACACACACACACACATCTATCATGTTAACTTCAGAATCCCACCCCCACCCCCAGCTCCCCAGTCTTCCTCCCATCTCTCATTACTGGTTATCTAGAGGGTAGATAAGGACAAAGGCCTTTCTTTTCCTCTCTTGGGCATTTGACATTTCCTGACCTCCTTCCCACCCTCCCCTTCCCCACAGCAGTCTGGCCCACCCCACCACAGACAAACACTCTTCTCAGGGGGAGTTCCGGGGCTTGCATTGTGTGGGCCCGGGGGAAGGTGCTCATTAGTTGCAGCTGCAGGGACCTGGTGCCTGCCTGAGTCAGAGGCGCTGCGGCCACCAGCGGCTTGGGGAGCAGTCAGCAAGGAAACAGCAGGGAGACTGCTCTGGTGGCTCAATCTGGCTGTTAATGAGCTTGCTGGTGGCGCGGCCTCCTCATCAGGCCCATTTGTTTTTACAGGCTGCCCTTTGTTGACTCTAGCCTTGTTTTTGTTGCCTTGCAGTGCAGATATTCTCAGGCGTTCAAGTTTTGCGTTGCTCTGCTGGGCTGTCTTCTTTTCATCGGAGACCGTGTGGGAGCTAAATTTAAACTTGATTAACAACATTTTAGCCCAGAAAGGGTCAGGATGCTATTTTCATGTTAAATGGTCTGCTCCTTGCTCTGTATTTGGCTTCTTTTTTTTTTTTTCTTTTTGCATGTGTGTTTTCTTTCTTTTTAAGACACAACAGAACACTCACAATGAGAAACCTCTTGCTTTTGTTGCCATGGGTGTGTGTGTGTGTGTGTGTGTGTGTGTGTGTGTGTGTGTGTGATGGAAAGAATAGAGCTTTGAATTAGTTGCTTGTTGTATTTGTCCCAGAATGTCATATATTGGACATTTGTATTTTCGAAACTACACAATCCTTTTCATTAATTATTCTATTTTGACAAACCACTACTGCCATCTTTGAGCCCATAGGATTTAGAGTTGGTAGGGAATTTAAGGATCAATTCAATTCCTTAATTTTATTCAGGAGGAAATTGATGCCCAGAGTGGTTATGTGACTATTGAAGAGTCACAAAGGTAATAAGTAGAAGAATCAGCATCTTTAGACTCCTCCTGGAACATAGAATTAAGGGATCCAGTTGGGAGAACAGAGTTTGAATCATGGTTCTGCCATTAATTCACTATGTAATCTTTGGCAAATTCCATCAATCCTCTGAGCCTCCATTTCCTCAACTATTAAATGAGAGCTGGATTAGAGTCATTAGACTATCTCTAAAGGTCCTTTATAGCTCTAATGGTCTAAGATGCTGCATACCCTGGAAGCTCATCCTCAGACAACCTTTCTGAGTTTCCTGATCTTTTCTTCCATTTCTTCTTAGTGAAGAAAATCAAAGAGTGATCATCAATAGTGAGCTTCACCAGCTAGTTATGTTCCAGGATAACATTGTACTGGATGCTTTGAGGTCCAGAAAATTTGAGAGTCTCCCTAATGAAATGCAAAGTACTGTGTTAGGCTCTGGCAACAGAAAGGCAAAATGAGGTGGTTCTTACTCTCAAAGAACTTACATTCTGCTTGAGGGAAATAGAATGTATACAGAGAAGTTAATAATATAACATGATATATATATATATACATATGTATGTATGTATGCACACATACATATATATACATACATACACACATATGTGAGACAATTACATGGCATAGTAGAAAGAGTACTGACCTAGAGTTAGGAAGACTGAGCTCAAATCCAGTTTCAGAAACTAGCTGTGTGACCCTGGGAAAGTCACTTAACCTTTGTGTGCCCCAGTTTCCTCATCTGCAAATGGAGATAATAATAATAATAATAGGGTTGTTGTAAGGATCAAATAAGATAATAATTACATAGCTCTCAGCACCGTGTCTGGCACATAAGCCCTATATAATGTGTGTGTGTGTGTGTGTGTGTGTGTGTGTGTGTGTGTGTGTGTGTGTGCCAGGCCTGGAGTCAGGAAGACTCATCTTCCTAAGTTCAAATCTGGCCTCAGATACTTACTAGCTGTGTGACCCTGGGCAAGTCTCTTAACCCTCAGTTTCCTTATCTGCTGGAGAAGGAAATGGCAAACCACTCCAGTATCTTTGCTAAGAAAACCCTCAAAGGGGACAAGTCTAGTTGGACAAGGCTGAAAAACAACTAAATAGCAACAGTCAAGTGTGTGTGTGTGTGTGTGTGTGTGTGTGTGTAAAACACAAAGTTAATTCCTACTGATGTGAATAGCACCAAAAAGTGGGGAAGGAAATAAACATTTATTAAACATCTACTGTGTGCCGGTACTTTACAAACAACAACCCTAGGTGGCAGGAGCTATTATTATCACCATTTTACAGTTAAAGAAACTGAGGCAGACAGCAAATAAGTAACTTGTCCAGGGTCATGCAGCTCATAAGTGTTTGATGTTAGATTTAAACTCTGTTCTTTCAAACCCTAAGTCTGTTGCTCTATTCACTGTACCCTGCCTGACTTTAGGGGAGATCAGGAAAGAGTTATACCTCCGCAGTTGATGGGGTCTTCTTATTCCCAGTATGCTTATACTTGTATCAGATTATCTCTGCTCTGGATCCTGGGTTTACCCACTTTTCCCCAACATTCCCACTTTGCCATTTTCTGGAAAATTCTGAAAACAAAATATCTTTTCTTATTTAATTCAGCTCAGATAATACCTAGAGCCTCTCTCTGTAAATGATATAAAGTCTGGGAAGCCAACTAGATATGCCTGGTAATAAACCCCTCCTCCAGTGCCTTGATCTCCTCTTTCTATGACTTAAAGACCTTCACAATCAAATCTCAGGAATTCCTGCCCCAGCAGCAGAAATTTAGCTACACCCTCTGTCCTAATGCAGGGATTCTGAGCCCTTGTTGTGTCATGGACTTGTTTGGTGGAGTCCGTGGAGCCCTTCCCAGGATAACATTTTAAATACATAAAATTAAAGGCATAGGATTACAAGGGAAACTGATTTTTATTAAAATAGTCATCAAACTATTTTTTTTTTGGTGGGGGGGGAAGGTTCACAGACCCCAGGTTTAAAACCTCTGTTCTTAGACACTACAGAACACGATAACCTCAAAAGAATCCAAATGACAGGGTGACCCAAAGATTATAGGCTCTAGAGCTTGGAGGAATCCCAGAGGCCACCTAGTCCATCTCTCTTACTTTACTGATGAAAAAATTAAGGTGCAAATAAGTGAAATAATTGACCCAAGGTCAGGATCAGAGGCAGAATTTGAACTTAGATCCTCTGACTCCAGAACCAGTGATTTTTCTACTCTGCTACACTATAGTGGAAAAATGGATAATACTTGGCAGTAGACAGAAGAGGTAATGTGTAAGATCTCATTGTATAGCTTAATGACAAAAAAAAAGTAGATTAGGCATATACCAAGAGTGAGGAAGAATGGAAGGGTACCTGGAGTATTGTACTGACTTCTATGAAATGAAAAAGAATTATGAAGTGAAAAAGAATCAGAGGAAGGTATCTAACATACTACCCACAGCCTCTCTTGGAAGATATAAAAAAAGACACGGACAAGAATCCCATTTTGTAAAACGCCAATTAGTACAGGTCAGAATTGAGACAGACTAGATTTGAATAGGAGGAAGGAATCAGAATCGGTCAAAGATCCATGCTTTTGGGATGACAAGTGTCCTTCCAGCCTCCTTCCTTTTTTACATCTGTCTGGTCTCCAAGCCCTGTCCATAAGAGTTCTGTCCTTAACATTAAAAAAATAACAACCCACACCAAACAGTCAAGCCCTATGGGAAAGCCACATGATTTCTAGTACTAGTGATGAATCCACTAGATGAGGTTGGCCCTCCTTTTCCTTTCTCTCTTTTCAGCTCTATAATTGGACCCTGTATGTATATCAGAAAAAGGTCTAAGGATTAGAGCAGATGTAGAGTCAAAGGGAATCAGTAAAGTAGGTACTGTTTAAAATGATATTTAGGATCTTTAAATGTACTTGGTTGAGTATGGCATTTACTTTACGATGGTCAGACCCATAAAGCAAAAAGTATAATTCTGGGCTCTGAAGTGTCAAGGATTATGAAGGACTGAAGCTTTAAAGAGTCACTTAATGCTTGTGTAGATATTAGGCTGCTTGGGGATATGCAAAGCCTTGATCACTGGTGTAAATTCTGTGGACCACATTTCCCAGAAGGCTATGTGTAAGCCTTTAGTATCCAAATATCTTGACTTTGTAACGTTAATGGGAGTTGAAGATCTTCTCCTCCCATTAATAGGCCTCACCTGGAGCCCAACAAGAGAAACTTGATTAGGAAAGGCTTGTTTTTCTGGAAGGCCCGCAGCTTTTGTTACTTTCTAATTAGTCAGTGGGTTAGGAGGATTGTGATGCCTTCTGACCCTAAAGAAGTGTATATATACTCTGAGGTTAGCATTTTGTTTTGAGACTCACTAACTGGAAGAGTGTTTGAGTGATTTGGCCAGACAAGACTTTGGGTAGCTGTTAAGGAGCATCCTCCCGCTCCTGGCTTTGAAAACCCAGAAGTTGGTGCTTTTCCTTCTGGTAACTATGTATGTATGTAACGGTCAAACAGTTGGATCTGTCTGTTGATTGTGTGTGTACTATTTTGTCAGACAGTTAGAAGCCCTGTCTATTGGTTTTTATGTTATTATTTCTGCTTATAATTTGTTTATATTTTCTCTGAAGTTCAGGGTGCCAATTTTTTCCCCTGAACTAAGTAAATGATATATATGTTTGATTAAAGTAAGATTGTTGACCCTTTTTGAGTTGCTTTCCTTTAGAAAAGCAGATCAAAGAACCTGTGCTAGCAGACCTCCTATGTGCTGGCATTATTGGTCTTATACCCCCACAGCAGCTGCAAGTAGCATTGCTGTTACAACCTTACACTGGCACAAATTGTCAATTAGAAAGAAGATTCTGTGGCATCACTAGCTTGAAAAAGGCTGTGGGAGTCTTGCAAGGTATGATAAGGCATAAGGAAAAGATTTGAAAGATGGGCAGAAATGAGAGTTGTGTACAGAGCAGGTTCCCTACCACTGGGTTTACTAAAAATTATAGGAATTGAAGCAAGAAGTTTCAATATTAATCTGGTTTGAGATAAATCAGTCAGTCAGCAATCATTTATTAAGTACTTACTATGTGCTATATAGAGGGCAATTTATTCAATTTTGATGTGTGCACAGGTAGCACTGAGTCACTTTCACTGGTATTCAAGCTAGTTTCCACTGAGAATGTACAGGAACAGCTCCCAGAGAGACCATTTGAGCTTCTCGTAAATATTCTAAAATGAAAAATTGACTACTCCATAGCTGTCAATACCTCTTGAAGCCCAAGTCTATAGAAGGTACTTAAAAATCAAGAAGCATATAGTTCTTATGTTATACAAAAAAATGGTTAAAATAGAAATGGGATCACCTTACCAAGGTAGAAAATGAATAAAAAGAGAAGAGGAAATCATCTTTTGACAATGAAAGAGATGAATGTCTTGAAGATTTATGAAACTAGAGATGATGAAGTAAAAATAACCATGAATAAAGCCTGGATAGATTCTTGGGAGAAATGAACCAAAGAAGAGATAAGGTTTTGAGACCAAAAAAAAAAGTCCTTTCAGTCACAAATGTGGAAATACTGTTTCTCATAAGGGACTGTTATTGACCTGCACAAATGCATTTGACAAGAATACCATTTATTTATATTTCTTCCAAGTAAAGAGTTCATGTTGGAAGATTTATATAAATCAGATTACATTTTAAAAATACAATAAAAGAAGTATCAGGGCCAAGCAGCTTGTCAGTTATTTTAAGTTGGTTGGGATAATGTGGTTGACTTACTCAATTGACCTTTACCCTTAAAGAAATGAGAAAAAATAGAGGGAAGAAAAGAAAGAGAAGAAAAAGAAAGAAAATAGAAGGTAAAGAGAGAAAACAAAGGGAAAGAAGGAAGAAAGGAAACTTAGAGGAGTCAAATCCAAATAGAAAAATGAATGAAGATGGATGAAGAAAACATTTCTCCTCAAACACATTTAGTCCGATGAAGCAATTATATAATAGAAGCACCTACATAAAATTTGCAGAACATTTTTATAATTCAAACATTCTAGATCTTAATATTGTATATTTGAATCATCTGGACTTTATGCCTTCATTTTAAATATGCAGAAACTAGCGTTAGGGGCAAGGTGGAAGTTCAAGATATAAAAAGAGGAGTTATGTCATATCCTAAATCTTCCCTGTGTCAGCTATGCATGGGTTCTCAGTTCTGAGCTCTGACATAGATTGCTGGCACTGGTTGCTGCACTTAGTCCTCCCATCTGACATTTTAGGCAACAGCATCCACTTAGAGCTCTGAGGAGGTCCTCAGCCTTTTTATCCTGGAACTGCTGTGAGCCAACAACTGAGCCATCTTCTCATAAATTTGCCTTGGAAAGCCCCACCTTTCAAAAATGAACTTCTCTTCGGCTTCCACCATGCCATTCAATGTGCAGTTTTAAGATTTAGAATTCCTGAAGAAGAAGAATGTTTCTGTGCTCTTTTTTGCTGCTTGTAACACAACCAAAACATGGTAATTGTTTCTACTTTACAAATTGCTTCATGTGTATAGACCTTCTACTCTCATGGTAAAATGTTGTGGTCCATAAAGGGATATAATAGAGAGTAGCAGATCATGCAGCCAGGAATTATAAGCCCTGCATTTTATTTCCAGGACCAAAGTTTGTATCAGAATAATTAAGCAAAAGATTGATTGAAAATCATACAGCAGATAAGAAAGAAATTTATTATACATCACTCTCCCTTTCTGCTGAATATTCATGGGTAATTTTTGCCTGTGAGGGAATTCTGAGTGTGACTGCTACAAAGAAATGTGTGTCTGGTTCTAGCCAAATAATCTGGGGTGTGGAAAGAGTGGGTGGAGATGACTGCTTTTGGGAGGGGGTGGTATCTGTAAATGTGGGCAAGACATGTAGTTTGGACAGACCTCACCCTCAGCAGGAAATGTGGTCACTCCAGTCATGCTGGTCACCCCCCTCACACACACACACACACACACACACACACACACACACACACACACACACACTCCTGTTGATCTCTCCCTGTGCAGCTGTAATTGGTTATCCTTATATACTTGGATATTTGTTTTAAGTGCTACAGTGGAAAGAGCTCTGGATTTGAAGTCAGAGAAAGTGGGATTCAAATCCTAGCTCTGCTACTTAATGCCAATCGGCCAGTGAAAGTCAATAAACATTTATTAAGCATTTACCATGTGTCAGACACTGTGCTAAGAACTGGAAATGTAAAAAAGGAGGAAAAAGACAATCCCTGCCCTCAAGGAGCTCACAATCTAACAGAGGGAAACAACAAGCTGTGAAGTGTGTATAAATAAACTCTATACAGGATAAACAAGAAATAATTCAGAGAGGGACAGCACTAGACCTAAAGGGGGTTGGGAAAGGCTTCCTGTAGAAAATGGGATATCAGTTGGAACTTAAAGGAAGCCAGAGAAACCAGGAGGTGGAGACAAGGAAGGAGAGCGTTGCAGGCATGGAGGATAGCCAGAAAAAATGCCCAGAGTTGAGAGATAGAGTGTCTTGTTCATGAAATGACAAAGACTCCAGTGTTACTGGATTGAAGAGTTGGGGTGAGAAATAAGATGTAAGAAGGCAGGATTATGTTTGAGTGTAACTGGGCTAAAAGATCTTTAAAGACCCTTGTAGCTCAAAAAAAAAAATCTAGGATTTTATTTATGGTTCATGAAAAACTACACTAGAGATAGGCAAGATAGGGCATAATATGGAAGAAGTCACAAGAGAGATGTTTTAAGATCATTTTTGATAAATGCATATATTTTTAATGCCAGAAAATTCTAGTTGCCATAGTATTTAAGAATTTATTTGGTGAGAAATCAACTCATTTCAGTTCAATTCAACAGGCACTTATTAGGCATCTATTATGTGCAAGGCAATGTACTATAGAGCTAGAGACATAAAGAGACAAAACCAAAATGATCTCCATAAAAAGCCTACATTGTACTGGAGAAAAATAATACGTAAAGATAAAATGATTTGTGGGAAGTATGAATGATGACTGAAGAAATCAGGAAAATGTTTATACAGAAGATTGAATACAATCTGAAGCTTGAAGGAAGATTGATATTCCAAGGAAAAGAGGTAAGGAAGGAGAGCATTCCAGGCAAAGAGAACTTCCTTTGCAGAGACACAAAGGTGGGAATATCATGTATGGGAACAGCACGTAGGCCTGTTTGTCAGGGATATGGTGGTACATATGAGGAAGAGTAACACAAAGTCAGTCTGGAAAGGCTTTGTGGTGCTTTGCAAGGCCACCGAGAATTTTGCCTAAGATTAATGTTTTTTAAAGCCAGTTCCATTGCTGGCTTATCCATATGTCTCTATAGGAAGTCTTAAGACAGCTATTACTGAGGGAAATTTAATTGTGGCTCAAATGGCATAAATCTGAGCTTTTCAGAGCCAAAAATTCTGATTTCCATCCTTTACCAACCCCAGTAAAATCTGGAAGAGTGAATAGAGAATACAAAAGCTTGGATTACTATGGGCTTATAATAAACATTGTATAGAAATCATTACATCAGATGTTAAGTGGGTTAACTGGGCCAAGTCTGACCAACTGGGCCACAAGTTATTAGAGGATGTTTTGTCAGTACAGAAATAGGCTGAAATGATAGTCATGGAACAATGGCATCAGATCTTTGTAAGGAGTTATTAGCAAGTAGAGGATTTCTTCCCTCTCTCCTGAAAAGGGTATAACATGTTACTGTGGTTACTGTCTTTGCTTATCACACTTAAAACTGATTTGGCCTCCTCACTATGAATATGAGGGTGATTTATGCATTTTCCTATGACATCCTACTCAGTATACTAAAGGCTTCTATAATGCATGTACCCTTTCCAATATGGGAGCTGATGTACAAGCCAGACAGTTTGCATATATGGAAATCATTTCTTTAAGCTAAAAGGGTTGTCTTTTATCATTCAGCATTTAAAAAGTTAGTTAATATACAGCAATAGAAGGAGAGGAATGCATCAACATGAAACAGAAGGGAAATTCATACCCCAAATGCAGGATTTCCCCATTTAATCAGGAGCAGCTGATAAATATGTCTCCCTGATGCTTTGCTATTTGATTCACTTAAGCCAAGTAAATGAACATTTGCAATTTTATTATTCTAGTGGTACCCACCAGCACCTCCCTAATCACACTGTCATTCATTATTCTATGCCCTGAGGTTCTGGGTTTTATAATTTGGTTGTAAAGATGTGTTCCAGGCATGCTTATGGAATACAAAAACTCATCCCCCAATCCTGGATTATTTTTCATATTTTAAAATAATATCAAGTTGGCTTCTGATCAAAACTTGGGAAGAAAACAGAAGTTCCACAGTAATCAAATTATGTATTGGGCTCAATCCTCCCTTTCAATTTCTGCTGCTCTAGAGTATGATCTGGCCATCACAGCAACCGTGCTGCCAGATGTTGGGAAGCCAGAATCATCCCCTCTACATATGTATCAAAATGCCTATGGATTATGTGTTTAGGCAGTCAGGGAGTATTAGGGCAGTATTGCCCCAGTAACATGACTTCCCGTTCTCCTCTTTTCCACCCCTAACCTCGCCTATGTCTTTCCACTTTAAGCATTGGGTGGTCCTGGCTACCACAGAGGTGAAAGCTGAGTCCATTCTTACCCTACTCATAACACCCCCCACTCCATTTTCCATCATTCCTGCCTCCTACTTCCTCCCAAGAGAAAAGAATCAAGTCCAAAACAACATATTTATCAAGTTCTGTTTACTCCAAAGGGCTTAATTTTTTTCTCCATTTTTGTTTTCACTTAATTCTTGGGAAGATTGGTGACAAATATTATCTGAGTTTTGCAGTTAGAAAAACTAAAGTTCAGAGAAAGCTTGCTTAGGAGTTTAATGAAGAAATCATAGGTCTGAACCTAGAGTACTAATTGTTACCTCTTATCCTGTCCTATCCCTAATGATTCATTATGTATCATAAAGATGGATCATAGGATCATAGACCTAGTGTAAGCTCCCACAAATGATTCTAGAGAGCATTGTACCCAGAACTAATCTGTACTGACCCAACACACTGTTTTGGCATTGGGTTTCAGTTGGAAGCCTACTAAAACTACTATCCCCTATACATTTGAGCCTTTTCTTCCCCTTTGTTGGTCAGTGTGTTACTAGTCCATTGATGCGTAGTGAAATAAAAGCATGCATTGGGCAGGATTGGATCCAGAAGACTTCCCATCATTTAGGCTGTCTGAGGTTTTTATATTTGTATTTATAAACCTATATAGCTTGTTAGTACATAGTTATCTGAATGTTGTCTCCCCTATTATATTGTGAACTTTTTGAGAACAGGCATTGTCTTTTGCCTTTCTTTATATTCCGAGTGCTTAGCACAATGCCTAAGTACAACATAGTAGGCACTTGATAAATGTTGGATGACTATACCACTTGTTATGGTACTTTCAGGGGTAAAAGTATGGAAAAATGTTGGGTATCTGTGTAGAAGAGTGGAAAGAATGCTAATGCTGAGTCATATGCATACTGAAGTGTGTGTGCATGTGTGTTTATATATGTGAATGTGTGTGTGTGTGTGTGTGTATATATATATATATATATATATATATATATATATACACACATATATGTGTATGTGGCATCACCAAAAAATAGCTGTTAACAAGATGGGACTGGGAGTAGCATGGGATTGATCAAAGTGTTGGGCATTTTTACAGATGTGAATTACCTTGATCCTTTCCTCCTCCTATCGAATTCCAACTCATTTATCTGCATTAACTGTCCAACTGAGAAGGAACTAACACACTGGACTGCCATTTAACTATAGGACCTGATTTGACAATATGCATTATTCATCTACACTTAGTTTTTCCTATGTAGATTTGCTGAGACCACAATCTCTTTAGTAATCATGGATCTAAATAAGGAAACTCTTCAGAGTTCTAGGGCTCTATACATCAGTACAATGTCATCTTCAAGGAGGCACAAATGTGGAAATTCATCATCTATAGGGAATTCCTCTTCTGTTTAGAGTTTGTACAGAATATTATCAATAAATCTTAGGAGCATCTTTAGTGAGTATATATCTGTTTTCTGCTTCTTTTGATGTTGATCCTCAAAAGATTGTTTGAAAAGTCATCCTTGGGGTTCGTCCAACATGGAATCTTGTGTGCTTTCATGTGAGACATTTTATTGAGATACACTCTTTAAAATTGCCTTTT
>CM053586.1:95506360-95528888 GCA_028646515.1 Pseudochirops corinnae
TATATATATATATATTATTATTATATTTTTATTAATTACATGCTACTGGGAATTGAGATATACAGCCACTGGGGGAGGGAGATCCATCTTGCCCTACTGGAAAGTCAGTGGGGTGATGGCGGAGGACATAGGAGAGAACAGATTAGGGGAGGGGAAATACAGTGGGATCGCTGTTTTGGGGTGGTAGGTGGGGAAAAGACAGGGAAAAAATTTATAACTCAAAATCTTGTGGAAATGAATGATGTAAACTAAAAAATAAACAAAAGTTAATTTTAAAAATATATTTAAAAATATATTTAATATATATAATATATATTATATATATATTAAATATATATTTAAAAATATATATTTCTACAAAAACACATAGGTAAAAATGAATTCTTCTATGTTGCAAATATTAGAGAGTACTTGGACTTCATTGTAAATGTGATGGTAATAAAGGTATTCCCTCTCATACAAAAAACAGAGAAAAGTATCTGTGAAATGTTTAATGTTTTCTAGTTTGTCGGTCTTCAACATCAGGAGTATGAAACAGATGAACACAAGCTGTATTATTGAGTGATACTGAGTTTTAGAGCTTTCCTGAATCAGATGAATTCTGAATTTTTATTTCAA
Organism: Pseudochirops corinnae; assembly: GCA_028646515.1. Classification (NCBI taxonomy): domain Eukaryota; kingdom Metazoa; phylum Chordata; class Mammalia; order Diprotodontia; family Pseudocheiridae; genus Pseudochirops; species Pseudochirops corinnae. Next base: position 95,506,979 of record CM053586.1, read on the forward strand.
TGTTATATTCTTCTGGGGATGCTGTAGGGCCATGAGTCATAGAGTCTCCAAATCTCCAAAATATTGAAATTAAGGATCACACAGGCAATGGAGAAGTACATAGTGGGCGTGAACAGGCTATAACACATTACACGTAAGTAATTACTCAGAAAAAGTGGTATAAAAGATGCCATCAGAGAAATGTATGCTAAAAAATAAAGTATGGGCTTGTCACTTAGCCAAAATGAAGGATAACCCACTTGCTCCATTAGTATCCATTCATTGCCAAGGCAATTCAAGAATACTTCTCCAAGTACTTTATGGGGGCCCCCTGTGGTGAAATTATGGGAGGATGTGATAAAGAGTCACACAGGATGGGTTGCAATCTGCATCACTGCTTGGAATGCCCACATTGATGTGGTCATAGATACAAAGGAATATTAGAGTGATAGATGGGGATGTCCTTAGAAAAAACATGAAACTTCCCCTCTAGATTCCCCAGATTTATTGGATCTGTTTAAGTCAACATAGTCAAAAAGTGCCTGCTCTCTGAACATTGGGTTTTATACCATGTGGTGAATGTGAAAAACATATGCAGGTCAAAAGGCCAAGTGTCTCAAAAAGTACCAAGAAGATCTCATCCTAAAAAAAGAAACAGCAATAATAATAATAATAGCCTAATAACAAAAGAATAATGTTAATATCAGGGAAAAAAATAGAAGATGGCTATATATTAGCCTGCTGTTTCTCTGAAGTTGACAGAACCAGAGAACATCTAAAAAAAAGTCACGTTCCTCTAAAGGGGAAGACAGAAAGCAAATGGAAAGTCTGGCCACCAGCCTCATTAAGAAAACTTTGCCAGAACCTAGCATATCCAAGCAATATGATGTGGGTGTGTTCACTTCCCATTTGAAACTGAAAATACTGTTTCATATGAAGATGGACCATCATGGGGAAAATGTTTTGTCCTTCTTTTGAACAGTTGATCCAGGAAAGAAAAATGAATGAGATCCTGGCCCCTTTGGGCTAGGTAACCCTCAAATTATTCAGATTTATTAGGGTTAAAGTAGGGGTACCAGAGACCTTTTCATCTGTGTCCCATGTTGCAGATGAGAAGGTGAAACAGGCAGATTCAATTAATTAAGACCATAATTAGAATGCTGACAAATTAAAATTTTTTTTAAAAAATCTCAACACTTCCTAAGCCTTGGAAAGCAGATGAGAGACTAGGCATGAGATCATAATGTATTGTCCTATTTCCTAAATATGCCATTTTCATAAAAATCATACATTCATAGAATGTTAGAATTAGAATGACCCTAGAGCACTAAGAAAAATTCAAAGGGTAGACCCGATGTTAGTTGAACCTTTGTTAACTTCTAGTGTATCTTCCCTGGAGAGCAAATCTTTCATATCTATCGAATGAGAAGACCAAGGGGAACTCCAAATTACAATACCTCTAACAGAATAGTAGGTGCCTTTGAAAATAGCACCTCAATGGAAAACTATAGCTGAAGCACAATATCAGTCTGAAAGGCTTCTTTCTGTTTTAATCATAGCAATAATCTATAGTGAGTTGTGGCTAAAATAGCTGGTGAAAGAGCTTTAGTGGTTCCTGATTTGGAGAGGCAGCTTCCATGGAGGTACCCTGACCACATATGTTTATCTACAAGTGTATTCCTCAGACCTAATTCCTATGCAAGTTTTACTCAGTGTGTGTATTTGTGTAAGAATGAGCTCAATATTTAGCTAAATGTTTTTGTTGTGAAATAAATTTGTTTTCTAGCTGACTAGTAAAAGTAAACATGTAACTGGGGACTCATGAGCTTTGATTTGGACAGGATTCTGACCCACAAATTATATAGTACCTAGGGTAGATAATTGGTGTCCTAGAGTGACTGAGATCTGTTGAATCACAGGATTCATACAGGATAAAATTTAAAGTAATTACCAACTCTTAGTATTATGCTCTATACACAATGGGAAGATGCTGAAAACTATTATGGGCAAGAAGAGGAAAAGGAAGAGAAATAGGAAAAGGAAAAGAAAGAGGATGATGACATCTCAGCCAAAAATAAAATCCTCCAAATAATAAGGAAATGAAAAATAAAAGTGAGGTGGTGGTGGTGTTATTGTTAAATGAAATAAATTTATCTGAGCTCCCATTCTGAGAAATTGTGAAGTTAAAGTTGTAAAAACAAATGTATGATCTTGCAGGAGCCTGTGTTATGTTTAAAGTAAGCAGGATATCCCTAGCTGGAGTGGGAAGTGATGGCTGAGCATGGTAAGAGGCCAGAGCAAATTATACTGTGTTTTCCTCTCCATCCCTCCCTTACGTACAATATTTACAAAAGTAAAAATAGCTTCAAGTGAACATCAAGGAGGTATCTTAGAATGGTAAAAGAAGTCTCAAAAAGGCATCTTTTTAGGGAGGTATAGATAGAAGTAAGAAGGGAAGTCATAACATATTGACTCTGGTAATTGTGGTGGATGCTGGGGAGTGAAGAGAGGAAGACTGAAGCATTATTGCATAAAAGAACTGTGGTTCACTTATTTTTTAAAATAAATGTTACTAATTTCCCTTGTCATATCATCTACATTTTTCAATGTATTCCCCATTACTCCTCCTTGAACTATCTCTTATGACAAAGAATAAAAAAAGAAAAAGCCATTTTACAAAACTATCCAGTGTACCTAAGAAGTCAATTATTGCATGCAGTGTTCTATACACATAGCCTCCTTCCTACCTCTGCAAGTAAGTGGATGATAGACCTTCTCATACTTAGTTCTTCTTTGGGGCTGAGTCTGGTAATTATAATTTGATAACATTCAGTTTCTATTGTTTTATGCTTGTTCTTCCAACTTAAATTGTTGTCATTGTGTATATTGTTTTCCTGGTTCTAATTTCTTCATTTTGTATCACTTCATATGTCTTCCCATGTTTCTTTGTTCTTTGACATCATAGTCTTAATTTAGTTAAACACAGTGATATTTTGTTACATTCATGTGCCACAACTTGTTTAGCTATCATGCAGCTGATGGGCATACACTTTGTTTCCAGCTGTTTTTTACTTTAAAAAAACTTCTTCTCTTTTAGTAATAGATGTCCGAATCACTTGCCTCTAAAGTCATTGCCCAGGGCTTAAGCAGGAGTAATCACTCAGATCTTCCTTGGTTAGGGATAGCTTTACTCCTCCATATTTTTTTTAATGATGTATTTTTTCTCCTCTTCCTCTTTCTCCTTCCCTTCCTTCTCCTCTTCCTCTTCCTCCTGCACTACTACTGCTTTTGTATAGTATCTATTATATGCCAGACACTGTGCTATTCACTTTCCAAATACTTATTTTATCTTGATAACAATCCTGGGAGGTAGGTGCTATTATTATTCCCATTTTGCAGATAAGGAAAGTGAGTGGGGCAGAATTTAAATGACTTGCCCAGGGTCACAAAGATAGTAAGTGTCTGAGGCCAGATTTGAATGTCTTCCTAACTCTAAGTGTAGTACTCTACCCATTGCACCACCTAGCTAGTCCTTAGAAAGCATGCTTCCCTGCTGGGATCTTCCTGGGACTATATAAAATTTTATTTGCTCTTTTGGTGATTTTTTAAAAAACTGCAGAACTTAGAGTTCATGATACTTGACATTATTCCAATTTGCTATTAAAAATAAATAGGAAGGTAACCACTTCTAAATATATACCATCAGCTTCTAAATATAGATCACAATCTAAGAAAAATTTCCATAGCTTTTAGAGTGAATTTGATTCTCTGTGTATGCTCCTATAAAATAGACAGCAAAGGTTCTGGAAAGAGTTTTTAAAGAGTCATTAGGGCACGAGTATTAGATTCTTCAAGTGGACATGAACTTCACAACTCTAAATCTTAGCAATATTTAAGTATTTTCAAGCAGTACTTACCATTTTTAGGGGTCCACAAAGGGGAAATTTCTTCAGGTAACTGATAAAGATATTTCTTGGAATTGTGACTAGAATGAAAATTTCTTCCCAATGTTTGTGTGGAAGGAGACCTATGGTATCTTAGACAAAACCCCTCAACTCCACGAATCATCATTTTCCTTATCTGTAGAATGAAGGGGTTATAATAGCATATCTTTAAGACCCCACTAGGATTAATGCTTCTATGATTCTATGATCTATAATCTACCCAAAATTCAAATACATGACTTTGACTTTAATAAAAAGTGCTTAATTCAATTAAATTTAGAGAGCATTTATAAAGAACTTTAGCTATGTGCTAACACTAATAGTAGCAATGATGGTGGCAGGGTAATAGAAATAAAAACTAGTCAGTTTCCTCTATCAGTTTAGAGTCTCATTGAAGAGACAAACTACACATTCAAAGAACATACAGCCTGGGTTGTATGAAGATAAGAAGTAGAGAAAGTAAGTGAGATCAGAGATCATTATAGGGAGAGACCAAAGGGGCCAGAGAGGTCAGGAACAGAGAAAATGAAATCCTGAAGGATAGATAGGTTTGGAATAATGGTGGAATTTAGAAAAAAATCTACATTTGCTTTTGCCTTTTAAGGGGAGTTAAACAAAATCCATGCAGATATCCAACCCAAGGAATGCATGTTCCTTACCCAGGCTTCCCCACTCTAGTGGCTTACTGAGGTTTGTCCTCTTAAAGAAGCAGGTCATATTTTGAATATTTCCAGGTCTTCTTTCACTAATTAAATGTATGTCATTGCTTTGAAATTTAGTGCTTAACAAAGTACTCTATGCATAATAGGCAATTCAGAAAAAGTTTGTTGAGGATAATGAGAATGGTTCTGATGGTGGTGATGGTAAGGATGGTGCATTCTGTGTAAAGTGACAGGCTGATAAACTAATCCGAACTAATGGATTAATAGGAAAGATTACTCAAAATCCAAAGAAGGACTCAAATGGTGGAAATTCAAAGGGTTAGAGTAGTTACTGCCTGTCAGATCTCATGGTAGCACAGTTACCTAGAAAGTTTCTGAAGTAGGACTTTTGGCTCTGTTTAATTTAGGATTTCTTTCCAACTGTAGGATTGGGGGAAAGGATAAACACCTGCTTGACAGACTAACTATGTAATAATAGGCTTTTGCTTAATATAATTTTTTCTTTTAAATTTCAGGAATATCACTTGATCTGTAGCATATTTGAATTCATGCAGTAACTAGTTGTATCATTAAAGGATAGACAATGTGGTAAGGTGGTTAAAGAACTTGATCTTGGAGATAGAAAGAGTTGGCTTCAAGTTTCGCCTCTGATACATACTGGCTGTGTGATTCTGGCCTCTGTATGTGTGTGTGTGTGTGTGTGTGTGTGTGTATGTATATGTATACATATATATGTGTGTGTATGTATATGTATACATATACATATACATATATATATATATATATATATATATATAAATACCATTATATTTATACTGGTTAAATTCTCAGTACTACTGCAAGTCTCTGCTATAATTTTCTTTTTTATTTTCTTTTTTTAACTTTAATTTAAAAACTTTTTCATTTAGTATTTTTCCCCAATTACATGTGCAAACAATTTTCAATATTTGTTTTAAAATTGAGTCCCAAATTCTCTCCCTCCCTTCCTAGCCACCTCATTGAGTTCTGTATTGGTCACGTTGTAAAAGAAAACACAGACCAAAATAAAAATGTAATAAAAAATAAGGAACGTTTAAAAAGTGTGCTTCAATCTGTATTCAAACTCCATCAGTTCTTTCTCCGGGGATGGATATCACTTTTCATTATAAGTCCTTTAGAGTTGTCTTGGATCATTGTATTGCTAAGCATACCTAAGTCATTCACAGCTGATTATCTTACAATATTGTTATTACTGTATATAGTGTTCTCTTGGTTCTATGCATTTCACTTTGCATCAATTCATGTAAGTCTTCCAGGTTTTTCTGAGAGCTTCTAGCTCATCATTTCTTATAGCACAGTAGTATTCTGTTACATTCATGTATCACATAACTTGTTCAGCCATTCCCATTCTACTTTGGAAACTTTCCGGTGTGTCAATGTCCCTTTTAGAATGCAGTGCTCAGAACAAAATGTAGTACTTTAGATATAGTCTCACCAGGACACTATACAGTGGAGCTCTCTTCTACTTTGCTTTCACTAGAATTTTTTGGTGTAAATTATTTTGTGGCCCCTATTAAAAGACAATTTCTTAATGAGAAAAACCATTAAAGAATAATTTATTGCCCTGAAGTTCAAACATAATTTTTACAAGATATTAGAAATTACCAACCATTTCATCAAAAAAAATGTTAACAACCATTGCAACTATTACTATGCTAAGTGATGTGAGAGTGTTCTACTGGCATAGCCTTCAAGAGCTCAGTATTATGTCTTCATTATAATGAAAAAAGTAAAACCTTAGTAGAGATAACCATAGTTGTAGCAACATGACTTAAGATAACATAGCATTGACACTTTTGGCTACCATATCAGCTTCAAATATATTGAACCCATTGAAACTCCTAAAATGTCTGTCAAGTGAGCTACTTTCTAGCTATAATTCCCATTCCTTATACATGTGCAGGTGGTTTCTTGAAAGCAAGTATGGAAATTAATGTTGATCTCTGGGAAATTTCAATGAAGACATTCTCATCCATAACCACAATGTAGGTTAAGATATTTTAAATGTATGACAGGTCATACATCAAAGTGGCTTGAGAAAGATTTTAAATTGGAGAGAAGGATTAGAATTAAGGGAAGCCAGACAATTGTTACAGTAGTCCAAGAAATAATAATGGTCTTAAAAGGTTGCTGGTAATAACAGTGGAAAAGAAGTACCAGTGTGAGGGAGATTGCAGAAGTAGAATGGAAAACAATAATTGGCAACCCAAGTGGGTAGAATAGGTGAAGGAAGATCAAAACTACCTTTAAGGGTTGGCAGCACCATGAACAGAAATAAAGAGGATTACAAAGAGAAGCAGTCATGTAATTGATTTATTAGCAGTGTGACTCTGAGGAAACCACTGAACCCCACTGAGCCTCAGATGTCTCCTCTATAAAATGGAGTTATAATAATATTTGTATTACCTAATCAAAATAATTATTGTGAGAAAATTTGTCATAATATGCTATATAAATTTTATTTATTATAATTTTATAAATGATATGACACAAATATAAAGCTATGCCAAAATTGAGATAGGTTATCCCAAAGGTCTTAGTGAAGTTTTAGACACTAAGACTTTTGGGCCACTATCCCATTGGAAATGGGAAAATGGAATTGGGAGGGAGGTCAGGGCTGGAGTTTTAGGAGTTAACAGTAAAGAGGTGATAATTGAAACCATAGAAACAGAAGAGATCACCAAGGGATGAACAAAACAAGGCCCAGCGAAGTGAATAGACTATTCTGAAATCACACAGCTTGGGAGGGAGCTGACTTGTCTGAAGTCACACAGCTGAAATCTCATTCTTCTGATTGTGTGCTGCCTTTCATTAGTTTTATAGTCTGCTAAGTAAAATGCTTCAATATTTCACGTACCTAGGAATATTATGTGTATGTAAATTTTTGTTCACTTATGTGTAACATATGTACATGTTGTAAGTGCAACACAGTGTTCTGGTTAAGCATTTTCATTCTTCTGAGATGTGTGAGAGTTGTGGGAGAGAATGACAGAATGGTGAGTGTCAAACCTACACACCCATCATCTCTCTTATCCAGGATTTGGGGTTGATTTCTGCAGAACTGTACTCATTTGGGGATTGGTTTTTCATCTGAGCCTGGTCTCTGTTAGACAAGCATGGAAGGATATGAGGCTGGTGTACGACCCAGGCTACATTGAGAGCAGGCAGCGCCTGCCTTTCCCCTATAGACAGGATGACAGCTGGAGTCCGTGTGTGCCAAGCTGGCGTTTGACACAGGAATGTTTCTGGTCTGTAGCCATGCCACAGACTACAGTACAAGACTTTGAAAAATGAAAGGAAGAGAACTTGCTAATGCGTATGAGCTACTTGAAACATTCATAGGCTGGAAGCTTCACTTTCATTGTTTAAAAATATATTACTGAGATGTTTAAAAGAAGACCTTTCTCCCTTGTGAGAGATAGTGTAGGGAAGACAATGAAGACTAGACTGGGATATCAGCAGACCGCGGTTTGAACTCCTCCTCAGATACTTCATAGCTATGTGACTGTGGGCTAGTCACATTACTTCTTAGAGACACAGTTTTCTCATCTGTAAAATGGACATAACTGATACTGTCATTACCTAACTCACAAAGTCATTATGAGGAAAACTCTGCAAATCTTAAAGTAACATGTAAATGTGTTTCATTATGATGATTCTCATGTTATTTGATGGTGTTCAGATGGAAATGATTCAGGAATAAGTCACTATCCTGCTGTTATTCTATTATATTTAATATTCTGAGAACTAAAGCTTCAATTACCAAAAAAAATGCATTTTGTAATTGAATCCAAGGATTGGGGAATAAGCTTTTCCTTGGTAGGCTTGCTGAAAGCATCTTTGGTACAATTCCAGGAGCAGAGAAGACAATAGGAATGATATAACCCTCATCTTGCTCCCACATCACTTTTGATCCTTTCTGCTAGACGTCTTTATTTTCAAGATTTTCTTGCCTTCTATTTTGGAGATTAAAAGCATTTGGGATGGCAAAATATATTTAAAATGTTTTTATGTTTTTATGCATTGAAGCTATGTACAGAAAAATGATAGTGGGCAGAAGTTCTGTTGGTAATAAGTCTGGTTCCATTAGAGTATATTTGTTGCATTCTCAAAGATATTTTGAGGTTTATGTTTGCAGGACTGTGACTGGTCATCTTTTTGTTTATGAAATGTAACAAATTTCTGATGTATAATTCTAGCAACCAGGTTTCATCTCAATAGGTACTCAACAGGTGATAACTTTTTGCAGCCTGTGGTGATGTGTTGTACATGTTGTTCAGTCGTGTCCAACACATCTTGATCTCATTTGGGGTTTTCTTGGCAAAGATACTGGAGTCGTTTGCCATTTCCTTTTCCAATTCATTTTACAGATGAGGAAACTGAGGTAAACAGGGTTAAGTGACTTGCCCAGGGTCATACAGTCAGTAAGTGTCTGAGGCCAGATTTGAACTCAGGAAGATGAGTCTTCCTGACAAAGGTCACCAAGCTGCCCATTCTGCTCTTCTACATTACTGAAAAAAACTAAGACTATCTGTTGTGAACTACCTAATCCCTCTATTTCTCTAAGGCCTCCATTACTTCAATACATATTTACTTCTCTACATCTTCTGCTCTGACTTCTAATCTCAGACTCTATTTAAACTTCTGGCTTGAAAGGTGCTAATAATTTCTTAACTGATAAATCAGCTGACCTTTTCTCAGACCTCTTTATAGCTGATGATACTGTAGACTACCTTCTCTTCTAGGAGAGTCTATGATGTTGTTGTTCTATTGAAACTGCTTTCTCCAAAGGTATTAATGATCTCTTAGTTGCCAAATCCAATGACCTTTTCTCAATCCTCATTCTTCTTGACCTCTCTGCAGCCTCTGACATTGTTGATCACCCTTTCTTCTTTGATACTCTCTTCTCTGTAGATTTTTGGGATACTACTTTATCCTTGTTCTTATTCTATATGACTCTTCCTTGGTGAACCTCCTTCAGATCATGCTCTCTAACCATTCTCTAACCGTAAGTGTCTCTCAGGGTTCTGCTGGGGGTTCTTTTCCCTCCATACTACTTCATTTGGTGTTCTCATTAGTTCCTATGGATTTAATTACTGTCTCTATGCTAATGATTCTCAAATCTTACTATCCTTCCCCCAACCTCTCTGCTGACCTCCATTCTCACATCTCCAACTACCTTTTAGACATCTTGAGCTGGATATCTAGTAGATATTTTAACCTCAATATTTCTAAAACTGAACTCATTACCTTTCTCCCAAAGCTTCCCTGACTCTCACCCTCTGTCTTCTTGTAGAAGGCAACATCATCTTACCAGTCCCTCAGACTCACAACTTTGGAATCATTCTGGATTCCTCATTATCGCTCACCTCTCCCCCGCCATATCCAAGCTATTGCCAAGGCCACCTTTATAACATTTTTGAATATGATCCTTCTTTCCTCTGACACAGCTACTGATCTAGTGCAGGCCCTAATCACCACACACCTAGATTATTGCAACAGCCTCTGGTGGGTCTGCCTGCCTCAAGACTCTCCCCAATCCAATCTATCCTACATTCAACCACCAAAGTGATTTTCCTAAAGCTCAGGATTGATCATGTTATCCCCTTCCCGTTAGTTCCCTATTGCCTCCAGGATCAATTACAAAATGCTCCATTTGGCATTCAAAACCTTTACCAACCTAGTCCCTCCTAACTTTCTACCTTAATCCCTGATGCTGACTTCCTGGCTGTTCCATGAATGAGACTCTCCTCCTGGTTCTGGGTATCCTCTCTGGCTGTCCCCCCTGCCTGGAAATGCTCTTCCTTCTCAACTCTGCCTACTGACTTCTCTGGCTTCCTTTAAGTCTCAGCAAAAAATCCCATCTTTTACTGGAAGCCTTTCCCAACCCCTTACTTCTCATTAGAAGAAGCCTCCCCTCTTGTTGGTTATTTTCTGTTATTGTAAACATAGCTTATTTGTATATAGTTGATGCCAAGTGGTCTCTTCCATTAGACTGCAAGCTTCTCAAGAACAAAGACAGTCTTTTGCCTCTTCTTATATCCCCAGGACTTAGCGCAATATGTGGCACACATTAGGCAGTTCCTGAAGGTTTATTGATTGACTGATAGTGTCTTTTCCTATGGAGCACTCTTGGTTTTCTTTAAACCTGTGTGGTTCTTCTTTCCCAGTCTCCTTTGGTTAATTATCATCTATTCATCTATTTCCAAAGTCTTAATAGCCCCAAGGTGCTGCTCAGGACTCTTTTCTCTTTCCTCTCTGTACCCTCTTCCCTCATCTCAATAGCTCCATTGGTTTAGTTATTATCTATATTGATTTCTAAATCTATATATTTAGCTCTAATCTTTCTCCTGAGCTCCAGTACCATGCCACTAACTGCTGAGCATCTTCATCTAGATATCCTATCAGATTTCAGTATGTCCAAAATAGAACTCACTATCTTCTCCCATAAACCTGCCCCTCTGTTAATGCTACCAATATCCTCTTAGTCATCCAGATTCAAAACCTGGAAGTCATCCTTGACTTCTTTCTTGTTTATTCCTTATCCCTCATTTCTAATTATTTCCACCTTCCTAACATTTCTCCCATATATCGCCTTTTCTCCAAATCTCAGAGCTACCACCCTATCACCTATCAACCACTATCATAATAACCTTCAAATTTGTCCCTCTGCTCAAAGCCTCTCCCTTCTCCACAAGACTTCCTTCCAAAAATAGCCAAAGGAATTTTGCTAAGGCACAGATTGGGCGTATTACTTCCCTCCTCCAAAACATTAGTAGTTCCCTAGTGCTTCTAGAATAGCATAACAATTCCCCCACCTGACATTTAAGGCAGACTCTTTAACTTGGCTCCAAGTTACCCTTCCAGACTTATTTCACATTATTCTCTTCCTAGTCCACATACACACTCTACATTCTAGCCAAATTGAACTGGCTGTTCCCTGAGCTCACCATTCTGGGTCCTGACTCTCTACATCCACAAAAGGCATCTTCCATTCAGGAAATGTCCTTCTTTCTCAGTTCACCACTCAGAAGCTTAATTAAATCTTAAAGATTTAATTCAAGTTCCACCTCTTTTTCGAAGCATTCTATGATGTCCCTCCTTTAAATTATTTTGTATTTACTTAGCAATATCTATCTCTCTGTATTTCTATCTATCTATCTATCTATCTATCTATCTATCTATCTATCTATCTATCTTTTTAATAGAATATAAACTCCTTAAGAGGACGGACTGTTTCATTTTTGCTCCTAGGACAATGTCTTATATATCATTGGTGCTTGGTTGAATTCCTGATTCCAGAACAGGAAAAAGACAATAGAATCTTGGGTGATCATACCTAAACATGGATTTTGTGAAGGACCTGTTCTCAAACCATAGCACTATAGATAACTGCTCTGAGGAAAGTATATGAAATAAAGTTAGTCCCTGATCTGGCACTATGTTGTTAGAACTGCAATGTATTGAACTTTAAAGAGTTCTAACTCCCATTGGACAAAGAGAACTATTAAGGTTTTCTTCCCCCTAGGGCAGAGAATGTGCCCAAGGACAGAGAGTTGTCAGGTTCCTACTGAGATGAGGAGCTAGGGTACAATGTCAAATGATTGCCAGCTGTGGGAAGTAGAGAGTGACACTTGAGACCACCTGCTGGAAGCAGATAGGAACTACCAAGAACTACCAAAGAGACTCCAAGAGAGAACAGTTGGCAGAGACAAGATTCAGTCAAAAAGGTATTCATGTTTGGGACTATAAGCAACACCTAGAATTCAAGTTTAGGGATCTATGCTCCTCATGATCGCTCAGTCAGGATTTCCGCTTCATTTTTCTGCTTTCTTTTAATAAAATGTCCTTTTACAAAATTGTGGATTGCATCCTAAGGGTCGTTCATTTCTCTTAAGGCAAGTAGTGCAATGTGGATATTTTCCCAGGTTCTGTGGGTAGGAGTATATGAGAAAGAGAAGTGAGAAAACCCCTTCAAAATGTTCCTGAGTCCTTTGTGCCATGAAAGTCTCTGATGTAAAAGTTATTCCAGGTTCTTCTGAGTGGTGAAATGGTTTTGTGAGGCTGTATGGATAAACAGAAAAATGTGACAATGTCTAAGGTATTGTACATAGAGAAAATATCCTAGACTAGATTTGTAAGATGACCTGAGGACTCTCAGATAAATGCCAACGAACAACTATAATTGATGATAATCACAGGGTACTTCAAGGTTTTGTTCATGTTGTCTTTTCTTACTCAAAGAAGAACAAAATGACATCATTATGTTGGGGTCAGTGTACAGATCAACCATGTCTAACTATGTCTGATCAGACCAATATAAGCTCCAAAGTCTCTACCTCAGGTCAGATATCAAGAGTCCACATGCAAATGTACTATATACACATCATTACATCTGATCTTCACAATAACCCCATGAGACACATATATAGGTGATATTATTTCCTTTTTAGGGATAAGGGAATTGAGATTAATAAAGGTTAAATAACTTGCTCTTGGCCATGCAGATAGCAACTCCATCATGGTAGAAGTTGTTCTTTCCTGAGTCTAAGTTAAGAGTACTTTCCACAACACTATTTTGTCTCACAGTACCATTGTACATTGCTTCCAGAAGACACTGTCCCAATAAATAGCTAAGGTCAAACAGAGTAAGAGAATTTAGAGGATTATTAGGAGAGGTAATGAAGACAAAACTGAAAATATTGCCCTTCCATTGAAGAAAATTGTTGTGAAACGAGACTAGCTCATTCTATGTTGTTTTGGTTATTATCTCCTGAAGAAATAGACCTACAAGACCTATGGGAGGTTAAAGAGAGGGACAAAAAAATGGAGCTGTTAGGAGGATAAACACAACTAAAAAATAAACTGCGATTTTTGATCTTGGAAGGTTGACAACTGAGGATCCCAGATTAAGAGATGGAAAGGACCCAGTCCCAGGCCCATTATTTTACAGATGAGTAAACAAAGACTTTGAGAGACTAAGCAATGTACTCAAGCTTACAGGATCATAGATTATAGATTTAAAGCTGGAAGGGACGGAAGAGGTCATCTAGCCTGATTCTGTCATTTTATAGGTGAAGAAATGGCTGGCTCAAGGTCACATAAATGTCAGAATCAGTATCTGAACGTTCCATAGGTCATTTAAGTCCAAGTCTGGTACTCTTTGCTATACTGAGTTGCAGCCATCTTAAATGCCATAAAGCCAAGAAGGTCAAAGACAGGGTAAATATTAACTTGTTCACCAAGCCCTATAACTAAAAGGTACACTTGAAGCTTGTAAAGAAAAGACAAGACAATGTAACTTAATAAAGTGGATAATGTGACTGCCCTTGGAAATGGCCTGTATCATCTTAAGGATGATCACATTGGATAATCACTCTCTTGGAAATTATTATAGTCCCAAATGGTTCACAATCACATTTGAATTACAAATGTTTCCCAAAGCTTTTAGTAGAAATTGAACAGGAACAGTCTTTTCTCCTTGCCTCCTGAATCTTAGAGAACACATCTGGTGTTTGCAGATAAGATGGAGCACTTAGTCTCCCAGGCCCCATATTTTCCCCCAAAGACAATATTTTTATTTTTTAGAAAAGTAAATAAATGAAGATGGAGATAAGCTACCACCACCCACACTCCCCCAGTAGTAGCCAATGTGTAAAAACAATTGGTTTTGGAGTCATTCTTTCATGACTAATCTTTATGTCACCTGTTCTAAATAAAAGCAAATGCCATTGGTGTCTAATCTTCCCAGAAATGAAAGTCTGCACGTAAGGACAAATCTTGAAATGGAAACAAACTCTTAGCCCCTGTGGACTCACTTGGTCTTGTTTCTATCCAGTTTAAATGTGAAAATATTTCTGTCCTCTCAAAAACACTTAGTCCTATGGCTTAGTTCCTTAGTTTTGCTTTCATGTTGCAAAATCCGTCCATGTGTGACTCTTGTTCATATCTTGTCTGTTGGGAAGAGGAGTAATACCAGAAGAAAATGGTTTATCCAAAGTCACTGTGATAAGAATATGACCAAAAACAGGATTGAAAAAGCACAACTCCATCTTTACCTCCACCCCTCCTTATCCCTGTTCCCTATCCCCCCAAGCCTGGTTGACAACAGCAATTTGACAAATACTTCTATCTGCTAATGAGCAGGCAGCTAAAAATAAAAACAAGGCTACCCACTTCAGCCAACAAAGCATCTGTTCTAAGAAAAGAGATTGTCTTCCCCTCCTCCCTGACTTCGGTGGGTTTTTATCCTTTGTAGCCTGTCTCCACTGAAAGACAGATTCCAATTTCCCCCAGGACCACAAAATGCCCCCCAACCTCTCCCCCATCATTGTGGTTGCCAGTTTATTTTTCAGTTGTGGCCAATGGTAACCTCTTGCACCATTCTTAGCTAAATAGTGTTTGTTTTAGGAACAAAGCACAGAGGACAAATATTTCGATGTGGTTTTCTATTTGGGGTGAGGGAGGGGCTAATACTTGAAGTCAAGCTGATTCTCATCTTTTCCAGCCTTTGTTATCTCTCTTCTTAGAGAACTCCAAGCACATGGAGACACATGGTCGCTAGCCTGCAAAAGAGGAAGAAAGATTGGCGTCGGATATAATTAAAAAGAGAAGCACAATAGACAGGAAATATAACTTCTGAGTCACTAAGCAAAATATTTGAAAATGTCCAGTATACCCTTGAATTAGTAACAAAGATAATGGATCACTAGAATTTCGGAATATGAGCTCTAAAAGGGAAATCAGGGGTCATTTCAACCTGACTTTACTTGAAGAAACCCTACTATACAATCTTGACCATTGGCCATCTAACCTCTCTGTCTGAAGACTTCCAGTGACCACAACACCTACCAAGACAGCCCAACTCATTTTTTAATAGCTTGAATTGTTAGGAAACTTGATCGTATAGGGAGCCTAAATCTCCCCTGCAGCAACTTTTACCCACCCATTGCTTTTAATCCTGACCTGTGAGGTCAAGTAGAGCAAGTAGCAGTATTATGAAAAGGAGATTAGACTTGTAGTCTAAAGACATTGATTCTACTCTTGACTCTCTTATTTACTACTGGTGTGACCTTGGGCAAATCACTTAACTTCTCTGGGCCTCAGTTCCTTTTTCTGCAAATGAAGTAAACGGAAGCCAGAATCCAAACCCCAAAAGGCACCTCACATAAGAGAGAGAAGTTGCTAAATCACCTCTAAGTTCCTTCTGCCTTTAAATTTAATATCCTGAGTCCAATTCCTCACCAACACTACAATACTTTGCATACTTAAAGATGGTGATCGTGTCCCTACTAAATCTTCTCTTCTTTAAATATTACTCAGGCCTTTCAATGGATCCTTGTATAGCATTCTCTAGTCTTCCCATCCTGGTAAACTTTTCTGGACCTATCTAAGTTTATCAACATCCCTCTAAAATGTAATGTCCAGAACCAAACCCAGTACTCCAGATGTAGTCTGACTAGAGAGGAATGAAGCAGAACTCTGAACTCCCATGTTACAGACACTAAGCATTTCACTTCAGTCAAAGATTCTATTAGTTTTTCTTAGCTTCTCTGTCCCACTGTGAACTTGCTGAGCTTACAGTGCACTAAACCCCCCCTGATTCTTCTTCACACAACTGTTATCTATTGTTGAGTCTTGCATCCTGTCCTTAGGAAACTGATTTTTTGAACCCAAGTGTAGAAATAATGGATCTTCTCCTTTTATGTACCTCACACCAGACAGGGCATGTTTACAGTGTTTATTCTCTGACCAATAACCTACGCATGGCCTAAAGACTAGCTTGTTCAAATAGTGCTCAAAACTGAAGGAGCTACCTCCATCCAAAGCACCCATCATGTTTTAAAGAAAAGTCCCCTTAACTCTACAAAGACCTACCTAGGCAGGGTTAAGAGTGGAGCATGAGGTAAGAGAACGGGCATCTCTTTTATAAATGAAAGGTTTGGAAGCTTATTCACAAAGCCTTTCCTGATGCCTCTAATTGAGAACTGTCTTCCCTCTATAATTACCTTTTACTGAACTATATTACTGGCTGCCCCCGGTGATTGGTAGTCACTCCTGCCTTTTACTTTCCTTGTCTTCCTTCAAGACTCAACTCAAATGCTACCTTCTGCAGGAGGCCTTTCCTGGGCCACCCCAGCTAAGGGAGTCAGACTAAACTACCCCTGAGATTCTTTGAACTTTAAATCTATGACGGCTAGTGCCTTTCCTTCAAAGGTTCTTCCTTCTATTCTGTATTTATCTTGTATATCCGTATTTATGTACACGTTCCCTCATTAGAATATCAGCTTCTTGAAGGCATGATCTATTTTAAATTTTTCTTGTATCCCCAACTGTTTACATAGGAACTGGAACATGGTAGCCACTTAATAAATGCTCGTTGACTGATTGATTCTCTATATATTTTACTCTGAATATATCTATCTATAATTAGACAGATAGATTTATAAATAAAGATATATTCATGTAGCCTTCCTGGTGAAACTCCCTTTCTTGAAAGCAGGGATCATTTCATTTTTTTGTCTTTGTATCCCCAGTGCCTAACATAGTTCCTGGCATGTAACAAGTGGTCAATAATTATTTATTGATTGATTATCTATAATGAACTTTATCTTCTCTAGCTCTGTAGATCTCCAAAGATCCTTGATCTAGTATAGAGGAACACAGATTGGTTATCCTATGATGAATCACAGGGATCTTTATAGGCCATTAAAATGGAAGCAATTCCATTAGAATATAAATTGTGAGTTGGGATTATTTCATTTTTTTATACTAGTATCCTCAGGGGGCTGACACAGAGTAGGGACTTAATAAATAATTGTTGAAAAGAACAGGAACTCCAACTCAATGTGGCTCCCACTCCAAACATCTCCAGTACCTGTAAAATATGAGTACAAACAAATTTTAGAGCTACAGAACCCACAAAGTGACAGAGAGAAACAAATCTCATGCTGAAAGCAGCTTGACAGGAATGGTCTATCACACCAAGCTGAGAGCTGAGCGGTCTGAGATCTGGGGTGGCTGGCCCCAACCAGCAGCCCAGGCCAGCTGGAGCAGACTTCAGAAGAGTGAATCACCAGCAGCTGTGGCAGTTTCCAGACTTCTCAACCCATAAACACCAAAGAGAAAGTAAAAGATAAGTGGAGAACTTGGTATGATTTGGGTGACAGAAGAGAACAGTCTGGCCCCTGCAGCCAGGGCAAGAGGTGGCAGTAGCGTGGCAGCTACAGGTGCTGCCCTGTGACTGCCTCCAGAGCCCCTGGCCTGCAGATTGTAGGGGGACTAAGCAACCATTCAGAGGGTAATCACTCTTTCTTTGACCTGCTTGGATCTGGATCATGGTCTTAGGTGGTAGTCCTGGGGTATGTGACCAGTGTGCCAGTGCTTGGGGTGTCCAAAGAGAGGGCACCCTCATCATAGTTCTGACAACATCTGTGAAAACCCCAGCAATTTGGGACATAGCTCTATACACTCTGGAAGCAGAATTCTACTGTGGCAAAGAGCTCAAAAGCCAAGTAATTGTCTGGCAAGATGAGCAAGCAGAGGAAGTGCAATCAAACCACAGAATCCTTTTTGGGGGACAAAAAGGATCAAAACATGGAACCAGAAGAAGTCAATGAACTCAAAACTTCTACATTGAAAGCTCCCAAGAAAAATATAAGCTGGTTACAGGCCATGGAGGAGCTCAAGAAGGATTTTGAAAATCAAGTAAGAGAAGTGGATGAAAAATTGAAAAGAGGAATGAGAATTATGCAAGAAAATGATGAAAAGTGAGTCAACAGCCTGTTAAAGGAGATGCCCCAAAAAATACTAAAGAAAATAACACCTTAAAAAATAGACTAACTCAAATGGCAAAAGAGACCCAAAAAGCCAATGAGGAGAAGAATGCCTTAAAAAGTTGAATTGCCCAGATGGAAAAGGAATTTCAAAAACTCACTGAAGAGAATAATTCCTTCAAAATTAGATTGGAGCAAATGGAAGCTAATGACTTTATATCTTTTTAAAAATAATAAAAATAAAAGAATAAAAATAAAAACATTAAATGGGTTTGTAAGGTATCTGGTTCCAATAGGATGAGGCTCGTTGTAAACACCATTCTGATCTGGAGTGAAGCCCAGGTTCTGGTTGGTGTTAAAGTTTGAGGTAAACTGGATCTTAGGGTTCTACTTCTTGGAAGTCTCCTTCTGGAGTTCCCAAGCAAGCAATCTCCACTGTGACCTGACCAGTGGAGTACTGAGTAATGAAGCTGTTTTGCTTGAGGGTATAAATGACATCAGAAGATTGGTGGGTACCAGCGTGTTCTTGATCATGATCTGGGGGTGAGGGGGGGGGGGGGGCGACGCTTCAGGCCAAAGGCGGTCCCATCAGAGGAGATGGATGAAAGTGGCTGTCTGTGTGAGGGATCTTGGCCCAGATGGGACCCTGGAGATAGATGTCTCTGTCCTGCCAGACCATTCCTGGAAGTACCGAGAGCTGGTGCAGAACCTCTGACTGAGGAAGGGTGTCACTGCTCTGAGCTTTGGCTGCACACTCTCCACAAGCCCTGGTGGCTGTCGGGTTGACTGTCTTGACCTTGTTCTTGTTGGTCACCAGTAGATCGTTGGCACTACTGATGGAGGTGTTGGACACACTGTTGGCGATGTCAGGCGGAGAAGCAAAGATCAGTAGGTTCAAGTAAGGTTGCTCTTCCATGCTGCTACTCACATTGTTGATGGTAACTATGGAAGTGCCGGGAAACATGACACTCTCCTTGCCATTAATCAGTGTCTTTGGGGCTATTGTGTAGCTACTCAGGGTAGTCTGGTTGCTTCCAGCCATCAATCTCTGATAGCGAATAGAAGGACCAAGCAGCCAATTCCTGCTGTGATTCTGTTTGTTGTCAGCCTTGCTCTCATTGTACTTGAACTGCTAGCACTCTTGGTGTAGAATCTATACAAGTACTGGTCAATCAGAGGATTCATCAGCCTGTCCAGGCTCATTGTACATCCACATGTTGTGGAAGGGAACCGACTCAAACTTGTACTGGAACCCAAAGTTGTTGCCCATTCTCAGCATTTGAAAAGTACTCTAGACAGTAGAAAGTACTTCTGTCTGTTGAGTAGTCCTGATAGTCCAAGCTACAGTAGCCATACTGAGGAAGCATGTACACGTCCAGAGGAAACAGAGTCAGACATTCCTTGTGAGTGTTGCCAATCATGTACGGCAGCTGGTAGTCCATGTCCTCAAAGACCTGAACTGTGCTGGTAAGGTTATTAGTGATGGATGTCTCCCTGTTCATCATCATGACCTCTTTGACTTGAATGTTGAAGAGCTTGAACCAAAGGGCCTTGGGCCTGATGCCCCAGTTGTTGTTGATGAGTCTCTGCCAGTCTCTAGGGGAAAAGTGACAGTGGAATAGGTTAAAGTCAAAGTATCCCCAAGGGGTATGAAATCCGACGTAGTTGTTAGAGTCCCTGGTGCTGGTGTTGTTGGTGATTCTGTTGTACAGGTGTTTGTTGTAGGTGGGCAAGACCCAAGTTCTGGTGCTTCAGGTGATGAGTGTGTTGCCCATCCACTGGGAATCACAATGCCAATCTCCCAAGGCATTACCCACTCCATCAGCACTGGGACTTTATCTGTGGTCAGAAGAAGACTAGATACTACATTCAAGTAGAATAGGGTGAGTGTTATTTCCATATGCACCGTCTTGTAGAAAAATGTCAGATTCAGCTGATGGTAGTTGGACGGTGTTTGACTCAGCTCAAGCAAGGTATTGTGACCTCTGTCTATGATGGGAATGAACCCTGCATAGAAAACTGGATTAAAGTGACAAAATCCAGGAATAGAGGGGCTAATGCCTGGCAAATTATGAATCTGACAAAAAGCACAGAGATCTATCTGATCCTGAAGGAGCATGTCAATTTTCAGAATATTCGGGACAATAGAATTTATCAGATTTTTTAATTGAACGGCTGCGATCCCTTGTATGCCAGAAGCATACTCATGGGATGGTGCTGAAAAGACTTTGGAAAAAGAAATACCATTTGGCTTTGTGGAAAAGCCACGACTGACAAAACTAAAACATGGTTTTATGGATGTGTCATTCAACGACTGCATGGACAAGATGATTATTCAGTGAGAAGAAGGCAAAATGACCACCAAGGTGGTAGAAACCGCCAAAGCCATTCTAGTTGGAGCCACGGTTCGCGTGGATCAAAAATGTAAGTGCTCTGTCCAAGCCCACTCCACTCCAGCGATTATTACTTCAAACATGCACATGTGTTATATGGTGGATGGAAACACAACCACCTTTGAACACAAACAACCTCTCCAGGGACCACGTGTTCCAGTTTCTGCTAATGGAATGGTTACCGGATAATTTTGGCAAGGTGACAAGAGAAGAAGTCCGCCAATTTTTCAAATGGGCAGATGTAAATAAAATCCCTGTTGAGCGATTATTCACTATCTGGAAATAGGAAGACTTTCAAGAAATGGGAGGAGCTACCAGCGTATGATGGGGGATCTTGGTGCCATCACCAAACTTTGGCTAAAAGGTTCGTACCACTTTGGAACGCCCATCTACTTCCGGTCTTGCAGAGAATAAAACCGTGCTAAATCTCCCGAGACCTCAGTGGTCGCATCCTGATCATCATCAACAGACATACAGAAGTTCCTGGAAGCCAGGAACCACCTACAACCACGCGGATCAAGAGTTTCAAGAAACTTTTAAAGAAGACACCTCATTTGGAGGCAGTCACGCCAAAGTGGTTTTTTAGGGGAAAAAGAGATTAGCTGAATCTTTGGGTTTGGCTGAACCTGACCTGGCTCCTCTGAAAGAAGAAAAAACTCCAGAAAAACAGCGCATCTATCAGCAACAAATTCCTCCTCCTCCTCCTTCTAAAAAGAGGAAAAGACCTGACCCAGTCAAGGGGTCAGACAGCAAAGAGGGAGCTTCTACCAGCCAACAGCAGCAACCACCAGCAGCCCCGTTGATTTGGGACCTTCTGTCCTGGCACAAGGAGGTGGGCAACAATCAACAGGGTGTTGATGGAGTGGGTAATGCCTCAGGAGATTGGCATTGCGATTCTCAGTGGATGGGTGACACAGTTGTCACCTGAAGCACCTGAACTTGGGTTTTGCCCACCTATAACAACCACCTGTACAACAGAATTGCCAACAATACCAGCACCAGGGACTCTCCAAGAACTACTTTGGATTTAGTACCCCCTGGGGATACTTTGACTTTAACCAATTCCACTGTCACTTTTCCCCAGAGACTGGCAGATCCAAACAAATGAAAAATAGAAG
>CM053586.1:95529388-95580966 GCA_028646515.1 Pseudochirops corinnae
AAATACAAGAAGTAAGAGAAGCATGAGAAGGTAAACAGGAAAAAGAAATCATAAGGAACTTATTAAAGTTGAACTATGTATATTCCTACATGGGAAAACTATAATTGTAACTCATGAGAATTTTCTCAGTATGAGGATAGTTGACAGGAATATATATGTGTATGTATGTGTGTGTGTATATATATATATGTATGTATACATACATAAATATGTATGTATAGGAGGGTATATGTGTGTATAAATATATATGTCAGTGTGTGTATATTTGTGTACATGTATACATAGAGGGCACAGGATCAGTTGAATAGAAAGGGATGATATCTAAAAAATTAAATTAAGAGGTGAGAGAGGAATGTAATGAGAGAAGGAAAAAAGGAGAGATAGAATAGGGCAAATTATCTCATAAAAAAAGGCGAGAGAAAACTGTTACAATGGAGGGGAAGAACAAGATGGTGAAAGGGAATGGGTCGACCTTATTACTGAATTTGGCTTAAGGAGGGAATAACATACACACTTATTTGGGTATCTTATCCTACAGGAAAGTAGGAGGAAAGGGGATAAGAGGGGAGATGATAGAAGGAAGGGCAGATTGGGGGAGAGGGTAGTTAGAAGCACATAAGTTTGAAAAGTGATAGGGTCAAAGTAGAAAATAGAATAAGTGGGGGTCAGGACAGGATGGAGGGAAATATAGTTAGTCTTTCACAATATAACTACTATGGAAACTACACATATACAGCCTATATTGAATTGCTTATCTTCCCAGTGGGGGTGGGTGAGGAGGGAAGGAGGAAAAAATCTGGAAATCAAAGTTTAAAAAAAAATGTTCAAAAAAATGTTTTCTACATGCAGCTGGGAAATAAGATATATGGGCACTGGGGTATAGAAATCCATCTTGCCCTACTAGAAAGTTAGAGGGGGTATAGGGGAGGATATAAGAGAGATTAGATTGGTGGAAGGGGTATTCTCTAGGCTTGCTATGTTGGACTGGGGATAGGGGGAAGACAGGGAGAAAATTTGTAACTCAAAATCTTGTGGAAAGGAATGTTGAAAATTCAAAATAAATTTTAAAAAATATTTTAAAATATATTAAAAAAATAATTTATGATTGATTAAAGTCCAGCCTGTGTATTTTACACAGAATGGAAAATGAGATACAGAGGAGTTAACGAATTTAGTCAGGCTCATAAGTGAGTAAATCTTGAATTGAGATTTGAACATTTTCAAGCCCAGTGCTCTGTTGATGCTGTCAGGCAGTTTAATCCAAGGGGAAAATCAACTTTCACATCAAGAAGGTTGATTTTTCTTCCATTTGTGAAGATGGCTCTACAAAATTGTAGATATTATAATTTTGCATTCAAATTCAATCTTCTGCTTGTTGATAGGATACTTAGGCTTGAGTCCTGAGTCTAGAGCTTACTAAGCTGTGTGGCTGTGTGCAAACCACTTAACCTTTCTGATCCTTCAGGTTACTCATCTTCAATACAGAGATAAAAGAATTTATATTGCCTATCTCACAGAGATATTGTGAGACAAGACCTCTGTAAAACTTAAAAGGGATATTTAAATGAATTGTCTATCTCTTCATGACTTATGTTTTATAGCTTTAGGATCTAAGCATCATGGAACAGCTGGAAAAGGATTAAAGTCAGGAAATTTGGGTTCTAGTCCCAGTTCTGCCACTAATTAACTATCTGGCACTGGACCACTCACTTTCTAAGCCTCAATATTTTCATCTGTGAAATTCGAGATTTCGGAGATGTGATCTGTAATGTTGTCTACAGGCCCAGATTCTATGAAAAGGGTCTAGGTAAATATGGAAAGGTTAATTTGCAATTTTAGGTAGATACCAAGTGGAGGTAGTGTGGCACATTTCCAGCAAGATTTTCAATTGGATTTAAATTGTTGAAAATACTAAGTTTCTTTTTTTCTGGTTTTCCTTAGTAACCAGACGCTAGTTTCCTTTACTTATTCTTCTCTTTTTAAAAAACGCTTCATTAATATTCTTTCCTTTTTTTTTTTAACATCATTGTTACTTCCCAATGACAACTTGACCCTCTCTTACATGTAATCTAAACGCAGCCTCTTAGCCTACCAAGGTTAAGATCTTCCTTCAGCCTCTCTCTTTTTTAACTCAAAACTCATTATATTTGCCCGCCTCCCCTTCCCTTTTATATTAATGTGATGCAATTCAAGAAGCATTTATGGGGCAGTTACATGGTACAATGAATACAGAACTGGCCCTGGAGTCAGGAGGACCTGAGTTCAAATTCGTCCTCAGACACTTGACACTTACTAACTGTGTGACCTTGGGCAAGTTATTTAGCCCCAATTGCCCTGCCTCCTCCCATCTTCCAAAAAGAAAAAAAAAAAAGAAATATTTATTTATTGCCTACAGTGTGCAAGGCACTGTAGTAGGTTCTGGGAATACAAAAACAAAAAAGGGTAGGAAAGATATAGCACCTACACAGATAAGTAAATAAAAAAGCAGTCAGTCAACTAGCATTGATTAGACTAAAGTCTGGGGATACAAAGAAAGCCAAAAACCAGTTAATATTCTCTAGGTGCTCACAGTTTAATGAGGGAGATAATATGCAATTATATGCTAATGAGACATATACACAATGAATTGGGGTTAATCCCAGAAGGAAGGCACTAAGAATAAGGAGGACTGGGGACTTGCTGAAGATAGGATTTAGCTGAAATTTGAAGGAAACTAGGGAAGCTTGGAAACAGAGAAGAGGATGGGAAAAGTTCCAGGAATGAAGAGCAGCCAATGAAAATGCTTGGAGTCTGGAAATAGTATGTCCCTTTGTAAGGAGAAGCAAGGATGTCAGTGACACTTGATTGGCATATACAAAATAGCCATAGACCCATGGACCAGATTCCTCCCTGCCATCTCAAAATCAGATGTCTAAACCAGATCCAATCTAAGGCAGGTGACCAAAAAAATTAGTCTTACTCTGGCTCATTAGGCCTCCACCCAACATTTACTCTGGAAGATCTAAGCTTCCACAAATGTGGCTTCCGGCTCAAGGTCAAGCACTCAGAGTAGCAAATGCCTATCAGATAGCGTGTAGCCTTTATTGTACAAACAAAAAATGTGTATAGTACCAAGGACTTTTGTGTTCTATGGGGTGGCTGCATGGCACAGTGGATAAAGTGCTGGGCCTGTGGTCAGGAAGACTCATCTTTCTGAGTTCAAGTTTGGCCTCAGAGATTTACTAGCTATGCAACCTAGACAAATCACTTAACCCTGTTTGCCTCAGTTTTCTCATCTGTAAAATGAGCTAGAGAAAGAAATGACAATCCACTCCAATATCTTTGCCAAAAAAAAAAACCCAAGTGGGGTCGCAAAGAATTGGACATGACTGAAGTGACTGAACAACAAAAAAACAAGAATTATTAGTAAAGCATAAACAGATACTTATAGTAGACTGTAAGGAATCAGTACAATCACCCCCTCCCCCTGTTGGTATAGATTTTTCTCTTCAGTCCTTTCAACTTGGTTGGTATAGCTTTTCTCCAATTTCTCTCTTCTATTCTGCTTTCCCAATGATTTATATGGAATTTAACATGTTCTTGCCAGCAGGGTAACACCTTGACATTCCCGTGAAACCCCTTTCTCTCACAAGATAAGGCTATCCTCCTAAGACTTAGAGTATAACCCCCCCACCCAAGGCAAAGCTACCTTGAAACTAACGATGGTCAGCCACTTTCCCAATGGTCTGTCCAAATCACTCACAGAAATGCTGGGGACAAAGTACAAGTCTTCTGCTTCCCCACAATGTGGAGAAAGAAAGAGGTGTCTTGGCACTTGGATATCCCAGGTTAAGAACTATTGGAATGAAACTAAGCTTATGTGAGGGATTTCATTTATTTTAAAACCAACTTTCAAGGTATGTCCTGGGATCAGTAATCCATTCAGTCTGCTTGTGGTGCCCAGAAAGGATGGTAGATTTAGAATCAATGGCCCCTTATTCTAATATCTCCTCTCCCACTTACTGTGTGACTTTGGACAAATTATTTAATTACTCCTGATTTGCCTCACTTGTAAAATTAGTGTGTTGAACTAGGTGATTTCAAAGGTCCCTTCAGTATCAAAATCTATGATCCTATCTGTAGCCATATTCTATATCTACATCAACTGTATAATAAGTCATGTACAACAAGCCAGAAGATCAAATTATGTTTAGTACACTGCACTGAACTCTATTCAGAATGCTACAAAATAATATCTGTTAGTAGTAGATGATTACATTTTAGAAAGGTGTTTCAGAAGCAAGAATTGAAAAAACAAAAACTCTCTTCCGGTAACTAGGAAATCCCATTAATCAGAAACTCTGATTCCCTGAGCATTCCAGTTAATCAAACTTTGCACAGTATTATTTCAGTCTTTTCAGTCATGTCTGGTGGAATATTTAAATGAGCTGTTGCTTTTGCAAAATATTACTTTATGACTTAAATTTTATAGCTTTAGGTTTTCTTGGCAAAGATATTGGAGTGGTTTACCATTTCCTTCCACAGCTCAGTTTACAGATGAGGAGACTGAGGCAAACAGGGTTAAATCACTTGCCCAGGGTCACATAGTTAGGGAGTGTCTGAGGCAAGATTTGAACTCAGAAAGATGACTCCAGACCCAGTACTCCATCCATTATACCACCTAGATACCCTACACAACATTATAGTGCTTTCCCAAAATAGTGAGCCTCAGTGTTAGCTAAATAGGTCCAAGCAGGAAGACTAGAAGTCCCCAAACTAGCCAACAGTTTCGTGTCCTTGGGGACATTGGAGTTTGATGCTAGGTGATTTCACAACTTTTCAGAAAAACTCAGCTAACTTCCATAGTCATCATGTTATTATAAAACTGATCTAGAGTCGGCCCTGCCACTGACCTTCTTCATTTTTCATGAGTTCCTATGAAAAGTAGCCTAAATTCTAGAACTGGAATAACACAAGGAAAGTTAGTTTTGTTCTCATCACAAAAGCTCTTGACTCATATTTTACTTAAGGAGAACACACTATGAATCACATGTGATTTACATTAAATTTTGCATGCATTTAGATGTGGGTATGAACTAGGGAACACATTTTGTTTGAACTCTTTAGCCCTTCTATTCATTTCTTTAGTTTGATTTTTTTTCTGACACCATATGTTTTTATATTTCAGTAATGAAAAAACATGATCTTTCTCCCTCCTCGGGTAGAATTAGGCATGGAGGAAGCTTGGTGCTTGCTCAGGAAGACAAGTTTGGTGGGGAGGAGAAAGCCATTGTTTCAGCTTTTCTTGTGAAACTGCATTTCCCATTGCCCACTCTGGAAAGGGTAAGAATTGGTCATAAATTATTTCTATTACATCAAGAATGTCCTTGGGACTTCTAGTTATATAAATGTGACATGAAGCTTAAGAGCCTGGGGCCATTTCAAGTAAAAGATGAGTTAAGATGGATTGGGGAAACAGCTTGCTCAATGTACAGATATAGTCTTCCAAAGTTTCTGGACAGGATACGTGTAACTAGATTTTCCCCAATGTATCTTAACCTGGGGTGGAGGGGAGGGGAGTGTTAAATGAGGTCAAATGACATTCCAGGTCTTGGTGAGGAGCGATAGTTTATGAGGCTTTCTTTCCATTTTACTTACTGCAATCCTTCCAAAAGCTCATTCTGCCATCATCCACTCAGCCCTTGCCACAAACCATACTGAGCAATTTTTATTCCCTAGGCAAACTATAGTGGGGATCCTTTTGGATTATTGTAGGACACCACAAGGTTTTTAACTGCTAAAGGACTGGCCCTTCCTGAGGAAAGAGGAAGGGCAGGATTTTTGCCCCTGGGGAGAAAGTGTAAAGCAAGAGAAGGAAACTTTTCCTGGTGTGGGAAGCAGGCCATAAAGGGGCAGCTGGGATGGTGGGGATGCTTTGAATGGTGCTGTCATTTCCAAAATGACTTAGGGTGGAGATTGCTTCTTCAGGTAGGGAGCACAAGGGAAGGCCTAGGGAGGGGGGAAGTGTACTTTTTTGGTGCTGTCACCATCCTCTAAATTTCCTAACATGGGCAAAGTTCCAGTAACTCTTCTGTCATTATGACTGCTCTGCAGCTCCTCCATCTCTCTGGTCCAGCCTGTTTTTTTCCCCCCTTTTCTCTAACCCCAGGAACAGAGAGCTCAGAGTTTATTAAGAACAAGGATTTTTAACCTGGGGGTCACTGATCCTTTAGGTTTTTTTTTGGCAAGGCAGTAGGGGTTAAGTGACTTGCTCAAGGTCATACAGGTAATGTGTCAAGTGTTTGAGGCTGAATTTGAACTCAGGTCCTCCTGACTCCAGGACTGGTGCTCTACCCACTGCACTAGCTAGCTCTCCCCAGATTCCTTAGATTTAAGGTGATCAATGAATTTGAATGGGGAAAATATTTGCATCTCTATTTTCATTCCTCTTCCACTGATCTTATTATTTTCTTCTATTGTATAAAATCCTTATTCTGAGAAGGGTACCCTAGGTTTCATCAGGCTGCCAAACAAGGTCAATGACACAAAAAAAGTTAAGAATCCCTGGGCTAGAAGTAGATGAGCAGAAGAAAAAGAAGCCTTTCTACTCCATGTTGTTTTTTTTAAGCACTTCAAGTGCCATCTTCCTTTGCATTCTCCCACAGAAAATGAAATCTCTATATGCCCATATTTATTATGACTTCACTTTATTTATCAATAAATTTTAAAAGGCACACTTATTTAACACCTTCAGATTCACAAAATCTTTTGTTAAACCTAAAAGTAGACTTTGGTCTCTATACTACCAGGTCTTATCAGCACTGAAACATCAAAATAAGCAAATTTTCCTATGGAACCTCTCAGGGCCCTCTCTCATTGGGAGATTGTGCTGAATATCATCAAGTCTCTTCCAAAGCTTGCAGAAGTTGTCCTGTGCCCTGACCTCTTCTCCATCAGGGGAAGGACCTGGCCAAAAAGAGAAGTATAATTGCCAAGTAGTGTGAAGAGGCTGACTGATGTCCTATAAATGTCCTATAAAATCCTATAAATGTCCTATATATATCTCTGCACTTTTCTCCTTAAGGATGGTGATCCTGAGGAAGTTATTCTTAAAAATATATTTCAGGGGCAGCTAGGAGGAAAAGTGGTTAGAGCACTGGCCCTGGAGGGAGGAGGACTGAGTTTAAATCTTGCCTCAGACATTCACTAGCTGTGTGACCCTGGGCAAGTCACTTAACCCTGATTACCTCCAAAATAAAATAAGATAAAATAAAATGAAATATATCTCAGAAAAAAATAATGTCTCTCTCAACAGCAAAGATATATGATGAACAGAAAGAGCTTTTGGATGGATAGGATAGGAGGATAGATTCTCTACTACTCACTATCTATCTTACCTTGTATTCATTGACCTCTCTGAAACTAAGTTTCCTCATTTGTGAAAGAAGAGGATTGGACTACGTGACTCTAAGGGGACCTCTAAGTCCCCTTTCAGCTCAAAAATCTATGTTCTAGTACCCAGATAGATTTTTGTAAATGGTAAAATGTACTGGGATCCAACAGATATGAAAACTATATTCCAAGATTTATCTCACAACAGTTATATGGTGCAGTGGAAAGAACGCTGACCTTAGAGTCACAGTTCTTGAGTTCAGATCTCAGATCTTCCACTTAATAACTGTGTGACCTTGAGCAAGTCACTTGACATTTCTGGGGCTCAGTTTCTTCATTTGTAAAATGAAGGGGTTGGGCTAGCTGTTATCTACAGCTCTATATTTCTAATACAAAGAACTGAGATTCCACGGCAAGGCAGTTAGTTGTTGTAGTGGATAGAATACTGGACCTGGAATCAGAAAGACCTAAGTCCCAATTTGACCATAGATGCTTAATTAGCTATGTGACTTTGGGAAAGTCTATCTGGCTCAGTTTCCTCAATTGTAAAATGAGATTAATAATGTCTGTCTCCTAAGGTTGTTGTGAGGATTAAATGAGATTCTATTTGTAAAATGCTTAGCACATAATAAACAATTAATAAATTCTTGTTTAAAAAAGTATCTCTCCAGGGCCATAGGAGAGTCTGGTATACAATAGGTGTCCAATAAATGATTGATTATCATTAGGCTCCAGTATGTCCGCATTTCTTCCTTTCTTCCTAGGAAGACTCTGGAGTAAGGCTTTCTGATCTCTGGCTTTCATTACTGTTAAGGTAATTTGCTCTAAACTTACCCCAGAAATCCTCTGGTTGCTTTCAGTCTCTATGAGTAACCTCTCACAGGGGACCATTCATCTTGAATCTCAACAGTTGGTCACCATCACATTCACTTCCTTCAATTTTGCTCCTTGAATAATGGTTATGGGTTTTATATTGTCTTTCTGTTCCATCATCCCTAGCTTCTGTCCACATGTCCATTATTCCTTGTTTCCTTTGTTTTCTGTAGCTATTTTTTTTTCACTTCCCACTCTGTCATTTGCAATAGTTCCCGTGACCGTATTAATACAATCACCTTCCCTCTTCCCCAGCCTGGCTTAGTCCTGATTGCAAATCATTGTCTTTCGGCCCTTGTTAGGGTCCAATTGTGCCTGTGGTCTTATGTCTTGGCTCCTCAGTCACATATGGTGCTAGGGGCCTAGTCTGACCAGAGCTCTCATGCTCTCTATAACCAAAGATTTCTGTAAGAAGATCTGAGTAATGAAATACTGGCTAACCAGTGTGCCATCATGCAGTGTTATCCCTTTATTTAAAACAAATTGGCCTTTCTAACTATTATGTTGTCTTATTACTTCCAGATTAGTTGTCTCCCTGAAGGGGGTCTTTCCTGGCAGGTCATGAAAGGAAGCAATATGTGCTGGGAGCATGAGGGTAGAAACCCACATTCTGGCTTCTTCCCTCAATGAGTCATTTGCTGCCATGTTTAGAGGTATAAAACATAGATCTCAGTCTTTAACTTCATGTTTATGTATACCTCTAGGTATAGAAGCCGTCTATCACATATCGATACAAAACAAAACCAGAATGGGGCCTGCTCCACACACAGCAGAGTACAACAAGGAATTCCTTTTTTTACCATATATGAATTTACATGTTTACCTCTAGGGCGAGTCATGAAAAAGTTCAGCAAACTTTTCATCACATAACTCAAAATCGCCTGACTTGAGATTCTAATGTAGCATGAGATGAATTCCATGAAGCAGGCCAGACAATTTTCCATGATGCCAGGATGCTGGGCAGTGTTTCCAAGGACAGAAGACTATTTCTGCTCCCTCTCTCTCTCCACCCATTCCCCCAATTGCACAGGTGGCCCCTATGCTCCCAAGAAAATGTCCAGTTGCCTTTTGGGTCATTCTGCTACTGTTCACGTGAATTTTAAACCAGGAATGTTCAGAGGAAAAATAGGGGTGGGGAATGTTAGGAAGAGGCCTTTCAGGAACATTGTGACACATTACTTCTGTACTATTTGGAAGAATGTCAATTGCTAAGAGGATAAATATTCTGGTTTATTTTTGGTTTAAATTTAAATTTATAGTGAAAGATCACATGATACAAAATGTCACGTGGCTTCTCTTCAAGGCACTCAAAAGACTGAGCTTGTTCTGGATAAAGTTATGTCTAGGCATGATAGATACCCTTTGGAAGGCATGAGGCTGAATTGGGTAAAGCTCCCTAATCCCACTGAAAGCTCAAGCACATCAACCACTTATTCAAATCCTAAAGGGCATTAACGAAAAAGGCTAAAAAAATGAGATAAGAGAGAGAGAGACAGAGAGAGAGAGATGGAATTGAAATCTGTGTATCTAGGTTTAAGCTGTAAGGCTAAAAAAGTTATATTAGTTCTTCCTAGAATTTCTGATTATCTTAACTGGACTTTTAAAAAATTAATAAGCATTCATTAAGTACTTACAACACTCTTCACACTGTGTCATGTGCTGGAAATACAAAAATGGAACATTCCCTGCCTTCAAGTGGTTTATATTTTATCAAACTAGGAAAACTTTGTGTATGGGCCCAGCTTTGGACTTTGCTGTGTCTGTGGTCTAAGCATCAACTAAGCATGGGAAAAATTTAGCATCAAAAGGCTTACAAAGAAGGATGATTTTTTTTCACCTACAGCCCATCATAAAACTTTTGAATATGTAGAGAGATTGAGTTGTGACATTAGTGGGAGGAGAGAGAAATAGGACCAGGGTTCTTTTCAGAAAGTCTCCCATTTCTTGACTGGTCTATGTACTCTAAGAACCAGGGCTGTAGGAACTTCATTTTCCAGATTGCTTGTTATGGTATTTTCTTGAGGAGATAAATTTCTGTTTATGCAGTCAAATTTTAATCATTCTTTTAAATAGAGGGTACTAGTCAAGTAAATAATCCAAAATGACAGATGATTCCTCCCCACAAAAAAAAATTATATGTTTTTTTAATGCCTTTCTTTCTCATGTCGTCTTCTCTCCTCCTCTCTTTGCTTCTCACAGCAGATTGGGGATGGACAGTATCGCTTCTTAGACCAAAGCAGTAGCACTAGTCTTGTTATCCTGATTTGGCTCCCATATTCCTCTGGGGCTTACAAAATTATTTAAAAGGAGGTAATAGGTGGTCTTGAGCACAAATTGACAATTTTAGTCTGAATGAATCTAAGCGTTACAACTCCTCCTACCTTTGTTGAATAAGAGTGGAAGTTTACAGCTGACAGTAATATAAAAACCAGTGTCCAGAGGATGACCTTAGGTCAGTGTATAACATAGAGTTAGGGATTTTTGTTCCATTTTTGTTGTTTGTTTAACGAAGTGATTTTCCTTAGCCTGCTCGCTAATCATTGTTTTCGGTTCTGTTGATTGTCCCATTACTAACAGGGTTGATTTTAAATATAGGCTGGTTGGACGCCTCTATTTCAAACGGGAGGCCTGTATTTTTATGAGAATCTCACTACAGAAAGGGAATATCTACACAGAGGTCTTTGTGTTCTTGGACCTTAGCCACATAACATTCTGGTGAAGGAAGGTCAGTTGATCAGAAAATACTGCTTCTCTGGGAGGAGAGATAGAGGAATGCAGTAATAGGAGCAATTTTAACCCATGCTTCCATGCAAATTAACTTAGTTTTTCCTTAAAAGGCATTGAGACTATCCTCGAGACTTGATTGGCTTAGAGGACTAAAGGCTCAGACTGCTGACATGACTTCCTCATTGCTTGAGTACAAAGCAGTCGCAAAGAGCATCAAATGACCTTTCTGATGCTTGGTTGGTAGAGCACAAGGGGTAACTCAGTCAAGAAAGCTTCCCTGAATTCAAGGTGTCCCTAAGACCTAGCCTTGTTGAACACCCTTCTCCTACTAAGTAGGGCTAAGTAAATCTTTTTACTTGTTTAATGACCAATGAGTGTCTCACTTTGATGAATTGTCAAACCAAAATGACCAAGGACCTGACCTTAGTCAGATCCAGCCCAGTCCAGAACACCAGAAAATACCTAAACTTCTTCCAAGTGGCATCAAAACTGGTATAGAGCATAAACTTGTTTTTAAAAAAAAAATACCATAAACGAAGAAGACAGAAAGTTGAGAAATAGTACCTTACAAAAAGTGAACAAAGACTTTACCTGTCAGATCTATGGATGAGTGAAGAATTATTACCAAATAAGATAGAGAGCATTGCAGGATGTGAAAGGGATAATTTCAGTTACATTAAATTAAAAACAAACAAAACCAATGCAGCTATGATTAGAAGGAAAGCAGAAAACTGGAGGGGGTGGATTTTATAGCAAGTTTCTCCAATAAAGGACTTATTTCTCAAATATATAGAGAACTGAGTCAAATTTATAAGAATACAAGTCAATTCCCAATGAATTAAATGGTTAAAAGATATGAAAAGGAAGTTTTCAGATGAAGAAATCAAAGATATCTATAATAATAAGAAAAAATGCTCCAAATCACAGTTGATTAGAGAAATGCAAATTAAAACAACTCTGAGGTACCACCTCACCCCTATCAGATTGGCTAATATGACAGAAAAGGAAAATGATGTTGGAGGGAATGTGGGAAAATTGGGATACAAATGTGCTGTTGGTGGTGTTGTTGGCTGATCCAACCACTCTGGAGAGCAATTTGGAACTGTGCCCAAAGCGCTATAAAACTATGTACATCCTTTGACCCAGTAATACCACTACTAGGTCTATAGCCCAAAGAGATCAAAAGAAAAGGAAAAGGATCTATAGGCACAAAAATATTTATAGCTGTTCTTTTAATGATGGCAAAAAAACTGGAAACTAAGGGGATGCCTATCAGCTGGGAAATGGCTGAACAAGTACTGGTATATGATTATGATGGAATCCTATTGTGCTTTAAGAAATGACAAGCAAGGTGCTTTTGGAAAAACCTGAACTTACACAATCTATTGCAAAGTGAAGTGAGCAGAACCAGAACATTGTACACAGGAACAGAATATTGTATGATGAACAACTGTGAATGACAGCTATTCTCAGCAATACAATCCAAGATAATTCTGGAGGACCACTTCTAGAGAAAGTATTGATGAAATCTGAATGCAAATAAAAGCATACTCTTTTTTACTTTATTTTTTTCTTGTCTCTTTTTGGTCTGTGTCTTCTTTTACAACATGACTAGTGTGGAAATATGTTTTGCATGACTTCCCGTGTATTACCTATATCAAATTTCTTGCCATCTCAGGGAGTGGGGAGATGAAGGAGGGGAGAATTTGGAACATGAAATTTAAAAAAATGTTTAAAATTGTTTCTATGCATAATTAAAAACATTATCTAGAAAAAAGAACACAGTGAAGACAAATAAAAGTCTTCAGAAAGATTAGTATCAGATTCAATTATGACTCTTAAATGTTTGATGATTTTTTTGAGCAAACATATCGGTACCTCTGCATGCAAATGAGCATCTCCTCCTTAGAAGTTATCAACTTAAGATAAACCTATTTCAACTATGTTCCTATTATCCATTTTAGAATTTCCTCTACTGGAGTTGCCTTCAGGTCCCATGGTACATTCTTTGGTATATACTTAGTGGTGCAAAATCTTCATATTCTGAAGGTGGATTTGTGTTTTGAAGGATCTAAAGGACTTCTGGAGCCTAGTTAGGTAAATAAAGTGGATGAATTGAAAAATGCCATTTCTAGTGAATAATGAGAGAGAGGCACCTATAAAATAGTGAGACTATTTTTTCTTATATGTGTATTGCCTTATAAACTGACTCACAGAAACCTAGGAAAACTTGTATGAATTGATGCAGAGTGAAGTTAAGTAGATATAGGAGTATAATATATTGTAACAACAACATTGAAAAAATGAACAGTTTTGAAGACTTAAGAACTTTGGTCAATGCAATGATCAAACATGATTCCAGAGAACTTATAACAAAGAATGTTATCCACTTCCTGATGGAGAAGTGATAGACTAAATACATAGAATGAGACAAATGTTTTTAGACATGGCCTGTTTAAAGATTTCTTCATCCCTCTTCCTGCAGTACTTTTGACTCTCCCAAACTTGCTACCATAACTCAGCTAAATCTTTACTATGGAACTTCCCTCAGTGCCTGGGGTCTTCTCTTTCTGGAGCATCCCTCTCCCAATCCAGCTCCTTTCTCCCCCTGGAGAGTTCCTTCTGGGGCCTCCATTTTGGGGACTGCCCAGTCTGACTATCATTCCTCTCTTCCTTGCTCTGCTGTGTAACCCTCTAGACTTTGTCAACATGATCCTATGGAAAAAACTAACACCCCTCTCTCCAACTTTTTAGCTCACTTTTATGTGTTGTCTTCCCCTATTAGAATGTATGTTTCTTTGAGGGCAGGGATTCCCTTTATTTTTGCTTCTTTTTTGTATCCTCAGCACTTGGCACAGTGACTGGCACATAGCACTTAATAAATGTATTGCCTGCCTCTCTCTCTCTCTCTTCTACACTCTCTGTCTCTCTCTCTGTCTCTCTTTCTCTATACATATATATATATTAGATATATGTTCATATGTGTAATATGTCTATAAATATGTACACACATACATATATGCGTACATATGTACATACATATACATGTATATACATATACATACATATGCATCTGTGTGTGTATATTATATATATATATATATATGTATATATAAAACAAGAGTTTGGTTGTTGTTGCTTTCCTGGATTTTCAGAGTAGAGTGAAGGGTGGGGGATGGGAGATGGGAAAAAAGAAAGTAAATGCTTGAAAATGGAAAAAGAAATTAAAAGGAAAAAAATAAACTGACTCCCATTTTTAAATGGGCAAAATCTGAACTACAAAGTGCTATGTGTTCTTATTTTTTTAATGACTATTTTTTGTTTTTGTAGGGCAATTGGGGTTAAGTGACGTGCCCATGGTCACATGGCTAGTAAGTTTGGCAAGTGTCTAAGGCCGGATTTGAACTCAGGTTCTCCTGATTCCAGGGCTAGTGCTCTATTCACCGCGCCATCTAGCAGCCCCTGCTATGTGTTCTTAAAAGTTAATTTATCTGCAGCTTAGATTTCCTGATTTATTTAAATCAAATACAAAATTAAACCTTCTTCCCTTTTGAATGCAAGTTTTCCTTATTTTGGAACTAGCTCTCCTCTGCCATGATAATCTGTGTTCGTGGTCAGTTCTTTGCTTAAGTATATATTTTCTTTCACTTCTTTACTAAATAAATGTGTGTGTGTGTGTGTGTGTGTGTGTATGTGTGTGTTATGGTTGCAAAAGTCTAGCACTTTGGTGAATGATGGCATCTCTGCAGAAGTTTCTTTGACTGACTTTCCTACTAGTAAGATACAAAGTAACACCCGCCTGATTCTCTAAATTGACTTTGAACACACCTATATGTGTTGGCTTTGCCTACCCACTTTCAGATGTCACTGGCCCCAACTGTTTCTGATAGAAAGCTGTCTACTCATATACATGTGTGTCCACCATGTAAAAACCTTTTATCATTTGCAGATTATGGCACAGAGTGGTTACGAGCTGTGTCGTGATCTCAGCTGTCACAGATAGAGTGGCTCTGCTTTTCCAAGTCGAGGGTAGCAGGTGCACTTGCAAATTTATACTTGCTAATCCATCAAAATCTCCATGCTTATCACAGTATTACCAATCTATTAATTCTGTTACCAAATGAACAAACATCTATTCCCCCTTTGAACTGTACTGGGAACTAGACACTAGGAAAAATCAGGGACAAGAAATCTTAAATTGCTATTAACTTCCTCTGACATTGATTTAAAATGCCCTCAAACCGATTGCTGGGGACTTTCTTCTTCTATAGAAAGCAGCATGTCATAGTGGATAGAGGAAATGGTCTTAAAGTGACAAAGACCTGGGTTCAAATCCTATTTGTCCATATACTAGGATAAGGTTTTAAAGGGGTAGATATCCCGCTATGGGGCATGATCATATACCATGGGATAATGACCCAATCTGTAAGAGATGAAAAAGGCAGCTCAGTTACATGGGCCACAAACCTGTAGGTGTTTGATCCTACCCAGATTCAGTTAGCATTTGCCTCAAGGGCTTTATCAGTTAGATCTAGGGATGTCGTGAAAATAAATAAAATTCACCCTTTAAAATGTCTTAACCTTCAAAAATACAAAATAACCAAGTTAATGGAACACCAAATAGAGATCTTAAATAATACAACTTCAGAAAAGAGAATAGAAGTAGCTGTAAGGAACTATGAAAGAAAAAAAGTCTCCTGGTCTTGATGGATTCAGAAGATACATAGGATCAGGGTTTTTATGTAATGTGTTTTTTTCCTCTTCCTCTTTTTTTTTCTTAAACATTTTTTGTTATATAATGGGTGGTCCTCTGGGAGAGGAGCAAACAGAAATCTAGGCAAAATATATCAATGAAATACAGTTTTTAAAAAGCATCAAATATACCTTTTGAATGCAGTGCTTCTTTTTTGAAGGCTCATCATCATTTTAATTGATTATCCACTCCCTAACAGTAATGGGGAAAGGACATTAGACTGAGATTCAGAAGCTCTAGATTCTCTTCCCAAGGATTTCTACACATAACTAACTATGTAGCCTTGGGCAGGTCATTTTATTTCTTAAGTCCTAGGTTCAATGTTTATGAAATGTGGAGTCCTAACATTAAGTACTAACATTATTTTAGGCTTGAAATTTCAAACCTGCAACATAAAAAATAATTGTGAAGATAGCTTTTACTAGCCAAAATTCTTTCATAGCCTCTGATCTTTATTTTTAAATTCCTCTTTGATCGAGTTTCCTTTCTTATTTTCTTTAATACTGTAGTTATTAGTTTATAATCTATCCTGTCTAAAAAAATACTTTTAGAACCTATCTTGTTTCTAAAACTGCTCCTTCTGGCATATGTGCCAAAAATTTTATAGCGGTACTGAAGCACTTTTTTTTCCCCTCAAATATATAGGAAAACAAGTTTATCAATTTAGAGCTGGAAGAAATCTGTTAGATCATCTAATTTAACCCCTTTATTTTACTGATGAGGAAACTGGTCCTGAGACATTAAGTAAATGATCCATGTTTACCCAGACAGTAAGTGAGATTAAATTCCAAAAGTGGCTCCCGTGATTTCATATCCAGAGCTCTTCCTATGCTCCTTCTACTTCTGCTTCCTTACACTCAAACTCCTTTAACTGTGAAATTCCTGATTCTCCTAAAGCTTCTTTCCTAAATACCTTGACATTATCATACTACTATCAAATGTTCTTTGATTTATTCTTTCTGCCTTCCTATTTCTAGTCCTCTATATCTTCCCTACTTAAAGGACCCTTAATTCCCTCTCTCCCCAAAAGAACAGAATTGATTTACTTTTTATGATCTGGTCAGCAAGTAGTTTATCATATTATGAGAAAAAGAATGTTATATTTGTATTTTCTTCTGAAAAATTTGTTTTGAATATTTTAATAGAAATTTTACTTTATTTTTCTACTTTATTCTTGTATTTGCCTCTAAGTTTGACTATATATAGTCTTTATGGCTTTTAACATTCAGTACTCATCAGTCTTATCACCCTACTCATTTATTCTTTACAGAAAAAATTCAGCCTCTTTTCTCAAGTTTTTCAAATATTTCTTTCTTTTTTAATGTTGCTGACCCTTCCCACCATGATTTAAAGAGGGAAAATTGAAACAAAGAGCATCTTTCTCTTTCTTTATTAAAATCGTATACCCTCCTAATCATTATTCTTTAATATGACCTCATCAGTGATAGTCCTCTTCTGGGGGGCAAATACACATGCTTATTTTAATTTCTGTTGGCCTAATTGTTCCATAAATTTATAAATGTCAAAATACATGCAAAACTCAATTATTTCTGTGCTATTAAAAAGGAACAGAAGTGCTAGTAATACCATCAAATGTTAGTATTCTGGCAGTAATATGCAGGAGTCAGTTGGAAAGAGCTGATTGTTAAATTTTCAGTGTGAGCAATTATACTTCAGAAATCATTACTGTTATCCCTTTCACATTGTGGCAATTAGGGGCATGGCCGTGTTCTAAAAAAATCTAGGTAAAAATATTTGATCCTTCCTTTGTACCAGAAAAATCTGAATTATTATGGCATTAAAAAATAAAATGTGTTGCTATCATACAATACCATGCATATGTTTTATGCATTTCTGAGTTTCTAGAATTTTTCTGTATCTTCTGCTGGCCTTCATGTATGGTCTGCAGCTTCTACAAAACTCCAAAAACTGCCCATTTGTGCAACTCAAGCACTATATGAATAGGAACTCCCTCTACTACAATTTTCCCAGCAAGTCATTATCCAGCCTTTACTAGAAGACCTAGAGAAGGACCATACACTAGCTCCTAAAGCAGTCCATTCTGATTTTGGAAAGTTGTCATTCTTATGAGGTTTTCCTAGTGTGAAGTACCAATCTGACCCTAAAACATCCACCCATTACGCCTACTTCTACCCTCTGGGGCCACACAGAATAAGTCTAATCTCTGCAATCTTTTCCTCATTAGATTGTAAGCTTCTTGAAGGCAGGGATGGTCTTGTCTCTTTTTGTATTCCCAGCATTTAACACAGGGCCTGGCTTAATAAAGGTTTTTGATTGATTGATTGAGTCTTAAAACCCTATGCCCCTCCTTAAGTCTCCTATCACTGTGGCTAAAGTGATTCAAATTCCTTCCACCAATTCTAAAATGAGCAGTCTCTTCACCATTGTCCTCACCTTCCTCTAGAATCTAGAATCTAGAATCTGCTGGGTAGATGCTCCTCATCTTGTCAATGTTCTCCCCAAAATGTGCTGCCTGAAACTAAATACGGTACTCTGGATATTGGCTGACCAGAGTGCCACAGCAGAGCAAGGAGATCATCTACCTTGTTCTGAACTCCTCTGATGTTTTAAAGGATCTATAATCTCAAGCAATGGTTCATATTGTGATCCAACCTTGTTTTCTCATCCTGTGAAAATTGCCCATGTCCTCCCATAAATCACCATAAGATCTTCACCCAGCAAAGGCTGGGGGTGAAGGATAGGGGAGGGTTCTTCTAGATATCTCTTCATTGCATGGATGTCATCAGAAAATGCAGGATATCCATTAGTTATCTCTCATTCTCTTTACATCACCAGTCCACCTCCTTGCCTTGATTTATCTTATCTTGTTTTTCCTGTCATTTTGGTTTGCTTAATTTTTTTGTGCTTATTTCATCATATTAGCCCATGTCCTGTTGCCTCTCATCTCTGCCTTTCTCTAATCCTGTTTCTGGTACAATTCTTCATCATTCCTTTATACTAATCTCGATTTACCTTGGCCCATTTAATCTCAGACTTCAGAAAAAATTTTACAGTATTATTGCTTCTTTTGCAGTGTAGAATCAGAATTGCAGCTTTTCATTATCTCCTTCCCCTCCCACATCTTCTTCCTTCTTCCCACTATAGGAGCCCCTCCACATTCAATTTGCGATTAGTGGTTTTGAAAGTTCTTGGTTTTCAGTGCCAACCCACGCTCTCTATTCAAGCAATGACTCTTTGTTCAACTGAACCATGTGGGGGTGCAGAGCTGTTTGAAAAGTGGGGGAGGGGGAAGTCACTAGTGTGTGGCTACAGTCTATTGGTCCCCAAAGACTGGGTAGTAGACATCCCTCTATCACTCCAACTCAGAATAGAAATTCTTCCAGTTCAAACTTATTTCTTTCTCACCTTCTACCACTTACAGATTTCTTTTTTAGTCTCATTCACAACTTAGTATCAACTATTTCAATCAGAGACAACTCTATATCTAGATTATTGAACTTTCAAGGAATATGGATTTTGATTCTAAGAGGAAAAAGGAAAAGACATTTCTTTAGAGTGGAAGGGAAGACCTGTGTTGAGTCTCAGAACTTGACCAGAGAAAAGTGTGAGAGTACTCAGTGTTTTAGTACCTAATAATCTCTTAAAAATGAATTTTCATTCATTCATTCACTTATTCACTAGGAAAGAAGAAAATAAGAGGGAATGTTGGAAAGGAATTCAGAA
Organism: Pseudochirops corinnae; assembly: GCA_028646515.1. Classification (NCBI taxonomy): domain Eukaryota; kingdom Metazoa; phylum Chordata; class Mammalia; order Diprotodontia; family Pseudocheiridae; genus Pseudochirops; species Pseudochirops corinnae. Next base: position 95,548,818 of record CM053586.1, read on the forward strand.
AAGGAAGTGTTCAGGTCAGTAAGAAGTGGACCCAAGATCTGAGATTCTGGAGATTAGGGGAATACAATGTTGCCAACTAATACTGATAAAGTGTGTAAAGCACTTCATTATATAGAATATGTTATATAATCCTTGACTGAGAGGCATCCTGAAGTAGAAGACAGACTGGCTTTAGACACAGGAGGATCTGGGTTCAAGTCCTATCTCAGACATATAATAACTTTGTGACCTTTAGCAAGTCACTTAACCTCTAGTGCCCCAGATAATTCTCTAAAACTTTAGATTGCAAGAGGATGCTGATCCATATTGGTAGAACTTGCCAGGAGCTATGTATGTCTATAAAATCACAGGTTGGTAAAAATAAACAAACAAATGAAGAATGAACTTGGCTAAATTAAATCTTATTTCAGGGACTGTTAAACAAATTAGTAGTGTGAACAAGATCATTTTCCACACTTTTGTGAAAGGATGAATTGTTTGTAAGGACTATACTACTTAATTGGGTATATGCAGATTGTGCTGTTTATTAAATTTGAGTTTTATTTATTCATGGTAGGGTGGGGTAATCTCTACTCAACAGCCTTTTTTTTAACTGAGTTGCTATATGGACTTGAAAATAATAAATTGCATTTCTAGGAAAATTCTGTTTCTGTTGAAATACAGTCTATAGAGGAAAAGAAGCATGGTGTATTGGAATCTACACTGAACTTAGAACAAGAAAATTTGGTTTCAAATACCCCACTTTTCATTTTACTAGCTGTGTTTGACTGTGGGCAAGTCGTTTCTCTCAGAGTTCCAATTTCCTCATGTGGAGGTTGGACAAGTTGATGTCTAAAGTCTGTTCCAACCTTAACATTATATGATTCTCCCCAGTTCTTAAGAATCCGTGATGAGATTTTGTTACAATATCCCTGGTTTCTTTCACGGAGATTATTTGCGTATTGATGAGATGATTGAGCCATAGAACAATGTAAGAAGTTTCCTTAAGGCCATGAAAAAATCTAAAGAAAAATCCAGGATTGGAACAGAATAAATTCCTCGTTGTTAGTCACAGAATCTGGACCAGGATGCCAGGTTGTCAGCCTCAACTGTTCATCAAGCCTTACTGTATCCTTACAATCACGAAAGATGTTCTGTGTACCTTCAGCAAGAAGGAGGGGTCCCAAGGTCTGAGGTGCTAGAGACAAGGGGAATATAGCTCTGCCAACTAATTCCTATCCCTTGAGATGACTCTTGCGAGGAATATAATTCAATGTCAACCTTTCCTATCCTTTTGTTGTTTCTAGCCTTGGCTGGATAAGTTTTGTAAAGAACCTTCCATGGCCTTGATTGCTGGCCCGTTGCCAGCCAGACGTGGGAGGCAAAAGAGCAATAAGCCTGGTGGGAAGAATGGACAGACATGTGCCTCCCTTTTCAACTCTTTCTGCCCTATCACTCACCGGGTGACAGTTCAATTGTTCTTCCTGAGAGGCAGGCAAGCAGCTGAGCTGGCCACCTACGCACTCCGTCCTTTTCCCCTCTCCCTCATAGGCGTCAAGTCTGTGCTCAGCCCAGCCCAGCTCAGCCCAGCTTGGCCTGATGCTCACTTCCTCAGCTGTCTCAGCCCAGATGCAAACAGCCTCAGCTTCCCAACAAAGAAAGAACTCCAGCTTGGGCCTTGAGCTTCAATTGAACTTCTCCGAGCACCTGCTGGAAGAATGTTGGTGGCATGAATGACAGACACTCTCTGTACATAGAGACTTTTATATTTATGATGACGACTGGGAAGTACTAAATGTTGTCTCAGGCTCAGTCAGCAGGAGCCAGAAGGCAAATAGAGCATCAGATAAAGCGAAAGCTGTTCTGTAAAGTCACAGCACCGAAAGGACAAAACCCAACTTTGTAGGACTTTCTCTCTTCCTTCAGCCTGCTAAAGAAAATTCAAATAATCTCTGAAAGCTTCAAATTGCCTCATTTATCATATCTCAAAAATAACTGGCCCTCTAACAAACTGAATGTACAGGGTGGAATCACTTCCTAATCCCTAAACCTTAACTTCTTAGCTAAATGATTTAACAATCATAATGGTTAAGAATCATCACAGCTAGCATTTATATAATCTTTTAAAATTTATAAAACACTTTACAGCTATCTCATCTTATTCTTACAATAACACTGGGAGGTAGATAATATTAGTATTATTTTACAGATGAGGAAATTGAGGCAGACAGAGGTTAAGAGATTTGCCGAGGGTCACGTAACTAAAATATCTTAGTTTAGTTTTTTAATTCAGGTATTTCTGATTCTAGGTCAATATTCTACACATTATACCACCTAGGGGCTAGAAAGCTGGTAATATATCTGATGTGGTTTTTAAATCCAATTAAATCTGTTATGAGCTTTATTTATATTTTCATAATCCATGGTCTCTAATAAAATTTGAAGCTCTTATTATGTGGTCTAATAATAACAGCTAACACTTATATAGGATTTTAAATGCAAAGCACTTTATGCGAATTATCTCATTTGATTCTCATGACAACTTTATGAAGTTGATACAACTATTATCCCAATTTTATAGATGGGGAATAATATAAGTGATTTTCCTAAAATCACACAGATATTTGCAGAGATAGGATTTGAACCCAAGTACTCCTTATTCCTACCTGAAAAATATTTCCACTTAAATGTTCCCCCTCTCATTTCAAGTTCTATATATTTGGAACTAGAATCAATCTTCTTTTCTCCTCTCCTTCCCAACTCTACTGTCCTCACAAATACCTTATAGGTATTAGTGATACTGCAATTCTCTTAGTCAAGCAGACTCAACACTTTAGAGCCTTCTTAGGGCTATTTTTGAACTCCTTTTTTCTGGTCCTCTAAATCCAAGTCTTGGTTTTTGTTTGTTTGTTTTCAGTCTTATGGTTTTGTGCCTTTGCATTTTATACTACAGTGCTCAACACCAATAATAAATTTAAAATATTCAGCTTTACAAAATTATACATATGTAATTACATATATTGTGCTTAAGTACCAATATGGGACCTGATCTTTTAAAATACTCAGCATCAATTTATCATGCTAGAAAATAGCCTCTAAACCAGATGACCTGAGTTGAAGTGCCTTCTTTGACCCACAGAAACTCACAATCATTCATTTTCCCAAAATAATAGAATCAGTCTACTGAATTATTATTTCCATCACCTAAATAATGCTTACCCAAATTCTTTGATTCTTCCTTTATGATGCCTCTCACATTTGTACCTTATTTTCCATTCCCATTGCCACCATAGTGGTTCAGGACCTTATTACTTCATGACTGGACAGTTGTAAGAGACTCCTAATTAATCTCTCTGTCTCTTGTCATAATTAGTGTAAACACTCTTAGTTTGGGCACTTGTTCTAAGGACAGGTAGTCTTGGTTTAATTTCTGATACCATAGTCTATTTAGGGTTTAAAGTTGCATGAAACGATCAGATAAAATGACAAAGCAGGATCCTATTGTATGGTCTGAAGCAGTGGTTCTCAACCTCCCTAATGCTGCAACCCTTTAATACTCATATCTGGGCGTATCTGCATGTGGGCGGACCTGCCTGGAGACGGATAGAGGAGCAGTGTCTCGGTACCTTAGACCATCAGAAATACGTGTTTTACTATGGTCTTAGACGACCCCCAAAGGGGTCATGACCCACAGATTGAGAACCTCTAGTCTAAAGTAAGACTTTACCCAAAGGGAATGATGCATAAGACATGGTCTCTATTAGTGTAAGTTCAAGGACATCCAATATAGACATAATCCAGGAATAATGAAAAGTAAGAGTTTCATTAATATTGTAAAGCTTGAAGAAAAACATAACAAATAACTAGATAAGGAGTTCTGAAACGAGTTGGAAATAGATTTAAGGGGTTCTGTGAACTTGGATGGGAAAAAAATTATATCTTCATTTTCAATAACCTATAACCAAAATTTAGCATTTCATTTAGTTATTTAAAAACGTGACTCTGAGAAAGGGTCCATTGGGGTTACCATACTGCCACAGGGGTCCATGACACAAAAGATTAAAAGAACCTTTGTTCTAGATTATTCAAGATGAGATAAACTCTGTACACAGGGATGTGGCAAGGCTAGTGAGTAAGTTACTATCCAAATAGATAGATATCCAAATAGAGTAAGTTACTATCTAAATCCAAATGTTATCTGTGAGAAAGTATGACCCAACATGGAGATGAGTACAGTCAGAGCAGGGAGGTGCTCACCCATTTCTCACCCAACTGTACACCTTTGAATTTCTCCTTCATGCCTCCTAAAACCTCATTATCCTTCAAGTATATGAAGGGTTGTCACATGAAAGGGGGTTTGCACATGTTAAACTTGGCCAAAGAAGACAGAATGAGGAATAATGGGTGGAAATTTCTGAGATACAGATTTTGGCTTAATCAAGGAAAAACTTCCTAACAATTTGGAGTAATTTCAAAGTAGAGTGGGTTTCCTGAAAAGCTAGCAAGTTTCCATTTATTGGATGTCTTCAATAAGCTGTTTGAGACTGGATTTCTGTTTATATCTAAGATGGATTAGGTGACATTGGTGGTGCCATCCAATTCCAAGACTTTATGAATCAATTTAATCCAATTCCCTTATGTTTTCAAATAATGAAATTAAGGCCCAGAGAGGTTAAGTGATTTGCCTAAAATCACACAGCTGAACAATGCCATAGGTCTAGAACCCAAATCTCCTGACTTCTAGTTCAACACTATTTCTACCCCTTTGACTCTAAGAATGGAAGGATTTTGTTAATGTCAGTGTTACCTGTGAGAAACATTACCATATAGTTATAATCATCTATTCGCGTCTTATCACAAAGTTATCTTATCATCTTAGCTGGTCAATCATCCAGAAAGATCCTGAGGGAATAGGATATAACATAGGTAAGTTTTGATGGCAGCTGCAGAGGACAGAAAAGATGGATGGAGGCACTGCTCCATAGGGGTACAAAGTAGAAAATCTGGGTCTAAAGCAGAATATTTTCTCTTTTTTAAAATAATATTTTCCCAATTGCATATAAAACAATTTTTAACATTTGTGATTTTGTAAAATTGTATTCCAAATTCTCCCCCTCCTTCCCTTCCCCCTTCTCCTCTCCCTGAGACAGTAAACAATTTGTATTGGCTATACATGTGCAGTCGTGCAAAACATATTCTGATATTAGTCATGTTGTAAAAGAGTGGACCAAAAAAAAAAAACCCACCCCAAAAAATAAAGTGAAAAACAGTATACTTCAATCTGCGTTCAGACTCCCATAAGTTCTTTCTCTGGAGGTGGATAACATATTTCATCATGAGTCCTTTGGAATCGTCGTTTCATGTTGCTGAGAATGCCCTCCATTCACAGGTGATCATCATATAATATTGCTGTTACTGCATAAGGTGTTCTCCTGATTCTTCTCACTTCACTCTGCAGCAGTTCATCTAAGTTTTTCCAGATTTTTCTAAAATCAACCTACTCATCATTTCTTATAGCACAATAGTATTCCATCACAATCATATACCACAATTTGTTTGTCCATTTCCCAATCGATGGGCATCCCTTCGACTTGTAGTTCTTTGCCACCCCACCCTCTAGGCTACTATAAATATTTTTGTAAAAATAGGTCTTTTGCCTTTTTAAAAAATCTTTTTGGGATACAGACCTGATACTGATATTATCAGGTCAAGGGGTATACATAGTTAAATAGCCCCTTGAGTATAGTTCCAAGTTGCTCTCCAGAGTGGTTGGATCAGTTCACAACTCCACCAATGGTGCATTAATGTCCCAATTTTCCCACATCTCTTCCTTTTTTTTTTTATCATTTTTCTTTTCTTTTCTATCATATTAGCCAATCTGATAGATGCAAAATGTTACCTCAAAGTTATTTTAACTTGAATTTCTCTAATCAATAGTGATATAGTACATTTTTTTATGTGACTATAGCTAGCTTTGATTTTTTTCATCAGAAAACTACCTGTTCATATTCTTTGACCATTTATCAATTGGGAAATGACTGGTATCCTTATAAATTTAACTCAGTTCAAGGAAAGCACTTTCAATGAGGTGGAAAAATATTAAAAGGAAGATGGAGAGATGCTAACCAACTTTATTTGACTCACAACTTTTCATTTTCAAAGTGTTTTATCAGTGTCCTTTTTCTGTTTCACATCTCTTTTACCTCCAAATGATTCCCTTCCACTTTCCTCTACAAACACTCAATAGAGTTCACCCACACAACAAATTCATGCGGTCAAATAAAACAAGCAAAATACTTGATTGCCCTTCTTCCTTTCTTCTTCCTTCCTTCCTTCTTTCCTTCCTTCTTTTCTTTCCTTCCTTCCTTCCTTTTCTCCTTCCTTCCTTCCTTCCAATTACATACCACAATTCATCTGCACCATGTAAGCCTTGCTTTGTAACGAAGAAAAACAGTTAAGCAAAACCAAAATATATAGGAACTCCATTTAATAATACATACAACATTCTGCTACCATATTCCCCAACCTCTCTAAACAAAGGAATTCATGACATATGAGGATCAGTTGAGGTAATTAGGCATATTTAGTCTGGAGAGAAGACTTGTGTGGGAAACAGTAGCAGTTTAAGCATTTGAAGGGCAACCTTATGCAGGAAGGATTGGGTTTGTTCTGTTTGGCTTTAGGGGAGAGAACAAGGAGGAATAACTGAAAGTAGCAAAGAGGCAGATTTAGGCATGATATCAAGAAAAACTTTCCAACGGTTAGAACTGTTCAACAATGGGATGACTTGCCTTGAAAGGTGGGGGATTCCCCCTCCTTGCAGTTCTTCAAGCTTGCCAGCATGTTACTATGTGTATTCTTTCATATATAAGTTGTCCTGGGCAGCGTCTGAGGTCTTTTTCAAATCTCCTATGCTGTGATTATGTAAAGCAGGGGAGGGTACATTTTCTCATTTGTTTTTGTTCAGGTCATGAGCTGTCATTAAAATTACATGGTGTTTGCTGCATTTTAATGCTCTTTTTGTTTGTAATTTTAACCAATGTTTATATTGTTTTCCTCATTCTGCTTACTTCATTCCATATGAATTCGCTCATCTTTTCATAATTCTCTGAATTTCTCACGTTCGGTGTTTCTTAAGATGCCATAATAGGTCATTACCTTCTCTTGCCACAATTCCCCAATTGATGGGATGGGCTCTCTCTTCCTAAGCATGAATTTCTCTCTTTCCACCTCCAGCACACCACAACAAAATGCCTCTCCAGACAGTCCTATTTCTGGAAGAATGAGTAAGTTACACAGAGGGCCAAGGAAGTTCATGGACCACAGAGGGTGGAAAAAACAACCTTCCTTTCATCTATTTTGGTAAAAGTTGCAGAAGCTATAAACATCTTCTCTTTCCTGAGCTGATAATTTTATCCCTCATCCTCTGACCTGTCTTTAGCCCCAGAGACGGAAATCATTTAGTCCAGGGGCATAGGGATGGAAAGATGTTGACATATCTTGGAGGCGGGGTTTCCATTTAGCCATGCCCTCTCTTCTTTCCTCACCTGCCCCATTGCTAACCTCCCAGCATTCTCTGACGAAAAAGAACAGGAGACTTAGCTGCTGGAGCAGTAAGTAGCACCACACAAAGAGCTGACCTAAGGGCAGGGGACCAGTTTATTTGTTTGACACTATTTCCTCAGTCTCAGTACTGACAGGTCTACCCTCCCCTCTGAAGTCATCCCAGAGCAACCACATGCTCTGACACTGAGTGCAAGCAGCTGAGAGGCTGCCAGGGCTCTAGCTAGATTACCTGTTGCCATAGAAACCACCAGTCCAGGGTTGTGTTGCTTTATTTCTTAGTAGGGTGATACAGACAGAGCTGCCAAGTCTTTTCTGCTACTGAGAGTAAAAGAAAAAAACAGCACCAGGAATATCCCAGATTGGGAAATAGATCTATTCTAGGAGTAAACAAAAAGAACAAAAGGACGAGTTTCCTGGTAAAAGCCCCGATTTTCCATCTATTTTGAAAAAACTTTTTTTTTTGGTTTGTCAGCATTTTATGGATTAGCAATCACATCTCACCCATCTTGAAAATCACTAGTATTTCCCAAACCTGGTGTTTTGCTGACATTTTTTGTCTTTAAGCTAAGATCAAAGATAAGAAAAAAATAGTCAAAGTTATTTCTTCCTTTTGGCCAATTCCAATAGCAGACTAATTTATGAAGTGTCAAGAGTTCTTGTGGAGTAGAGAATAAAAGACCGACCTTACAGTTGAGAAGAAGGGGTTCAATTACTGCTTCTGATAATGTATTAGCAATGCAACCATGGACAGACTGTTTAGATTTGGGGGGTACCCAGGCAGCTCTCTAATTCAGGGTTTTTTTTAACTTTTTCTTGTGGTGTGAATCCATTGGCAATCAGGTGAAGCCTGTGGACCCATTCTCAAACTAAAGTGGTTTTTAAAAATTCGTAAATGAAGGAAATGTGAAAATTCATTTAGATATTCTCTAAAATAAATAGGCAAATTTACCCATCCAAGTTAACAACCCCCCTGACATTATTCTCATGTAAATACAAGTTTAAGAACTACTGTTCAAATACTATAAATTAGCAGAGTTACTGACCTCCCTCAGGGAAAGGAGTTTCCATGCAAGGAATTCCTTGCACTAATAAAATTGTAGGTCTATCCACCCCTTCTAGCCCACAGTAAATGAAGAATAAGTCTGTAGTAACATCTTTTGTGTCAAATATGAAGTACTCTCTCATAGCCTCAAAGCTCTATGAGCCTGCGCTCAGGCTCTGGGGCCCTCCTTATGGACTGTCTTTAGAGTAGGCAAACCATCCCTGGTGTGAATTCTGATTTTTGATGAGGGAAATTGGCAGCTTGGGAAGGTGAGGTTTCACAGGACCATTTGGTCACAGTTCTGCTTCAAAAAGAGCACATTTCTGGAAAAAAAAGACATAACTACCCTCTCCCTAATATACAATATTGAATAGATTTTAAAAGCTACATATTATTGGAATTTAAGATTATAGATCTAGAGCTGGAAAAAATTTGTGTGGTAATCTTGTCCAACTTCCTCATTGTACTTATAAGGAAACTGAGGCCCAGGAGGTTTAAGTGACTTGCCCAAGGTCACGTAGGTAGTAAGTATTGAAAGTTGGATCTGAACCCAGGTCTTTTGTTTGCTAGTGTCCTTTCTACTGCATCATCCTGTTTTCTGGTTGTCTATCAGAAGAATATCCTGCTAGAAGGCACATTATCAAATGTATTAGGAGGTTCTTGGTCCTTAATATTCTTTAAAAATAATTGCTACTTACTTTTATGTAGCATTTCATGGTTACATACTACTTTACATACATTAATCTGAAATTACTGTGAGTTAAAAAAGGCTAGTATAATATTACCGTTTTATGGATGGTGAAACTAAGACTTGGAGAAAAGTAAGAGACATGTTATGCTGACAGATATGTCACTGTCAAGAGGTTCAGAAATAGCTACGTGTCAAATTGATATATCCACAATGGAACCAGAATAAAGAAATATGAACCTACCTAAGTTAAGTGGTTTTAAATGTAATTGATTGACTGGATCCAAGACTCGATGATTAATACATAGAAGTCAACATATAAAAAGTCTAGTGGAGTGCCCCAGCCTTTGACTAGTGACTAGGCAATATTTTTATTTTTAAAATGTGAAATTAGGGGCGGCTAGGTGGCAGAGTGAATAGAGCACTAACCCTGGAGTCAAGGTGACCTGAGTTCAAATCCAGCCTCAGACACTTAACGCTTACTAGGCATGTGACCTTGGGCAAGTCACTTAACCCCAATTGCCCTGCCTTCCCCCTTCCAAAAAGCTAAATAAATAGATAGATTGACTAATTAATTAATTAATGTGAAATTATGTGCCAATACTTCATTGGTTCAATAATTACAATGATGTGAATACCCTGGATACCAAAAAGCTAGAACATGCTTCTTCCTCTAACTTCTGACAGAGAGATCAGCATGACTAACACTAGCATAGGGAACTACCTTCGGGTGAGTTATTGTTACATCCTTTGTAAATATTCTTTTACTTCTCTGAATAACTTTTCCTTGCTATGGCTAAATGAACCTTCTTTTGTTAACTGTCAGATGTTCTACCAGTGTCTCCCCTCATTCTAATCAATTACTTGAGATATCAGACTGGTCTGAATCAAGCTTAGCTTACTATAAGGGATGGGTAAGATATGAACCCAGCAGCAGTGAAGTTGTTGAGAAAATGAATAAGAAATGGAGTGAAGATTAGCTGATGTCTACCTGAAATAGGGTTTAGGAGAGACTGTTACCAAGAGGCATTAGTTCTAGAGATTGAAGAGTTAAAACTGCCAGTGTGTAGCTTGTGCTCTTGGTGAGAAGGCTGCTGGTAAGGTGTAATATTAATGGGAATTGAAGATCTTCCCCTCCCATTAATAGGCCTTACCGGAAGCCCAGTAAGAGAAACTTGATTAGGGGAGGCTTGTTTTTCAGGAAGGCCCACACCTTTTGTTACTTTGTAATTAGGCCATGGGTCAGGAGGGTTGTGATGCCCTTTGACCCTGAAGAACTACATATATACTCTGAGGTTAGCATTTTGCTTTGGGGCTTACTCATAGGAAGAGTGTTCAAATGATATAGCTGGATGAGACTCTGGGTAGTTGTTAAGGAGCCCCTTCTCCCCCTCCCCTGCTTTGAAAATCCAGATGTTGGTGCTTCTCTCTCTGGTAACTATGTATGTATGTATATAATGGTCAGACAGTTGAATCTGTCTGTTGATCTGTGATGTATGAATTATTTGCTCAGATGAAAAGCAGATCAAAGAACCTGTACTAGCAGCCATCCTGGATAAGCTAGGGTGCTTGTTGTTACATAAGGTTGACTAGGAGATGACCAAGGTAACTCAGTGTCACCTCCATTTAATGATAAGAGACCGTCATAATCAGACTTTCTGAAATGTATATTGTTTGGGGTGCCATATTTTAGAGCAGTGGTTCTCAACCTTCCTAATGCCGTGACTCTTTGATACTCGTATGTGGGCATATCTGCATGTGGGCAGACCCACCTGGAGATGGATGGGGAGTAGTGTCTCAGTTCCCAAGACCATTGGAAATACGTGTTTTCTGATGGTCTTAGGCGACACTGTTCAACCCCCAAAGGGGTCGCAACCCACAGGTTGAGAACCGCTGTTTTAGAGGAGTATTGACAAATCAAGAGGCCCTCTAGTGTGGGAGTGTCCAAAAAGGTGTGAGGACTTGAAAGTGTTCCAAAGCATTTCATGGGGATTGGTCAAAAGAACTGGGGTATGTTTTGAGACTGTAGAAAAGATGAAGGATTAGTGGGCATGATAGTCTTCAAATATTTCAGGGGTCTCATATAAAAGAGACATTACACTTGTGGGTAGAAATGACAAGGCAGCAGATTTCTATTCAATGAAAAGAAAAACTTTCCAACAATTTTAAATGTCCACAAATGTAAGGGTCTGCCTTGGTAAGATAATGAGTTATTAACAGTCATCAAGTGGAAATTGGGTGACTGCTTGATAGGAATTGTTATAGATAGAAAGCATACTTTGGCATAGAGTTTGGTATAGTTGGTATAGTTGACTGATAAAGGTTCTTTCCATATCTAAGATTCCATGACCCATTGGCTAAATCAACTATTTAATTCATCTCAAACTTTGATTTGATAATACCTCATTCCAGTCTGAGTAATTCTGAAACTCGAGTTTATAGAAATGGATAACTTCATGTCCCAGTAAAAACTTTAATAGCTAAGTTTTTTTAAAAAGCCATTTGAGTATATGAGAGGAGAATTGTTTGGGATCCTCAAAGACAAGAAGAACCAACTTCAGGTCCAACTTTTGATCCATACTGGCTGTGTGATCTTGAACAAGTCACTTAATTTCTCATTTCCCTTAGCAATTCTTTAAGCTCATTAGTTGCAAAGCAAGTGCCAATTTGCTTGGGTATGTGACATTTCCTCACTGGGAATTCCCCATACCAATGAAATTACAGGCTTAAGTTAAAAAAATAAGCATGTCAATAGTGTATACTACAATGAAAGATCCACAGTATTACTTATTATTGCTGAAATAATGCTTGCATGCAGCTGCTAAAGTTCAAAGGACTTAAATGGCCACAAAAAAAGATCTAGTAACATTTTTATTTATCAGATAGTGCACAGAAATTAAGTAGTCATTGCTTGATCTTAAATAATTGGCTAGTCTGTCCCAAAATCTTTCTCCCTCTTGTTGTAATCTATTAGATCTGGTCTATTTTAGTAAAGCATCCTAACACTGAGAGGCCATTGGATCCACTCATACATAATTTTCATCTTTCTTTCATAGCACAATGCCTCAAACATAATAAGCACTTAATAAATGTTTGTTGACTGACAATTAAAATTTTTCAGCTTCCATTGCTCTTAAGATAAATTTAAAGTGATTTTAACCAATGAAAATAAGACAAAGTGCTGTGGAATGTAAGCTACCCGTTTATGTGCACACTGGAAAATTTGATAAGCCAACATTTTTCCCATATAGGCATGTAATTGATTTAGCTATAGACTTGACCTTTGAAAGGCCCTTTTAAACCACCAGCCATGAGAAAGCTCCTTTTCTTGGTGGACCTCCTGAAAATAGTGCATCAAGGCTCCTTGCCCTTTCTCACAGCACTTTTGGCTGCAATGCAACAAGAACGCTCTTTGTCAGTCAGTGTGTATCCAGGAACAGCTTTTGGGGCTGGATTTTCTCATGGTGTATTCAAGGAAGGGAAGTGATGATTATTCATTCTGAAATATGTCCAAGACATCGAGGGTATCCCTGTCCTTTGATACTTCCTTCAGTAGTATGGACCAAGAGATTAAGGAATTAACCTTATGAGGGGAAGCTGGCCACTTAATATCAGAGAAATGACTGTGATTTCTTCAATGAACTGTTTGCTAATCTGACTTCCCAGCAAATGAACAGCTTATAGTGATTTCTCGATGTGTCTTGGGCCACATTCCTAATGCCAGCAATATGGGCTATATGTCCATCCCTGAAGTGTCTTGCCACTGAAATGTCTATAGTTGATGTTGAGGGATTACAAGGAATCTCTCAGCAGAAAGAAAGGGGCCTATAGAGCCTTTATCGCCAGAAGATATTATGAACCCAGGAGTGCAAGAAACCCTCTCTGTAATCTATTGAAGTACACATGCACACACAGACACAGACACAGACACACAGACACAGACACACACACACACACAAAACTGTCCTGTGAAATCAGTACACTGAAAAATTTTAATCTAAAAAAAATTGAATGAGAACTATATATAATGTATTAATTACTGTTGACTGACTGACAATTAAGATTTTTCAGCTGCCATTGCTCTTAAGATAAATTTAAAGTGATTTTAACAAATCAAAATAAGAGAAAGTGGTGTGGAATGCCTGGAACAAGGATTGGAGTTGAACATTATTTTTACCCTTGGGCCAGTTATTTAATGCAATGGAGGATGCTTATGAAGGTATCTAGCATGCAAAGTAAATCATGGTTTGCATAACATAGATAACTGCTTTCTAATTATCGCCATTCTGTCACTAGATTGACTGATATAAAATACTTTTATTTTTTAATCTAATTGAATTCAATTCAACTCCCTCTCCAAACTATGGGGCAGCTAAGGTGAAGCAATGGATACAGTGCTGGGTCTGGAGTCAGGAAGACTCATCTTTATGAGTTCAAATCCAGCCTCAGACATTTACTGTATCCTGGACAAGTTACTTAACCTCATCTGCCTCAATGTCTTCATCTGTAAAATGATCTGGAAAAGGAAATGGCAAACCACTATAGTATCTTTGCCAAGAAAACTCCAAATGGGGTCACAAAAAAGTCAGACATGACTCCAAACCACCCTTCCCACTTGCCAAACTGGTGTTTCTAAATAATGCTTTTGATCATGCCACTCTCTTGCTCAGAAAGTCCTCAGTGGCTCCTTACTATTTCTAGGAAAACAAAGCTTTCCACAATCTGGCCAAAGTTTGTCTTTCTGGGATTATTTCACATTACTCCCCTTTAAGCACTCTGTATTCTACTCAAACAAGCTTATTCACTATTCAGTATTCACCATACATAACATTCCTTCCCTATCCATGTGCCTTTTTTGCAATCTATCCTCCATGCCTAAAACATAGTCCTTCTTTACCATTACCTTTTGGAATTCCTAGCTTTCTTTAACCATCTATTCAAATGTCACATGCTACCATAGTCATATCCTGGGTGCCCTCTCCTCTGAAAACTATTTTACACATGATTTGTACATATGTAGCTACATTCATGTCGTTTTGCTCCAATGGAACGTAAACTCCTTGAGAGTAACAATTATTTCATTTTTGTCTTGGCAGCCCTATTGCCAAGCACAGGATACATAGTAGTCCTCCAGGGTCTTACATTCTACTTGGGTTTAGGACATGTAAACAAATAAGTAAATATAAGGTAATTCAAGGAGGAAGAGAACACTCTGCATATACCTTTATTAGCTGCTAGGTGACCCTGGGTAAGTCACTTAACCTCTCTCAGTCTCAGTTTCCTCATCCATAAAATTATAATAATAACAGCAGCCACATTTACTTTGAAGATAAAAGAAGAGATTTATAAAGTACTTAGCAGACTGTACAGCGCTGTATAAATGCCAGCTATTATTACTATTAACAACTCAGGGCACTAGGAAAAGCTTTAAGTTAAAGGTGACTTCAAGATTCAAGCCTTCATAGGGAAAGTGCTATCTACATCCTGAGAAAGAACTATGGAGTCAATGCAGATTGAAACATACTGTTTGCTCTTCTTGTGGTTTCTCCTTTTTGTTCTGATTCATCTTTCACAACATGACTAATGTGGAAATATGTTTAATATGACTGCACAGATGTAGCCTAGATTATATCGTTTGCCCTCTTGGTGAGGGGGGAAGGTATGGAGAGAGGGAGAAAAATTTTGGAACTCAAAATCTTATAAAAGTGAATGTTGAAAAACTATCTTTACGTATAATTGGAAAAAATAAAATATTACTGAGTAGAAGAAAAAAAAAATGAGAGCCTTGACGCTAAGGATTCTAAGAATCAAAGGTGATTTCCCATCCATTTATCAGGTGGCTTCTATTCCATTCTTACAGGTTTTCTTTTTTCTTTTTGAAAAAAAGAGTACTTGAAAAATATATTGGAAAAATTATAGAAAAAGCAAGAATATTGTTTCAAAATCAGTATTACATTAGTTTTTGTAAGTCAGTTCTTTTCTACCCACTGAAAACATAAAATTAGGGATTTTGAAAATATAATATGGAAATCTGTTATATATCTTGAAGAAAACTCTTAACAGTTAAAAAGCATTGACTTTTAAAGGCAGTTTGACTCTTGGAATCAATTTGATTCATTCTTTCAAAGGTGGTGGTTATGGCTGCCACAGTTTCATATGGTCACATCAAATCTTGATAAACTTGGTAGGTCATCATTTGTGGCAAGTGACAAATGAGATATGAATTTAAGGAAATGAAACATTTTCTTTTTTTAAAGGGGGGAGGGCAGGACAATTGGGGTTAAGTGACTTGCCCAAGGTCACACAGCTAGTAAGTGTTAAGTGTCTGTCTGAGGCTGGATTTGAACTCAGGTCCTCCTGACTCCAGGGCTGGTGCTCTATTCACTGAACCACCTAGCTACCCCAGAACTTATTTTTTAAATAAATATTTATTCAAATTAGCATTGTGCTTCTAAGTCTTCATCTAGGGAGTCATTACACATTCTAGCAATGCTACTGTTGCTTAAAATATTTCTTGAATTGTGCTAGTAGAATTGCTTTTAGGGTCAGTTTACAAGCTGTGCCCTCCCCCCCCCAAAAAAGTTAAATTATTTAATATTTGGTAGGTAGGAGGTAGGAGGCAGCTAGGTGGCTCAGTGGTGAGGGGACTAGGCATGGAGTCAGGAAGACCTGAGTTCAAATTTAGCCTCAGACACTTGCTAGCTTTTTTAAACCTGGGCATATCACTTAACCTCTGTTTGCCTTAATCCGCTGAAAGAAATGGCAAATCACTCCAATACCTTTGCCAAGAAGACCCAATGGATGGTATTGGTGTGCTGTGGTCCATGGGGGGGGGTCACAAAGAGTCACAGATGACTGAACAACTGAACCATAACAATTCTTAGGAAACAAACAGCCAAAAATGGCATTACTTTGTTCACTCACTGGGCTTGTTGAATTTGGCTCTGCACGACTTTTGACCGTTACCAAAAATTCAACCTAGGTGTAAGGACAAAGATTTGCCAGCAGTAGAGATATCCAAAATAAGGTACTCTAGGCTATGGAGGCAATTAATTCATTTAATTATTTATTCAGGAATTTGCTAGTGAAATCCCACCTCTGATACTTGTAACCTGCGTGAATTTGGGCAAGTCACATACCTTCTCTTGGCTTTAGTTTCCTCATCTATAAAATGAGCTTGGACTAGACGGCTTCAGGGGTCCTTTTCACTCTGGGTCTGTGAGGTCTTGTGAGGAAAATACAACTATGAGCCATCAACTATGATTTTAATTTCTTCGCAGGAGACTCCCTAAGACTATGAGTTGCAGTACAGGTGCCAATCTGCATTGGGAAATGACATTCCACACTGAGAGATTCCAATTGCTAATGAAATCACAATGTAATTTTCTCTTTCATTTTTATTTTTTTGGAGGGGGAAAGCAGGGCAGTTGGGGTTAAGTGACTTGTCCAAGGTCACACAGCCAGTTTTTGTGTTGTGCTTGAGGCCGTTTTTGAATCCAGGGCCTCCTGACTCCTGCTATATTCATTATGCCAGCTAGCCGCCCCTAATTTTCTCTTCTTTAAAGGAACAGTGATTACACAATATAAAATGGTCTGAAATTAAGACAATTTTCTCTAATACTTAAAGCAAGGCACTTACCAACTTTTTTTTTTTAACACGACAGCATCACTGGCATAAGAGAAAAATCTCTCAAAGTAGCCACTTTAAAGAAGAAAGCACTCATTTGGGGGTTTTGTTTAAAACAAATAATAATAACTAGCATTTATATAATACCTTGTGGCTTGCAAAATGCCTTACAAATATCTTATTTCATCTTCATAGCAACTACGGGTGCTATTATTATTATAACTTTACGAATGAGGAAACTGAGGCACAGAAGGACTTACCCAAAGTCATACAGCTAGTAAGCAAGCTGAGGCTATATTGTAACTCAAGTCTTCCTTGCTCCTTACCCAGATTTCTATCCACTGCACCACCTGTCTAGCCTTTTCCATTACTTTCTAGTCACGCCTCTTACTTTACTAAGTTCACAAATATCCTACTCCTGAATGTCTCACTACAACTTTACTGGAGTGACCCCCTTTTTCCAGATTGAAGATGGATTCAAGAGTTTGCCAACATTATTAAGATTGGGTTTCTAATTATCATTAAGAGTCCTTTAAGATATAAAAATAGAATAACCTAGACATACAAGTATACAACTACAATCTATGCAAATTATAGTGCTAAACTTAAACTTCAGTGTAAGTGTATATAAATGTAATTCTGTAGATGTTGCATTTCTGAAGATCTTACTCTAATGGCTTCCTGGCTTCTGCATGGAAGTGATATCGAGTTCTCAAAGGTTACACCAATGAAGCGCAGGCTCTGGCAACTTCTCCCAAACCAAATCCTCTCCAAGTAAACAACAGAGTTTATAGAGGCTGGTCACCACAAGGTTGAATGCTTTTGACCATGGCAACCCATTAAACCACCCACCAAGGCATGTGATTTCCATCAAGAATCATCAATTTAGAGTCAGAAGGGACTTCTGAGACCTAGCCCAATCCTCTCATTTTATACATGAGGAAACCAAGATCTAGAGAAATCAGTTGGTCACAGAGGAAGTAAGAGATTGATCTGACATTCAAACCCAGATCTCATGTCTCTGAATTTGGCAGTCTTTCCAATGTACTATGTTGCATCAGTGCACAGGGTAGACATACAGGTGAAATCATACATCTTCCAAAGCACTGAAATTGTAGACTCTCTAGACGTGATGGTTATGGCTTTTAATTCATTCTTAAATGAACTTTAATTGTTTTTCTAAAGAAACCAAGCTAAAACCACTAATTCCTAGATAAAAGGAATGGTTTTTCCTCAGTCTAGCTGGAGATATTTAGAAGCCTCTCTTCAGCGGGAAAGAAAGAGCCCAGCATGAGCAGGAAGAGGAATGCGGAGTCAGCAGAGACCCTGATTTTCAGGAAGATGACAAGGGCAAATATTTATAAAATGTCTTTTCTCCAGCTGAAGCATTAACAAGGGCAACAATGCCAGCAACAATAGTAATTAGCACTTCTACAGGATCTTTCATGGAGAGCATTTTACAAACATTAATTAATTTCACCTCTCCTAGGCCCCCGTGATTGTATTAAGAAGCTTATTCTCTAGCCAACAGTGGGCCAGGATGGATGGACATGCTAAAAGTTTTCACAGGCCCACAGTGGACATCCTGGAGGGGCACTATGACGACAGCCTTCCTCAGACATTCCCCCATGCACACACAAGGTCTACTGCTTCCCAAGTCTCTGAGATGTGAAATGAAACCCCAAGGGCTACATTAACAGATGCCAGAAAAAATACACAGAGCCAAAGCCGGGGCCAGTAATGGTGAAGCACCCTGCATTCCCATGAGAAACTCTCTGGACTTAGTTTGTCTACGTCACTTGAGTGTGCAAACCCGAGGCCAGGAGAGTTTAAAAATACCATGACTGCTACAGATTTCCCAGGCCATATTTAGTTCACACATCTTACCATAGCAGGAAAGAACTGGAAAGACATAAAGAAAGACAGAAAAGGGGAAGACAGACAACAAGGGATGTGACTGTCAGTATAACAGTACAGGCTAAAAATAATTCTTCCTACTGTTACCAGCTTTGTGTTTGTCTGACCATGTGTCTCTTTGTCCCTTGGTGTCTCTGTGTGCCTCTGTCTGGCTGTTTGTGTCTTTATCTTCTGTGTATCTGTCTCTCTCTCTCTCTCTCTGTTTCTGACTCTCCATCTCTGTCTCTGTCTCCATCTGCCTCTGTTTCTGTCTGTCTCCCTGTCCATCTCTCTTTCTCTCTCCCTTTCTGCCTCTCCAAGGAAGTTGAAGCCCAAGATACTCCTCCACTGTTCCTGGGCATCTGCTAGGATCGTCTATTTTCTGCCACAGGCAGAGGACAGGAAGGAAGAGTTTGTTTCCTGTAAATAGAAGGAGAGAAAATTACAGCTATTATTGTTTTGACAACGGAAGCACTCCCTCAAGTTTGCAGTGCGATTCATTCCTGACAGACATCAGGTCTGAGATGTTGGCTCTCGGCAGAAATCCCTTCCGAGGGGTCCCCCAGGGAAAGCTGAAAGCCTTGATGGCTTGGCATTAGATGCCTAACAGCATAAAGATGTAATTCTGGGCAATCTGATGCCCCATTGCAGAATGGAATGCAGCCTGCGTTTTGATGAATGCTTTGATACAAACCTTGTTGGTCTGAAATGAACATGTTGGATCCTGACACACACATACACACATGCGTACACACACACACACACACACACACACACACACACACACACACAGACCAAAATTAAATTGAGAAAAATTGTCATGCTTCCCTTTCTTCTCCCCTGCCCTCCATGCTAACTTGATTGTTTTATTAGTGTTTTTGCATAACATTCCTTTCCAAATATATACTAGTTCATTTTAAAATGAGGCCCCCTGCATATTTAAGTACACATACATTCAGGATGATGTGCTAAAATGCATAAGCTATTTATACATGGGTATGGTCAAGATACTACTTTGGGCTGCTTGATCTAGGGAAAGGGAGAGTGCTCACTTGGCCACAATGAGCATCGTTGGCATTATTTGATCAAGTCCCTAGAGAGGAGATTTTTTTTAAAGGTTTTTTAGAAGTTCCACATCCATTAGATGAGTGCCCATCATTCAGAAATAAAGGAAGGGGTCATCGCTCCATGTGAAAGGAATAAACCAGAGCTCTTGGCCTCAGAAACATAGAAAGGAATTTCCAGTAGAAGGCCAACTTCTGGGCCCACTTGCTAATTAGAATGTAATGTTGTACCCATAGGGAAAGAAGTTCTTAAGTTGATGAGAATTTGGGGGTGGAAGACAAAGTGGATATGGTTCAGGAAAATTTTTTCCTAGAGCAGATGTTAAATATACACTTGCTGGTTGATTAATCCTTCATTCACAAGTTTTGGAGCTGGAACAAACCCTTAAAGATGATCTAGTCCAACCCTCTCACTTTACAGATAAGAAAACAGAGCCCCAGGGGGACTGACAGGGTTAAGCATTTGCCAAGATCACATGGCTAGTCTGAGGCCAGATCCAGGCATGGCACTCTATCCACTGTGCCACCTGGCTGCCATACCCATTTTACAGCAAAATAAGGTGGTAAGAGATTAAGTAAGTGCGGAGGGTCGCACCTCTAGTAATTGCCTGAGGCTGGATTTGAACTCAGGTCTTCTTTATCCCATGTCCAAAGCTCTCTCCACTGCACTACCTAGCAGCCAATAATGGTTAGACAACCTAAGGATTCACAAAAAGAATCCAACACCTCCACTGTGCTGGTTAGATCCTCTAACAAGGCTTTATGGAGAGACATGAACAAGAATTGTACATGTTGTGATCTCTAGTAATTGAAGGAGCCCTGACATTGGTGATGATTCATCACATTCATCACATAACCAATGGATAAAACATTTAGAACTGGAAGCAGTTTTGTTGGAGGTCATCTAATCTGGCCCCTCATTTTATACCTGAGTAAATTAATCCCAAGAAAAGTTAAATATGACTTGCCCACAGAGTTAGGAGGTGAATGTGGGCCTCTGACTCCAAATCCACACTACCTCCAATGTCTTAGGTATATGTGTGCTTAATGTTTTATATATCAAAGTGTGTGTAATGTTACTTTTTTTATTTTTTGCTTTCTGGAAGGCAATTGGGTTTAAGTTACCTGCCCCAAGTCACATGTCTAGTAAGTGTGTCAAGTGTCTGAGGTAGGATTTGAACTCAGGTCCTCCTAACTCCAGGGCCAGTGCTCTACTCACCGTGCCACCTAGCCACCCCAATATAAGTTACTATTATTTTGATTGTTATTTATTTAGAACTTTGAATTTTATAAAGTGCTTTCATCATAGCAGTAAGGTACCCTAAGGCAGAGACAGGAGAGACCATAAGCCAATTGGGTCAAATTAGTACCACCACCTCACCTGCCACCTCTCCATAGACCCTGAAATAGACAGTCAGGATCTTGAGCCCAAAAGCCCAATGTCTAGCACTGTCCTCCACATCACCAGCCATCCTTTCTGGCCAACCCCTGAAGTTGTCTTCAAGTAGAGCAATACCTGTTGAGAAGGGGCTACCATCCTTGTCACCACCAATACACCAGCTGACAACTTGCCAGCCACAACCAAGTAAGACTGAGAGTCCTAGAAATATCAATTGCTCCCAGGCTACTGGCCATTATTCCAGCCAACACCCCCCCCTACACACACACACACACACACACATATACTACATCTGTCATTCAAGGAAGAGATGCCACCTAGCAACTGAAGAGGCAGATGCTATGGCACTTGTTGCTTCAACAGCCAGTTATTAAAGACCTGAGGATCAGTTCTGTCCACCAAATCCTTGGCTTTGTTGAATCATTTAACATCAGAAACAGATATGGCTTTATTAAAAAGTTGTATTGTCTTCTACTTTACTGCTGTGCCCTAAGAAACACACATGCTTTCCATGGGCAGCAGCTAAAACCTCCCTGCCATTATTATGTGAGTCGCTTGAGAACAAGACCTGGTTTTGTATTCCTAGCCTTTAGAACAATGCTTAGCTCATAATTAATGCTTAATAATTTTTCATTCATTTATTCATAATAAGTCTGAGAATAAGTATTACAGTTAGGTCCTGATTAGTGCAAATAATAAATCTTGTGAAGTGGTCATGTATATTTGAACTTGTACTATTTGAAGTTATAATTATGGAAAATATGGTAATTAGTTCCATCTCAATGTATGTATACTGTGCCCATTTGAATAATGTTCTCACTTTCCCGGATTCATTATCCACAGCAGTGGGGACCTTGATATATTTCTCCTGTTTTACCTATGGGAAAACGGCACCTCAGAGAATGTCAGTGAGTTTGTTTATTCAAGAGTAAGCTAGACAATGACAGTGCAAGGGACTGGACTTGTGTCTTCAGAGTCTAGATCCAATGCTGAAGGAAACAAGGAAAAGAGACTGAGAAGGAGCAGTTGTGGAAGACGGGATCTAGAATCATGTAATATCCAAGGAACTGACAAGATGAGGAAACTTTTTTAATAAAGGAATCAACTAGTTTGACTAATTAAGTTTGCCTAGCAATCTGTACTATGTTTAAGTGCCTCTTGACAGAATTTTCAAACTCTTGTCTCCTTGGAATCACTTCAGCCAATCTGAAATGCACCTCTCTGCAGTAAAGTACCATGAGTGTAGGTGGTGTCATCCAGATTGGAAACCTCTAGCCAGCAAGAAGCTTCTGTTGTCTCCTTGCTTTAGGAGTTGGAGCTAATGACACTCACAAGACTGTTCCAAATCTATTGCTTACTGTTAGGGGGACACCGATTTGGAAAAAAAAAAAACCAAAAACCAAAAACCAAAACTAATAGGCCAAGCAGAATGTCAACATTTCATCACAAGATGCTTAAAATCATTGGAGGAAGGAGCAGCCTCGAATGTCACTATGATGCCAAATTATTGGGTTTCAATAAAGCCCACTTAGAGACAGATTTAGCAATCTCTTTGGTTTGTTATTTGGGAAGAGGCTCTGAATTCATGAATGGAAAGAAAACTGTGAAAACTCCTGAATCCAGTACCCTCATTATTCAATTAATCAATAGTAATTCTCTTCAGAAAGAAGAAAGCATTTTGGAAAGATGAGTTCACTATGGCTCCTTAGATGTCTGTTGAAAGTTTTTAAGGTAGACAGTCTATGGGTTCCTAAGTCCCCAGGTCACTGTTCTGTATGAAGTTAGGCATTGTTTAGTAAAACTGAAATGGTGTGAAGACATGAATGTGTGCCCATCCCCATCCCCTCTCCCAATGCCTGCTTAAAGTAGGAAGAACACTAAATCTGGAATTAGAGGACCTGGGTGAGAATCCTAGGTTTACTATTCACAGGTCTGTGACCTTGGGGAAGTCAGTTACCCTTTCTATTCCTCAGTGTCTTCATCTGTAAAATGAGAGAATTGTACAAAATTATTTCCAAGGGGCCCATTACAACCCTAAATCTTGTTTTCCTATTACCCCAATTAACTAAAAATTCTATATTAAAAATTGTAAATTTACTAAAAATATAAAATGATTTTAAAATTTCATATTAAAAAATAAAATGGTAATTTGGTGGTACATTAGATAAAGTGCTGGACTAGAAGTCAGGAAGAAATAAGTTCAAATTCAGCCTCAGATAGTTACTAGCTATCACCCTGGTCAAGTCACTTAAAACTCTGTCTGCCTTAGTTTCTTCATCTGTATAATGAGGATAATAATATTATCTGTCTCCCAGATGTAAGGATAAAATGAGATGACATTTGTAAAAGGTTTTACAAACCTTAAAACACTATGTAAACACTAGTTGTCATCATCATCATCATCATTATATGAGAGAAACAGAGGCTGCTTAAAACTCTCAGAGCAGAATTACATAATCTCAAATAAAGAGGAGAGCAATTGTGAGCAAGCTTTTAAAAAAAATCCTGGAAAAAAAGAGATACGAAAGAAAAATGATTCTGAAATAAGTAAGGAAGGTTATGGTTGAACATTCAAAACACGAATATTTAAACTTTCATCCTAAAAACTGTTTTGAAATGTTTTAAAATAGCTGTGCATCCGAAAACAATGAATTAAAAATCTAGATAAGAGTATTGCCAAGAAAAGTCACAAAACCATGGACTGGATGCACTACACAGTCAGGCTGTGTAATCTTGACCCTCCATGCGCTGGTTATTATTCTTTGATGTTTCCAGGAGTATCTTTTTGAAAATTTCTCCATTTTCTTCAAGTCCAGCTAAAATCCTGGTTTACATATCTTATTCTTCTTTGGAACTACTAAGTCGTCTCCTTTGCACACAATGAAGAAATAGATGCTTTAACAAATGTTTATTGAAATCATAACTGAATGTTGTGGGATCATAATGGCCAATCGTGTCCAATGATCTAAAGAAAAGATTTGAAAAGGCACCGGGCAACTATGGAAGTAGAATACTGCAAATATTGTAAGACAACCGTTTTCCCCCCTCTTTTTGCTTCTTTGTTAGGGATGATTCTTTGTGAAAAGTAGGGCAAGGCCCACTGGTAAATGTAGGTGATGTAAAAACAAAAACAAAAATCAACAAAAAAATGTTTCTTAAAAATGTCTTTCCTGATCTCTTCCAATCCAATGTGATCTCAGCTTTCTCTGAATTCCCGTAGCACTTTCTTGGTAACTTTTATGACACACGACTCACATTCTACTTCTTCCTAGCCTCTTTGTATACTGTTTGATCCCATTGACTTTAGCTGGTAAACTTCTCAAGGGAACTACTATGTTTTAGTCACCGAGTCATAGACTTAGATCTGGAAAGGACCTTATTAAGGTCATCTAATCCAGTTCCCTCATTTTATAGAAGAGGAAGCTGAGCTTCAGAGAAATTATGTGACTTTCCCATTTGCCCAAAAGTTCTTGCAAAATTTTTCCATTGATTATGTCTCTATTTTCTTGTTCTTGCATTCCCCTTATTTTCCTGCTTCTCCGACCTTTCTTTCTCCTTTGATTCCTTTTATTCTTCTCATTTCTCAAACAGAGGATTTCTCCAACTCGTCCTCCATCTCGTCTCTTCTCTTTCTCTCTTTCTGTACTTTAACTCTTGGCAATGTCATCCATATCTAAAATTTCAACTATGTCTCCTATGTGAATAACCATAAGATCCGTATGTCCAGACTCCCTCTTTCCTGTGCTCCAGACCCACAGTCCCACCTTCCTTTCTGGGCCTTTCCATTGGTCCTGTAGCTAAACATTATTTTATGCATTGTCTCCCCCAATTAGAGTGTGAGCTCCTTGAGAGCAGGAATTTTTTGGCGTTTCTATTTTTACCTCCCCCCACCCAGTACTTAGCAGACTGTGGGGCACAAAATATGTGCTAAATAATTCTTTTTTTCATTGATTCATCCACTTGTACTCCATTCAGTCATTCAGTATTCCAAAGTCATCCAAGTTTCCACTAACAATCCTCTTCCAGAGTTCCTGTTCATGATCACACCACAATCCAGTTCACTAAGGCCTGTGATATCTTTTGCTCTACCTGCACTCCAAAATATAAGAAATATGTCGATCATTGTCCCTTTTGCCTCTTTACACCTCTCTTTCCTTTCCACTTTCATGGAGACCACTCCAGTTCAGATTCTTATGCCCTCTTATCTCTACTCTTCTGATACCCTTGCAGTGGGTCTCCTGCCTAGCATATGTTCAGATTAAATAATTTTAGTCCAATAAACATCTATTAAGCACCTCTTGTATGGAAAGGTCTTTATGCAGTAAATGTTGATCTGCACTGGGAAAAGTTCCCCTTATGAAACTACAGGTGCTGTCAAATAAAAGAAACAAACGATTTTGCAAGATATTGTGCTAGATGCTGAAGGCTCAAAGATGATTAACAATGAAATTCCTTCTATCAAGGGATTTATAATCTAACCAAGTATATACCTTACTAAGGTTTCGTTTTTCCTCCTGGATAAAATTACATTGGGAACTGCTAGATGGATTTTAGCTATTCTCTCACTTAGCATTTTACAAAGTTGCCTAGGGGCACTGATAGGTTAAGTAACTTATCTAGGGTCATAATAAGTAGTATTTGTCAGTGGTAAGACTTAAAGACTCAGGTCTTCATGATCACAAGGATGGCCCTTTGACCACTATGCTATATTTAACTTAAAAATTAGATTAATTTTTAAGCTAGATTAATCTTCTGAAAGCACAGCTGTGATTATGTTACTCCCTCTGCTCAAAAATCTTCAATGACTTTACATTACCAACTGAAAAAATTTCTAAAGTTCTAAAGGAAAGTATGATAAGTGTAGTAAAGAGATACCTTTAAAAAGAACATTATAAGAGTTGAGAGAAGGGAGAACCCATTTCCACTTGGGAACATCAAGGAAAAATTCATATCATAAAAAAGTAGAACTCAACCTAGTCTTGAAGGATGGGTACAATTCCAAGAATTTAATATGGAGGTGAGGAACAAGAGCATTATATGGCTATAGAATAGAGACAGAATGTATTTGAAGAATAGCAAATGATAGAATTTGACTAGAACTGATTCTCCCTCCCCTCAGAAGTGAAGTGACCTCTTCCTTCTCTGAACTCTCTTAACATTTTTTGTATCTCTTGTAATAAAAGCAACTCACATTTCTATAGTGCTTTGAAATTTACAGAGTACTTTCTTCAAAACAACACTATGATGTAGACAATGCAAATATTATATTTTGAAAATCTGGAAGCTGAAGCCTTGAGATGGTAAATAACTTGCTTATATTCTCAAACCTATTAAGTGCCAAGGGCGGGATTCAAACCCAGGTCTCATGATGCTGTCGTTCTTTTGCATTAAACTATACTTCTTGATCATCTTCTTGTGCTAGAGATTTTTACATTCATGTCTTCTTCTTCTTCTTCTTCTTCTTTGCTTTTCCTAGGGGCAATTGGGATTAAGTGACTTGCCCAAGGTCACATGGCTAGTAAGTATTAAGTGTCTAAGGCCAGATTTGAATTGAGGTCCTCTTGACTTCAGGGCTGGTGCTCTATTCACTGTACCACCTAGCTGCTCATGTCTTATCTTCTTTATTATACTATAGTATCCTTAAAGTCAGGGTCTGTGTCTTAGATTCCTTCTTTAATGAAATTCTATTAATTTGCTATTGTATCATTCATATTCCAAAGGTATTTCCAGGACCAGATTTTGTTCAGAACAGGAAACTTATCTTTCCCTCTATTATGAATGTACATGAACTCTACTAGCTCTGACCTGAGTCAAAGTAAAAATAGCCAGGATTCACATACTTGTCATCAGTTGTACCTAACAGCAATATATTATTTTCTGTAGTTGGATTTCTTAAATCTGTATCCTCTGTGCATACTGAATTTCCATATTGTCCACACTTCTGTAGTTTCTGCTTCAGGGCTCATATCCTTGTATTTATGGGACATCTCCTTTTTTCACATATCCATTTTATATTCTGTGAGGCTTACCTCCTTCTCTTAGCCACTGTTTTGTCTTTTCATCAGCTTGCCATTAGCAGTTTCATAGTAGTCTCAGTCCTTAAACTTGCAAAATAGGGCAGTACTTTCATAGGTACTCATTTTTGTCTTGTCTTTTTTTTACAGATCAGTTATCTTGGAAGACATGGCAGTATAAGGCAGGTTCCAGATTACCCACTGACCAGTCTCTTGGTAAAAGCCCTGATTAGAAGGGATCAGATATTTCTATGGATCACCTCTTCAAAAATATATTCAATCTTATCTAAATCTTTGTCCTTATCATTCATCATCATTATTATCAATTCCTATTCCACAGAAGTCTTTATAATCAGTGTCAGAAAGACACTCCCTTTCTCTCTTGAGCAAGCAGTTTTTCTAAATGGGATATGTAGGTAACTCTCTTTGGCATCCTGGACAATTACACTATCCACTTCACTCACCATCCTTAGGCCCTCATCCTTCTCCTCCTCATCATTGTGAGGATCCTGGATCTTGCCTTCTTTTTCAGTTCTGTCAGTGCTTTTGGTATATATGCTCTTGTCAAGTACAAAGTCAGTCACAGGCACATTGTCCAGGGAAGACTCTTCACTTCTAGAAGATGGTTCCACAGAGGTAACACTTGGGCTCTTTCTCTTAGGCAGAGGAGAGATGTCAGTATCAAACTTCTCAAACCAAGCCAGCCAGCTGAGAGAAGGATTGAACACACCCAATTTCATTGCTCCAAAAACTGTCTCTTAACTTGGTTTGTCCAATGTATCTGTTTGGACTTGGGGCTCTTAACTAAGACTATTAATGGCCTCCATGATAGAACAAACCAATCCTGCTATTAGTTTATTTCTTGAGTAGACGTGTTTTGTATTAACTATGAGAGACTTGGACCTGCCATTGAGTGGCATTTGATAGATGCTCAGTAAATGTTTGTTGAATGAATGAACAAGCATTTACCGAGAGATATGAGTAGTTTTAAATTCAGCTTCATAAATAGAGGATGGGGGAGATATGGCAAAAATAGTAGTTAATGGGAGAAAGACCTGGGAATTTTAGTGCAATACAAACTCAACATGAGAGGGTATGTCACATAGCTGCTATCGAGATAATATGTTCTAGGCAGTTTTCAAAGGAAGAAATTAAAGCTATCTATTGTCATATGCAAAAAATGTTCTAAATTGCTATTGATTAGAGAAATGCAAATCAAAGCAGCTCTGAGGTACCACATTACTATCAGATTGTGTAACATGACAAAATAGGAAAATGATAACTGTTGGAGATGTGGGAAAATTGGAACACTAATGCATTTTTGGTAGAGTTGTGAACTGATCCAATCATTCTGGAGAGCAATTTGTAACTATGCCCAAAGGCTATAAAACTGTGCATACCCTTTGACCCAGCAATATCACTTCTACGTCTATATCCCAAAGAGATCATAAAAACAGGAAAAAGACCCGTGTAAACAAAAAAATGTTTATAGTAGCTCTTTTGGTGGTGGCACAGAATTGGGAATTGAGGGGATATCCATCAATTGGGTAATGGTTGAACAAATTGTGGTTTATAAATGTACTGGAATACTATTGTGCTATAAGAAATGATGAGCAGGAGGACCTTAGAAAAACCTGGAAAGACTAATGTGAATTGATGCTGAGTGAAATGAGCAGAACCAGGAGAACACTGTACACAGTAACAGTCACATTGTATGATGACTTACTTTAATAGACTTAGCTTTTCTCAGCAATGCAAGGATCTAAGAAAACTCCAAAAGACTCACTATGGAAAATGCCATCCACATTCAGAGAAAGAACTTTGGAGTCCGAATGTAGATGGAAGCATATTATTTGATTTCCTTTTCTTTTGTAGTTTTGTTTTGTTTCTTCCTTCTTGTGGTTCCTCCCATTAGTTCTAAGTTTTCTTTACATCATGACTAATGTGAAAAAGTTTAATATGAATGTATAAGTAGAGATTATATCAGATTGCATGCTATCTTGGGGAAGAGAGAAGGGTGGGAGGAGAAAATTTAAAACTCAAAATCTTTTGGAAGTGAATGTTAAACTAAAAAAAAAGAACCTAAAATTAACTAATAATAAAAAGATAATATATTCTTAGGTTGCATTAATAAAAACTGGTGTCAATACCAAGGGAAGTAATTTCCCCGTTGTACTAAGCTGCTAATCAGTCTAGGGACCACATCTAAATTATTGTGTCTAATTCTGGAAAACACTTTTAGGAAAGATATTGCTCATGTGCAGCTCATCCAGAGATAGGTGACCAGAATGCTAAAGGGACTGGTGACTGCATCCCATGAGACTCCATTGAAGAAACTAGAGATGTTTAGTCTGGAGAAAAGAAGACTTAGAGGGGACATGAGTACTTGATGTTTGAGTCTTTAAGCACTTAAAAGTCTGTAATGCAGAACAAAGATTGGACTTGTTTTGCTTGGCCTTAGAGTATAAGACTCTGAGCAATGAATGGAAACCACAAAGAAGCAGATTTTGAATTAAAAGAAGGAAAGAATTTCCTAACAATGAGTGCTGTTTGGAAGTAGAATTTGATGCCTCTAGAGGTAGTGGATTCCCGGTGACTAGAGGTCTTCAATCAGAACACAGAAGGCCTCTAACTGGAGAAGTAAAAGTAAATCTTCCTTCATTCAGGTTGGAGTTGAACTAGGTGGCCCTTGAGGCTCCTTCCAACTCTGAGATCCTATGATTCAGTTCCTACAAGGCAAATGTATAGTGAAATGTTAAACTGATATCCCATTAATCTGGCAGTAATTAGAATGGCATCTGAAGAACAAACAACTGGCAAATCATTTATGTTTTTAAGAAACAAAACCATTTTGGACAAATTAGAGAGATTTTGTCTTTAAACAATATTAATCTACAAACAAAAGGAACTATTGCATTTTCTAAATGCTTTATTAAAGTATGTATTTAATATATTTTATAAGCCTTTTTTTCTGCCAAAATTTAAAATTGGTTAAAAATAGCCAATTGAAAACTGACCAAAAGGCTATTTCAACTAGTTGAGAGAAGTGTTTTTTGAGGTGTCCAAAAAGCATAAAGAAATCAAAGAATTTAAGAAAAAATCATTAGCCTAGAGTTGTGGGGGTGGACATTTAACCCATTCCTGAGACTTTATTACATTTCAATTACAAATGTGTGTTAAGTTGGTGATTCAGAAAAATTAAGGAATTGGTTTTCCTCTCTCTTAGCTTAGTGCAGAAGGAGCTAGCGATATACCTTATGATAATGAGGACCAACAATTTTGTCTCAAATGTTGAAGCCTTTCCCAACCAAAAACTAAATCAACAGCCTGTTGGGGAGGTTTGTCAGAATTTGGAAGTGTAGGAAGTTTCCCTACACAACGTGAAATTGCTTTGGGTTCATTTTGGTAACGTGCTTTCTTTCTCATTTTTGAGAATATTTTTTTAGATATGGGTACTAACCCTTCTTTAGAAGTTTGATAGAATTCCCATGTGAATCCATCAGGACCAAGAATTTTTTTCCCCCTTTGGTAATTCCTTTATAGCTGGATCTATTTCTTTTTCTGAGATAGGGTTATTTAAGATTTCTCTCTGTTCTTCAGATACTTTGACTATTTTATATTTTTGAAGATATTTCTCTATTTCTTTCCTGTTCTCAGTGTTGTTGGCATATGACTGCACATATTGAGTTTACCTTGTATGTTTTTATTTACTTATCTCTACACATGCTGTTTCCAGGAATGCAAGATCTTGGAGGGCAGGGACTCTTTGGATTTTTCTGTATCCCCAGTACCTAGCACAAGGCCAACAGAGGCAACTATGTAGTACAGTGGGTAGAGCACGGAATCTGGAGTCAGAAAGACCTGAATTTAAATCAAGCCTCAAATACTTACTAGCTGTATCACAAGGGGCAAGTCACTTGACCTTTGTCTGCCTTAACTTCCTCAGCTGTAAAATGGGCATACACCTACCGCCCAGAGCTGTTGTGAGGATTAAATGAGATAATCTGGAAGGTGCTTAGCACAGTGACTGATACATAAGTAGGTACTTAATAAAAATGTTTCCCTTTCCTCCATTCCTTTCCTGCCTGCATGTCTTCCATATTTCCTTATAATTGCTTGACAAATAGCATTGAATTTATATAAACAAGTATTTGTTTGCTTATGGTAGTACTCAGCCAAAGGCACTTGGGTTCAGATCCTGAATGAATCACATGTCAGGGAGACTCTGAGCAATTCATTTAACATTTCTTTGCCACTGACAATGCTCTGTGCCTATTAGAGGCAAAGCAGGTGCTGAATTGCTCTGGGGGAGAAAGCTCCTTACTAGATGGCTCCCTACACTGGTGAAATATCCAGTTAGTGAAAAATAAAAATCACCACTTAAGATTATACAAACGAGTGTAGAAGGATACATGGGAGAATGGTCATATGTGTGTGGATAATCATTTATGAAAACAAACAATGCAAATGGGAAAGCCTGAACTAAGTGTGGGTGTACAGACTGGGTCTAAGGACAAATGTGCATGTGTGCATGTGTTTGTGTATGAATGTACACATTCGAAGAAGATAAATGGGTAACCTGGCCTTGATCTATATTCCACTTCTTGGCTGTCTGCTTCCAGTGGCTGCTCAGATGGCTTTTATGCCATCCCATGACACCATTCACAAGGAGTAACGGATAACTTCCTGGCTCACACTCCCCCTTTTAATGAATACCACTGCTAATTAACTGACAGTAACATGTAGCTGTTCTTGGCCGTATGCATCTCTCGCTGAGGTCATAATGGCTGTTGGTAATGTAATTTATTACTCTGTAAGGCACTTTGGGACACACTGTGTGTGAAGACCACTTCTGCCAGCACCAAGGCAACACA
>CM053586.1:95581466-95618308 GCA_028646515.1 Pseudochirops corinnae
CTGTTTTCATTTTTGTAAGCAGAACCTACAGAGTTAAGAAATATTCCGATCAAGATCAGTACTGTATACCTTCACTAATAGTTTCACTTGCAATAGAAACAAGGACTTAGGGCTTAACTGATACTGTTCAAGGGCATTTTGCATGAACTCCACTCATCCCACTGAGTACACAAGCACTTAGCATATGTCTACTCAATGGGAAACAGACAGTTTGGAGGAATTAAACAATGCATGCAGTTCTCAGAAGCATATATTAACAACCACACGATATTCATCCCAACAAAATTTAGAAATCTGTCTTGTACTTTATAGCAAACATTTTCAGCTAGAAAAGAATAGATGAATTTTATGGATTCAGCATTTTTAAATAGTCATCACTGAAATGAATGATAGACTAGGTCAATGTAGTCATATTAGGTTTAATGATGATACCAAGAAGTACTGCTGATGGTGGCCAATAGATTAGAGAGTAGCATTCCCCGCGACCATAGGAAGTTGAAGAAGTGGTTAAAAACAGTTGAATAAAATTCAGGAAGAACAACTACATGAAGATAATAATAATAGTTAATGAAGATTTGAAAGTATAAAAATTCTATCCTCATAATATTGAGAAGGAAAAAGGAAATACGCAAATAAGAGATAAGGAATAATGAACTATGTGAAAGAGCGGAGGAAGGTGTTTTAGAGATAAGGAGTCACCACAAATAAAGAGCTTTTGCATTAGCAATTTGATACAATATTTTAAAAATAACATTTATTCACATTTGTTTTTATATTCCCTAGTTTTCCAGTTTTTGTCTCTCCCATTGCCCCCTCCCAGGGAGATTTCCCTTGTTCAATCAGCTATCATTTATTGAGCACCTAATATGTGCCAAACACTGTGTTAAGTGCTAGCTGTACAATAAAGAAAAAAAGAGAAAAAAAAAACTTCAGCAAAACCAACCAATGGATCAAAAAAAAAAAAAAGACTGATATTGTATATAGCATTATACAACTATGGTCCCGACCCTCTGGAAAGAAGCAGAGGTAGGTGTTTTTTCATTTCTCTTCTTTGATGTCAGCCTTGGTCATCATAATTTTTGCAGCATTCAAGTTCAATTGTTTTGTTGTTGTGGTTCTTTTCATTCACATCCATGTATTCATCATATAGCATTTTCTTGATTTAATGTACTTCACCTTCCATACTTTCATATAGTCTTTCCATATTTCTCTGTTTTCATATTCATTTCTTATAGTAGAGTAATATTTTCCCATTCTCCAATCAATGGGAAATTATGTCTACTTTTTTTTTTCCAGTTCTTTGCTGCTACAAAAAAGTATTACATGTTTAATAATTAAATATTTTAGTATTAACTATTTTGGCATTTTATGTGACTAACTTTTTTGTCATTGACCTTTTTGTAGTATGTGCTTAATAGTGGAATCTCTGGGTCAAATTCTGAACATTTCAGTGACTTTCTTCTCAGAATTCCACATTGCTTTCCAGTATATTTGGACCAATTCTGAACTCCACCAACAACGCATTTGGGGGGTGGCTAGGTGGTGCAGTGAATAGAGCACCAGTCCTGGAGTGAAGATTTGACCTGAGTTCAAATTCAGCTTCAGACACTTAACACTTACTAGCCGTGTGACCTTGGGCAAATCACTTAACCCCAATTGCCCTGCCTTCCCCCCTCAAAAAATAAACAAAAAAAACCCCAATGCATTTGGGTGCTTATCTTTCCTTAATTTCTCCAACACTGATGCTTCACATCTTTTTATCATCTTTGCCAATTTACTGGATTTGGGGTGACACTTTCAGGTTATTTCATATAGATTAATAGATTAATAAATTCATTAATAGATTAATAAATAATAGGAATATTATTTCATATAGATTTTGATGAATTTCAAGGTTTTTAGAAAACCATTTATAATCTTTGACCACTTATCCATTAGGGAATGGTTTGGGTCTTATATATCTTTGTTAGTTGTCTAATTATTTTGGATATTAGACTCTTATCAGAGATATATGATGTAAAGATTTTTCCCAATTATTGTTTTTCCTTCTTAGCCTAGATGCATTAATTTTAGAGCCATCATTTTGAAAAGCAAGTATAGTGAGTGTCAGACTTCTGGAAAGTTGACTTAGTAAGAGATTTTATCTTAACCCAGCTCTCCTTCATCACATCAAAGCATGAATAAATATACTAAATAAAATTTTAAGGGAGAGGTGTAGTCTAGGAATAAAAGATTTAGCAAGATAACCCACATGGAAAATCCAGAAGAAAAGAATAAGGAAAGAGATTAACAGAGACAAAACAGAAAGTAGGATAAGGGGGCTAAAAGCTATTATGAAGTAGAAGAATATGAGGGGAAATTACAAAATGAAGAAGGAATACTACTGTAATAACTACAATTAGGAATCCAGAAAAGAAAGTGGAACAATTACTGGACTCTCCTTAGACAAGTTGAAAAACTTAAAAAGAGCCGAAGGGGAAAATGAAGAGCAAAAAATTGAGATTTTAAAGAAAAACTCCAAAAAAAGCAAATTGATTGTTTGAATATATGCTATAAAATCTTTAAAAAGCAATGGGTAACCAGAAAAAGAATGGAAAAGAGTGAACTTTAAAACGTAGAAATGCAATAAGAACTATTAGAGAAAGAGAAAATCACATGCTGTCTCTACAGATTAGTATAATTGACTTTAAAAACAGAGCTCAAAAACCAATGGCTTCACAGAAAAACATAATGAAATAAAAATCTTGAATACTATATTTCAAGAAATTATTATTTTTGATTATTTGAAAATATTGAAACTAGGTGCCAAAGTACAATTTGAAAGAGTCCATAGGGTTTGGGTAGAAAGGAACCTGAGGTTTTCCTCTCTCAGAAATGTAGTTGTAAAATGTTAAAACTCACAAGTAAAAGAACAAACCATGTAAGTGGCTAGGAGGAGACAGTTCACTAAGGGAATACCAGTATGAATTGCTTCATCAACAAGATAAATGAAAGAGAAAAAAATCGAATATTATGTACATAAAATCAAAGGAAAATTATATATCCCAAAGTAATTTATCCTATAAAACTGAGTGTAATCCTACAGAGGAAAGACACACACACACACACACACACACACACAAATTAATTAATTCTAAGGATTCGTTTTAGAAAAATTTTTGAAATGCAAAGGCATGTCCCTCTGGTCCATCACTTCTTTACCAGAATGTAAGATACACGTTTTACCACCAATAAATAACAATTTTTGTTTCTTTGATTAAAGTGTTAAAATCTTTCAAAGTTGTTTTCATTTATTATCACACACAGTCAATGTATTGATTTGTTTTGCTTATGTATGTGTACATACACATACACACATGCATTATATGCATGTGTGTATGCAAACATACATGGATGTGCATGTGTGTATACATATATACATCTGCATGTGTAAATATAGTCAAGGAATCGTTTCTATTGAAGTAAAATGAGCTGGTATATGTGTCTATATATAAACATTTAAAAATGCACAAAAAAGCAAAAATAAGTACAAAGGGGTATGCAAATAAAGCAATGTTGTTATTACCTTTTAAAATTATAAAAAAGCAATCTCTTTATAACAGTTCATAGTTTCTTATATAATTCTCTTTTTTGTTCTTTATATATTGAAATATTTGTGTTTGTTGGTGGCTATTAAATTCCTCATTAAAATGTTAAAAATAAATGTAAAGTTGGTGGACAAAAGAAACTTAAAAATAGCTGCAAAAAGGAGATAAGACTATTGTCTTTTATAAGGAACATACTACTTATGACTCATTGAGAGAATAAAGAATCACAAGCTATGAAATTAGGTGTTGATAAAGGACTATGGAAGAGATAAGGAGAAGGGTACCATAAAAGGTCATTCAAACAAAAGGGTGGCACCAAAAGGATGGAGTTTCTTATCTTGTCTAGGGAAGGGAAGTATTAGGAGAATATCTTTCTATCAACAGACAGATAACTAACTAGACAGACAGACAAACACAGATAGATAGATAGATAGATAGATAGATAGATAGATAGATAGATAGATTGATTAACAAACAGACAGACATGGAAAAGTAAACTAAAGTGAGCAGGGACTAGATTGAAGAGGAGTTAAGGATAAATCACAAGATAGAGTCAATA
This sequence comes from Pseudochirops corinnae, assembly GCA_028646515.1. Lineage (NCBI taxonomy): Eukaryota > Metazoa > Chordata > Mammalia > Diprotodontia > Pseudocheiridae > Pseudochirops > Pseudochirops corinnae. The sequence goes on from CM053586.1 coordinate 95,585,613, forward strand.
AAGTGATCACTTCATGTTAAATGGGATACAACTTCTTAGGGCTAATTGAAATAAAAAAGACTGGCAAGATCCTATGATTTAGGTACTGGCTAGGTATAGGGGTAGGGGAAGGATCTAAAAGAAAGGGACAAGATTTTTTTTTTTAAGATATCATCCTTTCATATTCAACTCATCCTATGCCCGCTGTCTATGTATATATGTGTACACACACACACACACACATACCCTCCTATACATACATACATATATGTGTATATATATATATATATATATATATACATATATATATATATACACACACACACATACACATATATTTTCCCTTCAACTATCGTCATACTGAGAAAAGTGAGTTACAATTGTCATTTTTCCATGTAGGAATGTAAATATTTCATCTTTAATAAATTCCTTATGATTTCTTTTTACTGTTTAAAGGGGCAAGATTGTAATCAGATTAACTTCAAGCAAAACAAATGGCAGGTACCTAGTGCTGATTTTTTATGTATAAAAAAGATAATATAATAGTATGTAATAGTGGAGAACAATTGTAACAATTACAGTTTTGAATATTAATCAGCTGACATTACACATAGATGGAGGAAGTTATTAGAATGGATTAGAAAACACAACCCACCAATTTTCTGTACCCCCAAAAAAACACCAAAACCAAAAAACTCCTTCACTTAAAGCATAAAGATTCATGCAAAGGAAAATGAGGGAAGTAGAATTTACTGTGCATCAGTGGAATTTTAAAAAGTAGTACTGGTAATCATGAACTCAGACAAGGCAACAGTAAAAATTGATACACACAAGAGAGAAAAACAGGGAAATTATGTTATACTTAAGGGTACTATAAAATGAAATAATATTAATACCAAATATATCTGAATAAAATGTCATAGCATCTAAGACATATGCACATAGGACTTAAATAAATGCAATCATGAAACAATTTCTAATGAATTTTAAAAGATCTTAATAATTGGATATTCAATGATCCTGGCTGGGTTACAGTAATATAGAAAAAGTGACAATAATCCAAATTATTCTATAGGTTAAGCACTATACCAACCAAATTGCCAAAAGTATACTCTATGAAATTACATGAAATAACCAATTATATTTTCAAAATTATCTCACAAGGGAATAAAAATATAAAAATAAATGGAACAAAATAAATAATAACTAAGAACAAACAGAATTCTAAAGGCACACAAACTCCTGAAAAATGGTTGATTTTTTAAAAAATCTGACAGGAACTGGAAAAGCATTATGGTTTGGCTTTTTGTTTTTTTTTTTAATAATTGATTCAGACCAGAGACTCTTACTCATATTTGTATCATGAACCCCTGTGGAAGTCTGGTAAAGACAAGTACTTTCTCAGAGTAGTATCTTTAACTGCAAAAAAAAACAAAACCCAAACCAAAAACCACTCCCCCCAAAAAACAGAGTATTATGAAAATAAGTTAATTATATTGAAATATAATTATCAAAATATCTTTTTGTTTTAAGTAAGATCACAGACCCCAGAATAAGAACCCAGGGTTAGACAAATGTTTTACATAATATATCACAATAAATTCCAAATGGATTATATTGTCTAAATGTAAAAAGCTACACAGAAGGACGGCTGGGTGGCGCAGTGAATAGAGCACCGGTCCTGGAGTCAGGATGGACCCGAGTTCAAATCGGGTCTCAGACATTTAACACTTACTAGCCATGTGACCTTGGGCAAGTCACTTAACCCCAACTGCCCTGCCTTCCCCTCTCCAAAAAAAAAGTTTTACGGAGTCTACAGAGTCATGGTGCTGAGCTCACTGTTGTATGCCTGTGAAACCTGGACAACAAGCCTGTTGTATGACAGGGCCATGCCAGGAAACTGAATCATTTACATTTGAATTGTCTTAGGAAGATTCTGAAGATCACCTGACAGTATAAGGTACCAGACACTGACGTTCTTACTCGAACTAAACTGCCAAGCATTCAAACTCTGCCTCAGAGAGTGCAACTCCAATGGGCTGGCCATATTGTTTGAATGTAGAATATATGCTTGCCAAAAAGACTTTTTATGAAGAACTCACACAGGGCAAGCATTTACATGGTGGTCAGAAGAAGTGATACAAGGACACCCTCAAGGTCTCTCTTAAGAATTTTAGAATTGATTGTGTGACATGGGAGACACTGATACAGGCATGGTGTGCCCATATCAGAGAAGTTGCTATGCTCTATGAGCAAAGCAGAATTGAAAAAGCTCAAAGGAAATGCAGGATGTGCAAATTTGGAGAATCCACCCCAAATGTTCATGTGAACTATGTGTACACAACCTGTGGTAGAGTATTCTGAACTTGTAGTGGTCTGATCAGCCACAATCTGACACTGAAACTTGATTCTAGGATAGTGATGTCATTTTTGTCCTCTTTGAGAATGAAGGACAACCAACCAAAAAGTTATATCATAAAAATACTTAGAAGTAAATTGATGTTTATATCTGTCACAGCTATTAATTAGGAAAAAAGTGACATGCAGAAAAGACAGAAGAAATTATTATCTGAAAGACAAAATAGAATTTGTTCTATGCAAAATAAAAATTTTTAGTTTTATCAAAATTAATACAGCTAGAAATAGAAAAGATACAGATTGGGAAAAAACACATTAAATATCTCTTGATAAAAGTGTGTCATCTAAAATCTAGATGGAATTGATATTATATATAAGATTAAGTTCTCCCTCCAAGAGGTAAATTTTTAAAGAATTGTAAACCACTGTTTTAAAAAGAAATTCAAACTATAAAGAAACACCTGAAAAAACGTTTGAAATAACAGAGAGAGAGAGAGAGAGACTGACAGACAGAGAGAGAGACACAGAGAGGATTTATTCAATTTTAAAAATTATAACTTTGGAGGCACAATTGTTTCTCAGAACATGGACTGATTGGGGACCTAGAAAGCAGCCTTTGCATCCATGAGACCTCTACAAAAGCTGGTGTCAGAGTCATAGAGAGATAAAGCTTTAATATGGGAAAAAGGAACAGGATTCAGAGCCTTGGTCCTGAAGAGAAGCCCTTTGTCCACACTATCTGCATGGTCCCAAAAGGCAAGTTTGCATCTGTTCCATGCTGCATCTGCTTGCCCTTCTTGGTTTCAACTCCACAGAACAAAATGCCCCGTACCAGGTAGCCTGTAGGTGTTCCATTTCCCACTCCTTTTTTCCTGCCTCCTTTTTTGTGTTTTCTTCCCCTTTAAAATGTAAGCTCCTTAAGGGCAGGGATTGCCATTTTATTAATTGTATCCTCAATATTTAACTCAGTCCTTGGCATGTTGTAGGTGTTATAAATGTTTATTGGATTCTGTTTGATTGGGAAGTCTTTGGCATAACTGGGAGGAACAGTACAGACCTTGCCTTTCACTGGTGCTTTGAATCATGTCAGAAGCCCTGAGATAAAATTTCCACTCTTCTGCTTACTACCCATGTGACCCTGGTCAAGTAATTTAACCTTTCTGGGATTCAATTTTCCCACCAATAAAATGAGGGGGTTGGACTAGATAACCTCTAAGGTCCTTCCAAGTTTGAAAATCTATGATCCATCTATGGAATTGTATAGATCCAGAGAAAAAATGAGACCCACCAGAAGAGGGGAGCATGGTGTTTTGGTTTCCTTTGGGAAAAAAAAGAGAATTTTTCTTAACTGGCAAGGGCCTTGGCTATGCACCCACTACCCATTACACATGTCAGGTGAAATAAAATCTCTTTTATTCAATGTATTAATAGCATTAATACTTGCAGAGAAGCTCAGGGCACTTTGTGGGAGAGCAACAAGCCAAATACTGATGTTCCTAGGGGAAACCCTATATCAAAACAAGCACAGACATGGCTATTGAGAGAGAACTCCACCCCCCTCCCCCATCCCAGGTGAACTTACTCGGTGTATTTCACTCCTCCCCAAGAGCTTCTCACTCATATTTGAAGGCATCCCCCAGAAATTAAACTTCTGTTTTAGATATCATCTTTTCAACCAGTTGTTTACTCCCCAAATCCCACATTGTCTTCTAAAGCCCTTGCCTTTATCTGGCAGCAGTAGAGAAGAAACCTTGCTAGACTATTAATTCCCTGAGTCCAGGGACTCGGTCATATAAATTTTCTATTTCCTTCAGGAATAAGTGTTTCCTCTGTAGTAAACATTTAATAAATGTTTATTGAATTAAATGGAACAGAATTTGCTGAGTTATAGGTATTGTTGAACCTAGATTGAGAGAAAGAGAGATGGAGAGGTGAGGGATAGGAGAAAGGATGCAGAAAGATAAAAAGACATATAAAAAAGAAGATTTAACACATATTTGGAGAATGGGGGAGAGGAGGGAAGAAGAGAAGGTAATGAAAGACACAAAGGGATCAGTGATCGAGTTAGAAAGAGAACCAGGAGAGGGCCATGGAAGCTAAGTGAGGGGAATTTCAAGTCAACTCTGTTATAATTTGAAGAGTAGAAAAAGGGAAATTGGTGAGAAAAGACCATTTGATTAGATGAATACTTTTTCCAAATATAATAGAGAGTCAACTTATTCAACAGAAACTAATTTTAAGGTGAATTAAGGAAAATAAAATATACTCTGATAATAGTGTTCACTGCTACCCCTTCAGGCCATCAGGAAACCTGTGTAAGAAATGATCTCTTCTGAGGTATAAATAGGACAGGTGTTCAGTAATTACAACGCTCGTAATGACTCTTCTAATCCAGGATTTAACATGCTGAAAAACTTGTTGTCCCTCCAAAATTATAATGCTTTTATTAAAATAAACTATAAGCAGAAATAAAGATCAACAATAATGACACGTTTTACTCTGCTGGCCCCACATAGATAGCAAGGTGACACCCTAAACCAGGAGTCAGCACACTATGACCCTCAGGTCAAATCTCTGTTTTTGTACCTCCCAGGAACTAAGAATTGTTCTTATACTTTTATTCTGCTTACTCCTGCCCCAATATTATGGGTGTTTTTTGTTGTTGTTGTTCTACCATGTAAGCTTCTTGAGAGCACAAGTTCATGGTTTTTGTCTCTATTCCCTGTACCTAGAACAATGTTTCGAATAGTAGGTGCTTAATAAATGCCTATTGAATGAATAAATAGATGAATATCTCTTTTGTGCATGAAAGGCTAATTCACAGATACATTTGTTTTGATCTTGATCTCTAAAGCAATGTATTGTGATCAAGTTTACTATAGGTTAAAGGATTGTTGTTGTTTTATTATACAATTCCAAATAAGACAGAAATTTACTAGGAATATTATTCTGAAGAATTCTGACAGACACAATCTATGATTATTCTTTGCCACATAAAATTGATTGTTTATTTAAACCCCAATTCCTCTATCCAGCTTCTAAGATTGGTTTGCCAGAATTCTTATCTATGCAAGAACATAAAGTGTTCCCATTTGTTCAGGGAAGGAAATGGATGAACAAGTAAGATTTACAAGCAGAGGCCAACTAAGTGGGAGCGTGATGTCTCCCCTCTTCTCTAAGGTGCCTACGTATTCATGGAACTTTTAGTCCCATAGTTTCCTTTGCTTACCCTTTTATATTTTCGTTATAATAGTTTTATATCCCTTTTCATAAGATTAAATAATTAATGTTTTGTGAAAACTTAACCTTTAAAAAAAAATCAAATTTTTTTAAATCAGCAAAGATCTACCTTTTCTCCCTCTTCCCCAGCTTGGAAATCAAAGAAAAACAAAACTCCTATTACAAGCATCTATAGTCAAGCAAAACAAATTTCCACATTGACCACGTCCAGAAGAAGAAGAAGAAAAAAAAAAAAAAATATATATATATATATAAATAAAAAAAAAATATATATATATATATATGTACCTATAATACATATGTCTCATTTTGCACTATGAGTCTCTCATCTCTCAACTGGGAGATAGGAAGCATATTCCATCATTATTCCTCTGGAGTCATGGTTAGCCATTACTTAATCAGAGTTCTTATGGCTTTCCAAGTTGTTTGTCTTTGCAATGTTATTGTCAGTCCAAATTGTTCTCCTGGTTCACTTCACTCTATATCAATTCATATAAATCTTCCCAACATTCTCTGAAACCATCCCTTTCATCATTTCTTATAGCATAGTAGTATGCTATCATATTTATATACCATAACTTGTTCGGTTGATGGGCACACCCTCAGATTCCTATTCTTTGCCACCTCAAAAAGAGCTATCAATATTTTTTATATCCTTAGAATTTGTTCTGCTTGGAACTACTCCCTCCTTTTATTTATACTCCCCTAATTCTCCCTTCTCCCCTTTCCCTGTTGAGTGAAATACATTTCTGAATCCGACTGCATATGTATGTGTTCTTTTCTTTTTTGACCAATTAAGAGAAGAGTGAGGTTCAAGTGTAGACTTCTCTTCATCTTTGTCCTTGCTTGTATAAACTTCTACTCGTGCACCTCAATTATGTTAGGTTTTCTTTTCCTTTTCCTTCCCTTCATGGAACCCCAGTGTATTTCTCTTCACCTCTTTCTTCCATTTTTTCAAGGAACAAGTCTTTGTTCTAGCAAGTAAAGGTGTGCTTTTCGTGTTCCTTTTTCCTTCCTTATAGAATGGAGACCAACATTAGTACTATCTGATACTGACAAACAGAAATATAGCACACTCTTATAGGTCATTTTACAATTCCTCTTGCTTTACTTTAAGAAAGATCCTTAATCCTTTGTCTTCCTTTTATGGTTATCTTGGCTAATCCTTGATGCTCCAAAGTGATGCTTAATTCTTTTATACCCTTTCTAGCTATCATACAGCATAGTTTGCTCAGATGCCTTTAATTGGCAGTTAGCATTCCCCTTCCTCCCCCCCCATACTATAATATAAACAGCAACAAACAGTTGTCTCACAAATAGAAATCCAATTATGTAATTAGGTCTACTCATGTTATTTCTCCTTTCTATGGGTCTATAGATAGCTCCTTGTACTTTCCTGAATGCTTACCTCTTTGGGGGCTGTAAGGGTTAATTTATTTAGCAGACATCAGCAAAGAAAAGGCACAGACAGAAAGAAGACAGAAGCAATCAGAATATGATCCATAAAGAGCAATCCAATTATCAAATTAGGTCTACCTGACTTGAAGAAGTGAAGCTTCTGCACTGAGAAAACATGGACTGGAGGCCATACAAGGGCAAAAATTGGGTTCTGGAAGAATGAATCTGTGAAAAAGTGGAAGGAATGAATCTGTAAAAAGTTGGAAGGACAAGCAACTGGTCAGAGTCTGGCATTTATTTAAGAGTTCAAGATCTTGTAGATTGGGCACAGAGATCATTGGAATTGAGAAAGCTAAGGAAATGGGGAATCTGGGTGTTAGTTCATCAGTGATCATATTCAAAAATCAGATGATCACAAGGGAAGAGGTGAAGAGAAATATAAGCCTGGTGTTAAAGTCGTTGGGAGAGTATCAGAGTATCAGCATCAACAAAGATCAGAAAAGTGAAGTATAGAACTAAAGACTGTGAATTTCAGAGGAGGAGAGGTTGTCAAGAGGTGGTAGCAGGCCAAGGTCCTAGAGGTGACTTTAGAGAACTAAGAGTGTGTCAATTTCTTCTCCTAGTCTTATAAGCCAGCAGTTAGGGAAAAGCCTAGCAAAGGAAATGGAGCAGAGGCAAGGAAAGTGTAATTCAAGTCTTCAATGCAATTCAATAGAAGCCATCAAGGGATATGGTGTCCAAAGTGCAAAGCCAAGTTCCAATTAATGTCAAGAGGGTAAATGAAGAAAAGATTTGAAGAAAGAGAGTTCATTGACAATGAGTGTGTGGGAAAAGTGTTAGGGCATAGGGAAAGTGTTCAGGAGGTTGTGAAAGGAGTGGGAAGACATGTATAGAAACTTGGGGACAGGAGGGTTAAGGTCAGTCAGACAATTGATGTACATTTCTTACGCAGCTACTATGTGGCAGGCACTGTGCTAAGTGTTAGGGATGCAAAGAAAGGTAAAATACAGTCCCTGGTCTCAAGGCACTCACAGTCTATTATAGAAGACTAAATGCAAAAACTATCTACAAACGAGTTATATACAGGATAAAAGGAAATAACCAACTGAGGGAAACCAACTTTCTGGAGAGTTTAGGAATATACAGGATAAAAGGAAATAACCAACTGAGGGAAACCAACTTTCTGGAGAGTTTAGGAACCCATTTTCTTAGATAGCAGAAGAGAGATTCCTAAGTAGGAGTAGCTATGTTGCAGTTGTTTCTCTGGCAGTCCTATATTTGTTTCCCTTCTGGAGGAAGTTCAAACCCTCAGAGTATTATTACCTGCATAATTTCCTGGGTGAATGTGGGAATCTTTTGAATGACTGGAGAGGGGTTACTGCTCAAGGAACTTCCGGTTCATTTCTCTGCCAAGGGTAGGAACAGGATGAAAATATGAATCTTTAGAACCAGAGAGGGGAGCAGAGGGAAGGAAGGAGAGAGTGGAATTCTTTGGGAAGTGAGCAGAATTGTTTTGCTTGTTTAAAGATTCCCATGAGTCCTTTGTATGTTTTCTGCATTTTCTATTTCTTAACCAGTACCAAATTGTTTTGATGATTACTGCTTTTTAAGTATAGTTTGAGATCTGATACTGGTAGGCCTTCTCCCTTCCCATTTTTTTTCTCATGGATTCCCTTGATATTCTTGACCTTTGGTTCCAAAGATGAATTTTATTATTTTTTTTCTAACTCTATAAAGTAATTCTTTGGGACTTTAGTATGGCACTGAATAAGTAAATTAATATAGGGGGTGCTTTTGTTTTATTATATTGTCTTGTCCTATTTGTGTGCAATTGATATTTCTCCAATTATTTAGATCTATCTTTATTTGTATGAAGAGTATTTTGTAACTGTATTCATATAGTTCCAGTGTGTGTTTTGGCACAGAGACCCTTAGGTATTTTATACTGTCTATAGTTATTTTAAGTGAAATTTCTCTTCTATCTTTTTCTGCTGGATTTTATTAGTAATATGCAGAAATACAAATTATTTGTGTGGGTTTATTTTATATCCTGCAACTTTGCTGCAGTTGTTCACTGTTTTGATTAGTTTTATTTTAGTTGACTCTTTAATTCCTTAGGTAAAAGCGTCCTATCAGCAAAAAGTGATAATTTTGTTTCCTTGTTGCCTATGCTTATTCCTTTGGTTTCTTTTTCTTGTCTTATTGCTATAGCTAGCATTTCTGGCACAATGCCAAATAGTAATGATGATAACAGAAATCCTTCCTTCACCTCTGATCTTGTTGGTAGGTCTTCTAGATTATCTCTATTGTAGATAATGCTTGATATTGCTTTTATGTAGTGTAATATTAATGGGAGTCGAAGATCTTCCCAGCCCATTAATAGGTCTCACCTGAAGCCCAACAAGAGAAGCTTAATTAGGGGAGGCTTGCTTTCCAGGAAGGCCCACACCTTTTGTTACTTTGTAATTAGGCAGTAGGTCACAAGGGTTGTGATGCCCTCTGACCCTGGAAAGCTATACACACTCTGAGGTTAGCATTGTGATTTGGGGCTTACTTATGGGATGAGTGTTCAAGTGATGTAGCCAGATGAGACTCTAGGTAGCCATTAATGAGCCCCCCACCCCCCAGCTTTGAAAACCCAGATGTTGGTGCTTCTCTCAATGGTAACTATGTATATATGTAATTGTCAGATAGTTGGATCTGTCTGTTGATCTGTGATGTATGTATTATTTGGTCAGATGGTTAGAAGCCGTCTGTTGGTGTTTAATGCTGTTATTTCTGCTCGTATTTTCTGTTTGTACTTTCTCTGAAGTTCAGCGTGCTGACTTTTCCCCCTGAACTAAGTAAATGATATATATGTTTGATTAAAGTAAGATTGTTGGCCTCTTTTGAGTTGCTTTTTTTTTTAGAAAAGCAGATCAAAGAACCTGTGCTAGTAGCCCTCCTGTATGCTAGTCTTATCAGTCTCATACCCCTACAGCAGCTGCAAGTAGCATTGATGTTACAGGTAGATACTACTTATTATTTTAAGGAAAGATTGATTTATTCTTGTGCTTTCTAGTGTTTTTAATAGGAATAGGTGTTGTATTTTGTCAAAAGTCTTTTTTTTGCAATTGTGGAAATAATGATTTTTGTTGCTTTTGTTATTGATAAGGTCAGTTATGTTTATGGTTTTCCTAATATTGAACCAGTCTTGCATTTCTTATATAAATTGAGCCTTCTTGGAGTGTATGATCTTCATAATCTTGCTAGTATTTTGTTTAAAATTTTTGTATCAATATTAATTAGGAAAATTGATCTATATGTTTTGATTCTCTCTAGCTTAGGTATCAAGATATTTGTGTCACAGAAGGAATTTGATAAGGCTCCTTCTTTACCTACTTTTTAAAAAAAACAGATCATGTAGTATTAGAATTAATTGTTTTTTAAACACTTGGTAGAATTCAATTTTAAATCCATTTGGTCATGGGTTTTTTTCTTAGGGAGCTCATTTATGGCTTGTTCAATTTCTTCTTCTAAGACAGGGTTATTTAAGTATTCTATTTCTTGTTGTGTTAATGATGACAGTTCATATTTTTATAAATATTCATCCTTTTCTTTAGATGGTCAGTTTTATTGGGCTAGAGTTAGAAAAAAAATTCCTAACAATTGCCTTTTATTTTATCTTCATTGATTATAAATTCACCTTTATCATTTTTAATACTGGTAAATTGGTTGTCTTTTTTAAAAAATCAAATTAGCCAATTGTTTGTTTATTTTCTTGTTTCCCCCTCCAAAAAAGTTTTTAGCTTTATTTATTATTTCATTTTTAAATTTCAGATTTGTTAATCTTGCCTTTGATTTTCAGAATTTGTTTTCATGTTTAAGTGGGCATTTAAATTGATTGTTTTTTGTAGTTTTTTTAATTGCATGCTTTCTAATTTGTTGATCTACTCTTTCTTTTTTTTTTTTTATTGATGTAAGCATAGAGAGGTACAAAATTTCCCTTAAATACTTCTTTGACTTCATCCCACAAATTTTGGTATGTTGTATTATTGTTGTCATTATCTTTAATGAAATTATCGATTATTTCTATGATTTGTTCTTTGATCCACCTATTCTTTAGGATTATTATTTACTTTCCAACTAATTTTTACTTTATGTTTCATCAAAGACCTTTTATTGAATGTAGTTTTTAATTGCATTATGGTCAGGAAATGATATGCTTAATTTTTCTGCATTTGTTTGTGAGAGTTTTATCACCTAATATATGGTCAATTTTTGTGAAGTCACCATGCACAGTTGAGAAATAGGCATACTACCTTCCATTCCCATTCAGCGGCCTCCAAAGCTCTATCATAACTAACTTTAAAAAATACTATTTAGCTCCTCAACTTTTCTTGTTAATTGTGTGGTTACTTTTTGTAGGTCTGAGAGGGGATAAATTGAAGTCTTCAGCTATTAAAGTTTTACTGTCTATTCCTATAACTCATTTAACTTTTCTTTAAGAATTTAGGTATTATCCATGTGGTGCATATATTTTTAGTACTAATATTAATTCATTGTCTATGGTACCTTTTGGTAAAATGTAGTTTTCTTGCTTATCTCTTTTAATTAAGTCTATTTTTGCTTTTGTTTTGTCTGGGATCATGATTATCATCCATGCTTTTTTTGGTATCTGTTTGCTTCAAATATATTTCTAATAAACAGTGTATTGTTGCATTCTGCTTGCCCATCCATTCTGTTATCCTCTTCTGTTTTATGGGTGAGCTTATTCTATTCACATACACAGTTATGTCTGCTAACTGAATATTTTCCTCTATCCTATTCTCTAATACTTATGCTTCTCTTTCTTGCCCTTTCCTTGATCTTCTATTTTGATATTTTAATCAAGAAATCTATTTTGATTCTGACCACTGGCTCTCTTAATCTACCCTCCCTTTCTCCATTTGTCTTTCCATTAACCTGTATCCCTACTACTTCCATGTTTGATAAGATGAATTTCTATACCCAACTGTGTGTGTTTGTTTATTCTTTCCTCTTTGAACCAGATCAAATAAGAGTGAGGTCCAAGTGTTGCCCACTTCCTCCAACTACTCCCTTCTACTGTATAAACTCTTCTAAGTGTCCCATTTGTGAGATATAATTTCCTCTATTCTTCATCTCCTTTCCCCCTTCTCCCAGTGAATTCCTTTTCCTCACCCTTCCATTATTCTTTTGAGATTATTGCAAAATAATAGAATCAAACCCAGGACCTCTAATTAGACATTAAAACTCCTGGTACTGACAAAGTTCTGAGAGGTTACATTTCCTTTCCCTATGTAAGAATGTAAATAGCACAGTCTTGCTTAGTCCCTTATGACTGCTCCCTTCTGTTTACCTTTTTATGCCTCTCTTAAATCTTGTGTTTGAATATCAGATTTTCTATTTGTCTCCAGTCTTTTCATGAGGGATGATTGAAAGTCCTCTATTTCATTAGATATCATTTTTTTTTTCTCCTTTGAATTATATTTAGTTTTGCTGGACAGGTTATTTGTCTTCAGAAATATTATATTTCAAATCTTCTGTTTCTTTCTAGCGGTGGTTGCTAAACCTTGTGGTCCTGAATATAGTTCTATGTACTTGAAGTCCTTTTTTCTGGCTATATCATTCACCTGGGCATTTTGGATTTTGACTACCATATTGCTGGGAATTTTCATTTTGGGACTTCTTTTAGGAAGAAACCAGTAGGTTCTTTTGATTTCTACTTTGCCCTCTGGTTCTAAGATATCTGAGCAGTTTTCCTTTGTAATTTCTTGAAATATGATGGCTAGGCTTTTTTTTTTCCTATTCATGGCTTTCAGGTAGTCTAATGATTCTTTAATTCTCTTTGATCTATTTTCCAGATCAGTTGTTTTTCCCATGAGATATTTCATCTTTTCTTCTATTTTTTTTCCAGTCTTTTGACTGTGTTTTATTGCTCCTTGATATGGAATCATTGGCTTCCATCTGGCCAATTCTAATTTTTAAGGAATTACTTTCCTTCATAATATGTTGTACCCTTTTTTACAAAGCAATTAATCTTCTTCTATATCTGTTTTGTATAACTGTCATTTCTTTTCCATTTTTTCTCTCTATTTCTCTTAATTGGTTTAAAACTTTTTTTTTTGCTTTTAAAAAATCCCTTTCTTTAATGTTTCTAAGAATTCTTATTGGACTTGCTTTAATCTTCGCTTTTCTTTGAAACTTTGCTTGTAGATGGTTTTTCTTGTTTTTTGTTTCTTTGCTTTTTGGAGGGGGAAAGTCAGGGTAGTTGGGGTTAAGTGACTTGGTCAAGGTCACACGGCTAGTAAGTGTTAAGTGTCTGAGGCCAGATTTGGACTCAGGTCCTCCTGACTCCAGGGTCGGTGCTCTATTCACTGTGCCACCTAGCCACCCCTTGTAGATGTTTTTAAGTCATTATCTTCTGTGTTTGCATCTTGAGATTCCCTGACGCTGGAGATTTTTATAGTCAGGTTCTTTTTATTTGTTTGCTTGCTCATTTTTCTAGCCTACTTCTTGACTTTGGATTTTGTTACTGTTCAACTCTCCTCACTTCTGAGAGGTGTGGGGGCATGTCTGGCCTGAGCTTGTCCTTTTATGTCTTGCTATTTACATGGCTTAGTTTGGGGACCTGCAAGTTTTTAGTGCTCCCAAGGCGATATGCTATGGAGAGAGGTCTGTTTACTGCCTTCCTAGTGTGGGCTCTGCAGTTTCCTCAACCAAGTTTGTTTCTGTTGGATCATGTGTGGTTGAATTTCAGTAGACTGCTATTGAACCCAGCTACTGTTACCTCACTGGGAAGTTCTGCAGGACCAGACCAAACTGAACTGTTTGGCTTCCCTTTGGTCTTGGTTTCTTGCCCTGGTTATTTCCATGCTTATGTATAGGGTTAAAGTTTAGAACTGAGTCACAGCACTGCTCCTGGACTCAGTCACACAGCTAAATTTTTTGAACTCATTCCTTGCTCCATACACAACTAGGGTCTTTCTCATTGGCAACTGTTCCTTTCTTCTGTGGAACTAGGTAATGAGCAAGAGAGCTGCCAGATGGTACCAATTCCTGTCCCCTGGACTGACTAGGGGATCCTTTGTGATCTCTCTCTGTCCTGGTGCTTCCTGTTGTGGTGTTCATTCTTTAATGTCCTCTTCAGTGTCCCTTGGTGCTAGAATGCTTCTTATTGCCATAGTGCTGCATTTTTGGTCAACCTCCCACACATGCACCCTCACCCTATTGTCCACAGACCTTTCTGTCTTTCTTCCTAAGTTTCCCTGGGCTGGAAAATGAGTCATTGTAACTTTCTTGACTTTCCTGATCAGTATTCAGTCCAGCATATTTTCTAGATTGTTGTGTAGGAAGTATGTTGAGTGAGCTAAGCAAAAATATTGACTGTCTCTCTACCATCTTGACCCTGCTCATTTTTTGCATTTTCTGTGGGGTAAAATGGAGGCTGTCCTATATCAAATATACAGTATTATCTTGAATTCAGGAAATGACTATCCTTCAACCCACAACTTCACAGATTTAAACACAAGTTACATTTTAGCCATATTCTGAGACTTCCCAGAAGGACCTACAGGTGTTGAAAAAAAACTTAGATTAATGTTGAGGGACTGCCCTAATTGAATCTAATCTGTGTAACCCTAGACAGAAGGATTAATGTAACAACACAGGTAACAATAATAAATGGGTGAAAAGCATGCTCTAACAATTGTGATCGATAAGATAACCTCAGTACCATCAGACTTCTAGGAACAAACAGCTTCTAGGGTCCTTAACCTAAACCTACGTCACCAGCTTCGACTGCCTCTCCCTAATTCAATTCAATAAGCATCTCCTTACTAAATGAGTCCATGACTAAGGTTATCCAAGCCTCCCCCACTACTCGCACCCTCCCCCAAAACTCTTTTCCTTCAAGTATTGTCTACTTCAGACAAACATTTTTCCCCTTCAATTATCCAGATAATTGCATCAGTTCTACACTTTTTGTGTGTAGATACCACCAAAGTGACATAAAGAATTGAAGTGATTATCTGAACCATTCAGGCAAAACACCTACTTTCACATGAATGATCCTGTCTCTTTTAGGTCCCAGCAATTGTTTGGGTGCGAATGACCCAGATAATTGCCTCAATTCTCTGCTTTACTTTGACAGTGGAGACCTTGCTTAAAAGGAGTCAACAGAGCAACTCATTTGTTAAAAGCTTGCAAAGTAGGACAAAACTATGACAAAAAATGAAAGAACTGAGATTCTTTTAGCCTGAAGTAGAGAAGGAAGGGATGAATTAAGTCTTCACATATGTGGGGAAAGATCATAGATTTAGAGCTAAAATAAACAAGAGAACACCTAATACAGCAGCCTCATTTTACAGATGAAGAAACTGAGGCCCAGAAAGGTCAGGTGACTGACTTATTGTGTCGTTGCTCCCCATCTACACTAATGATATAACACAAGGAAATGTGCTCATATGACAGCAAGAGGGATTTAGGTGAGACAGAAGGAAAAACTTCCTAAAGGACTTTTAAGGCTGAAAAGGGGAACTGAGTGGGCTGAGAACTGTTTTCCCTGGAGGTGTTTAAAAGCCATCTGTTTAGGATAGTTCAGGCTTAAAGACAATCTTACTTGGAGGTAAGGGAAAGGACCTGATGACTTTTCAAGATCCTTTCCTAATCCATGATGGAGGATTGGAATGCTGCTTGAGCTTGGCAAGGATGAGTGTTTTTCTCCCCCAGTGGAGCTCTCATCAGCAGCAGAATTTCTCAGTGTGCTCTGAATAGTGGGGGTTTGGACTCCACCACCTAAATGCTTTCATCTGCTCTCTAGTGACCCAAGCTGCTGTCTTCTTGTGAGGACAAACTGCTGCTTACATTCACTCACTCCTGCCTGCCCAATTCTGCCATCTGTCTTCTGAAAAGATAAAACTCAATTGCTGGATTCTGGGATTCAAATTAGAACCCCAATAAGTAAGTCAACAAGTATTTATTAGGTACTTTTCTGTGATATACCAAAAAAAAAAAAAAGTGAGTCTCTTCTCAAGGAGCTCACAATCTAGTGAGAGAAAGAACATGCAGACAACTTTGTACAAACAAGCTACGTGCAGGATAGTGGTGGTCATGGTTGTCCTTCGCTCTGGAAGAGGACCAAAATGACATCACTACGCTAAAGTCAAGTTTCCATGTGTTGTACTGTGGCTGATTAGACCAATTTGAACTCGGAATGCTCTACCACAGGTTGGGCACATGTAGGCCATGTGAACATTTGGGATGGATACTCTATACTTGTGTATCCTGCATTTACTTTGAGCTGTTTCAATTATTCTTGGCTCATAGGGCACAGCACCTTCTCTGATGTAGGTATGCCATGCTGACGAGTCCTGTGCCAGTGTCTCCCATGTCCCACAATCAATTCCAAAGTTCTTGAGAGACCTTGAGAATGTCCTTGTATCACTTCTTGTGACTACCATGTGAGTGATTGGCCTGTGTGAGTTCTCCTTAAAATAGTCATAACTGACATGGTTTTTGGCTGCCACGTTATACTGTTGATTCATTTTCAAAAAAAAGTTTATTCAAACCCTCAGATCCTTCATACACACACACACACACACACACACACCTAGTCATGCATCACCTAACTTGTGCTTTTAAAGTTGTTTTTAGACCCAAGGGGAGGACTTTACCTTTATCTCTATTAAATTTCTTTTGATTTGATTAGATGATCTTTTAACCTCTGGATTCTGTCATCCAGTGCATTAGCAATTCCTTTCAGCTTCCATCATCTGCAAAGTTGTTGGAAGTATGCTACCTCTGTCTAGATCCAAGTCACTGATAAGAGCGTTAAGTAGCACAGTGCTGACTGAGGACAAATCACTGAGGCAAGTAGCTAGAAAGTACCTTCAAGCTGAGGGCTGGGGTTCTGTTTTATTCATCTTTGTATCATTCCCTCTATAATAGATACCTAACAGTGACTAATAGGTAGTCAATAAATACGAGTTGAATGAATCTATAAACAAATGAATGAAAACAAATGGCTCCACAGATTTTCAATTATTTTCTTCAGCTGCACTTTTCTGTTTTGCTTTATAATCACAAGCTCTATGTTTACTGAGCTATTGTTTTTAAGACGAACAAATTCTTTTTAAAACAAATCTCATGACTTCTCAGGCCTCGTATTCATGAGGAAAGTAACAAACTCTTTCCTCTGGGCTGAGCAGTGAATTAGTAGCATATTGAAGGCAATAACTTAGATCTCCTTATTCTCAAACTAATCCTGTTATTAGAATACATTGCTTCCTAATAGCAAATCCCTTAGAATAAGTGGCATAAGGAAGATGACTAAAAGCACGTATGATTATACTACTCCATTTAATAGAGTATCCTATTTCTCCATTGCTTCAGTTAGCTTAAACTCACATTCTGCTTTTCACGGATATAGATCTCAATGCAGTTCTCACATTATTCCCATAGAGAAACATCCAACCTCCCTGGAAATGCAACAACCATTTTTGTGGTAGAACACAGAAGCCATTCTATTCCACAAGTACAACATGATGGTTTTTATGGGGGAAGTGAAGAATAACTTAGGCAGTGGGGGAGGAATGTGATTAGCTTACACAAAATGTACTGGGATTTGGCCAGGACAACAACCCAGCCATTGAAAAAGTCCTGATTTCACATCTCATATAAAATATGGTACGTTCTAGCAGGACACACTATTCTTAACAATAGGGATGTGTTTTTTTTCTTTTCGGCCTCTAAGGAGAACATGCTATCCAATAAAATCAAAGAATGATGAAATTTGAGAGCTAGCTGATACCACAGAGATCATTTAATTCAACCCAGTCATTTCACAGATGAGGAAACAAAGGTCTAGAGAAGTTAAAACCAAACAAAGGAAAACCAACAAGGAAGTGGTAAAGCCAAGACTAGAACCCAGGTCTCTTGGTTCCCAACCTAGGGTCCTTTCCACTGTATGGAACTGAGGGTACGCTGGAGCCAGTTCAAACTGGCTCCTGAGAGCCAAATGTTAAATTTTCAGTGTGAGCATTTACTTTGAAATTGGCAAACTATAAATCAGTGCTTGATTTATTGTTTTGTTAATTGTTTAGATTTGTGAAAGTGATGGATAAAACATTAATAATGCAGACTGAATTTTTAAATGTGCCCGGTGTATATTTCCCCCTGGAAAGCTGATTGTTAAACACTTACCAGCACACCTTCAATTTAGTCTTTTTAGTCTCCATTCCCAAATAACACTTTAAGGTTAAGTAGCTTCTTGATCCAAGAAATTAAAAACACCCTATAAACCAAATTATATTAACTCAAGATAGTGTAAGTCAATGGATCACAGAATCATCCTTGAAAAAAGTTTCACAGTACTATATTATGTATCCACCCACTTTTCAGGCAATACTTATCTATGCGCCATACACATGACCTAAGGGGAGGGGAGCTTCTGACATTAGAAATATATAACATTTTTATAACATAGGTGGAACAGTGGGTAGAGGGCTAGATTTGGAATTGGGAAACCTGAGTTCAAATCTGGCCTCTGACACTTACTAGTTGTATGACCCTGGGCAAGTCACCTAACCTCTCTCGGACAGTTTCCTTATTTGGAAAATGGAAAAAAAATAATGAAAGTTAAACTGTCAGGGTTGCTGTGAGAATCAAATGAGGCAATATTTGTAAAGTACTTGGCAAACCTTGAAGTACCATATAAAAGTTTGCTAATGCTATCTTAGTTCAAATCCTTCAGGCACCAAGGGACCTGGGTAAATAATTCAACCTTTCAGTCTCAATTTTGTGATCTGTAAAATGGAGATAATAGCTTTCCCTACTGAACTGTTGGGAAGTTCAAATGAGATAGGATATGAAAAATACTTTGTAAATTTTAAAGTTTTATATAAATTATGTATATGTACATATTTGTGTATCATACATCTTAAGTATGTCTGTATGTGTAATATACATGTAGAGTGAAGTAGAAATGTCATCTGTTAGCAGTGATACGAATTGCTTTAAGTCCTGAAGTTTTAAATATCAACTCCCTATGAGAATATGATAAAAGTTATAAGTTACTGCTTCTTGTTTAAGTTTTTTTTGTTACTGAATGCTTGTAGATCTTGTGTGCTGTAAACATTCCTTTTGTGTAGAGGAAATAAATAACAGTCCTATACCAAATCTACACTGTCCATTGAGTACCTTCCTATTCCCCGCTTTGGGGAGACCCTAGATACGAGCCAGAACCAAAACTTGAAGCAATTTTCCCTGGGGCATGGGGGTGGAGGCATAAAGAGCAAAAGAGTGTGAGAAGGACCTTATTCTTCGAGGTCAGGTTCCCCCAGGAATGAGTTTGATTCGTATATGGGTCCAGAGCTCAAGGGACCCTTCAGTGATGAGGGAAAGAAAGGACAAGGTGCCAAAGGCTCCCTCAGCCTACCAGCTGTTAACATATAGGTCATTTATTACATATATTAATGCACTTTAAAGAGGTATTTTGCCAACTGTTTTTTTTCTTCTTTAGTTAACAATTGTCTAATACTCCTTTTAGTGTAAACACAAGTGAATAATAACAACTCAGTAATGAGTATTAGATAGAGTACTAGTCCTCAGGTCAGGAAGACCTGAGTTCAAATCTCATCTCTGAAAGTGATTTTGCTGCTTGACTTTGGGTTCTGATTCTGTCTTCACATCTGTGAAAGGGGGAGAATAATACTAGTAGTTAAGAGGCAGCTAGGTGAAAGGGGCAGCCAGGTAAGGGGCAAGGGATAAAGGGCCAGGCCTGGAGTCAGGAAAACTCATCTTCCTGAGTTCTAATCCTGCCTCAGACATTTACTAGCACTGTGACCCTGGGCAAGTCCCTTAACCCTGTTTGCCTCAGTTCCTCATCTGTAAAATGAGCTGGAGAAGGAAATGGCAAACCACTCCAGTATCTTTGCCAAGGAAACGCCAAATGGGGTCACAGAGCCAAATACAACTGAACAACAGTAACAACAAAGAGTTAACAAACGGCTAGCCTGTTTTGCACTGGTATCCACAAAACATTTTTTAAAAAACAAAAACAGAGGAAGGCCTGAGCATGTCAGGCAGCTTATCTGTGATAGTATTTATAGGATGACAGGAGCAAGAATCTCACTGTATGTGAGTACATGGATGGGTTGGGCCAGGGATGGGGAACCTGTGGCATTGAGACCACATGAGGCTTTCTAGGTCCTTGGGTGCAGCCTTTTGACTGAGTCCAAGTTTTACAGAACAAATTCTTTTATTAAGGGGATTTATTGTGTGAATTAGAATGAATCTGTAATAGAGCTTACATTCAATCATAAATAACATACACCCATATAAGTAGATCCAGAATACACATAAATTAAGTTCAAGATCTAATTTGGGGGAAGGCACTGTAGTAGGGATGGGTAGGCAGGCACTGGAAAGTCCTTTTGTAAAAAGTAGAACTTAAACTGAGCTCTGAAGGAAGGTAGAGATACTAATCTCCTTTCCTAAAATCTACAGGATAAGAAATGACCCAGAAACATACTATACATTTACAAAATTATCATAATGTGACATTTGGTTTGATCTATTGTAAAAACTCCTGGAAGCTTAGTTGTCAACAAAGGTACTTATTCCAAAGACAGACAGGTCCTGGCATGCTTAATGCTCCTTGACAATTCAAGAGGGCACATTCTATCTGTTCTAAATTCATCTGAAACAAGGCCACAGACTACACTTAGAAGAGATACAGAAGCATAAAACAAGCTGAGGTTAGGCAATAATAAATTTTTACAACCTTTTGCATTCCTCTAGTGACAAAACAGGAAGGGAAAGAAGAGAGAAACCAAAAATTAATCTAAATGAGAAATCGCAGTGTTAGTGGGTTAAAGGTTGCCCCTAGAAGATTATCTGTAGGCCCTCTTGTTAACAGGCTAGGCTGTTGATTCTGTCTGATATTTTTTAACTAAAATAACCTTGGTAAGGAGGAAGAAATGAAATGGAGGGTGGTGGTAGAGGGGTGGGGTGGTGATGGAGAAGAGTTTGGAGAGGGAAGAAGAGAACCATTTCATCTATTTTTTTTTTTTGTTCTCTAAAACAAAAGAAAACACTCTAAACAAAGATAATCATGCTGTAATTTCTATGGAAATACTTTTTATCTTGGAAGAACATTTACATGAGTATCAAGAACATTCATCTTTACATAAAATTTTGTGACATGTAACCATGTTCTATCCCCACCGGATAAGCTCCTGAAGAGCACACTTTGGCCGGTGACAACAGGGAATTTATCCCCAATACCTAGCAAAGTAGTCGACATGGAAGCATAGGGACTGGATTTTATTAGTATTGGGAACTCTTGTTGAGAGAATTCCTTCTACCAGGGCAGGTCAACACTTTCTCTGCACCTTCTTGCCTTAGAGAATCACTTACAAGACAGAGAGGTTACTGTCAGGTCTTGGGTTACATAAGGTAGGATTTGAACTAAGATTTTCCATGCTCCAAGGCTAGCTCCATCTCCTACATGAGGCTGCCTTTTTAGCCACACTGACACACAGAAAGGTACTTAATAGGTGGTAATTGACTCAAATGGAATTTTATTCTTAATCATATTTTGAAATTTGTTTATATTTACATATCAATTTTTTAGATAATTGCAATAAATCAGAAATAGAGGAAGTCCCTAGCTTGTTCTACATCTGATACAAGGAGAATAAACGCTCTTTGGTTGTCGATCAGAATACTGACATGTAGTTAAAAATGATTCTATTCCACAGTTTAAGACAATCATTTTATAAACTATTCCTGTTAAGTACCCCAGTGACCCCTAACAGCTGACATTATTGATAAATATTTCCTACAGCAGTCAGTCTCAACTTTTTGATAATATTACCATTCTATCTTTACTTGATTTGTGACACTTCCTGCTCCCCACAAAGGTAATATGACATGTATTAATTTTTAAAAGTAAATTTAAATGAATTTTGTTCTGATAGCTTTTGTTGTTCAAAACTGGGTGTTACAAATGCTTCAGCACAACTGGAGGCAAACTGAGGGTGCTTTCAAGCCACATTTGGCAGTCCCTGGTGTAAGGGGATGTCTGTTACCTGAAAAAGCCTGGACACCAAATTCTAGTGAGATATGGAATATTCTCTGTCTGTCTGTCTGTCTCTCTCTGTCTCTGTCTCTCTCTCTCTCTCTCTCTGTCTCTCTCTGTGTCTCTGTCTCTCTTTCTGTGTGTGTGTGTATGTGTGTCTGTTTGTCTCTGCATCTCTGTCTCTCTATCTGACCCTCTTTCTCTCTCTCTCCTCACTTGAAAAATATCAGTGCATAGTGAAGGCTGGTGGTCTGAGTCCAAGTATTGCTGGGAAGCTGTCAGGATCACAATGCTCTTTTGTTGGCAGTCTTGGCAGCAATGCCAAGGGCTCAATAGGCCACAGGGACTGGACTAGCTCCGACTGCTGCTCAGCACTCTTGAACTGCTAAGAGAACTCCCCACGTTGTAGCTTCAGGCACACTGACAAGACAATGTGGATGGGAAGTCTGCATGCCTTCCACCAAATACAGTGTATGTACCAAATTGGTTCAGAACTGATTTTGGCTTCCTGACAAGTCAATCCTTCATTAGAGCCTGAGCATTAGACTCACTTGAAACATGCAAAAATGGGAAAGAGAAACCAGTAGAAGTGAAGGTATAGAAATGATCCTGGATGGTGTTCTACTCCCTTCTGTAATTATATCATGTCTATTGACCAGATAGCTTCATTTTATCCAGAGGCTAAAATCTCAGAAGGTAGGGACAGAGAGCAAAAGATTAAAAATAAGACAGGAAGAAAAAATATTACCTAACATGGATATGATGTTTTAAGTTTTATAAGGCCCTTCACATATAATATTTCACTTGCTCCTCACAACAACTGTGTGAAATAACAGCTATTATCCTCTTTTATGGAGGAGGAAACAAAGGTATTTTGACTTACCCAAGGTCATGCAGTCTGTGAGTGGTGCCTGAGACAGGATTCGAACTCAGATCTTCCCAATTCCAGTGGTCTATCCAATGTGCCACTTACCTGTCCCTCTAAAAATAGGAAGTAGGGAGTATAGCATAATGATGGAGGTTATTCCTCAATTCCCCAACTCACTAAGCCCTAGCATCCATTCCTTATTCTAAGAGGCATTGAAGTAAGCCAAGGAATAAAAGGAAATCACAACACGTCTCAGGCAGCACTATCTCCCAGGCCGAAAGTCTGAGGCTACCAATTCAATTTGCATTATGTTTCTTTTTTCTTATTGTTTGTTTGTTTTTGTCATATCAAACTACCCAGGGCACCAATTTTCAGATTTGGGTACATCCTCTAATGACAGAGGGAAGGAAACAGAAGATTATTGAAACAGGTAGGACAAAGGGCTTGCTAAGCAAAAATGAGCTGTTTTCTCCCCTTAACAGCTTTCTGTTAGTCCAGACTCCTGTTTTTATTTAAGAAGCCCATTGGCTTTGAAAAACACAGGGCCTTTTCAATAGCAAAAGATCAAATGCTGTTAATCAGGCAGTGCGACCTAATCCTTTAATGCAGCTGTCTCTTTACATTATAAACATTCCCTCTTCTATAGGAATGATTTTATCTGGAGCTGACTTTTTTCCTTTGGTTGTTAAATCTACTTTCTCTCAAGTTTTGCTGGCTATCACTCAAATCCTTTACCTCCTGCTTACCTTCTTCTTCCTCCAGAAAAAAAAATTCTGTTATTATTTTGCTATTGTTAAAAAAAAAAACAGTAACAACAATCTGAGACAGAGCAATATCTCTCCTCTCTTCTTTCTCTCTGTCTCTCTGTCTCTGTCTCTCTCTCTCTCCCTCCTCCCCCCTCTATCTCCCTCTCTCTCTGTCCCTCTCTCTCTTTCTTTCCCTCTCACCCTCCCTCTCTCCCTCCCTCCCTCCTTTGGGAATGACAGAAACCCCTGAGATTTTCAAAACTATTCCTACAGGGAGTGCCACTGGGATGACCATCAGATGCCTAGCCTATCACTGCTAAACAGAGGTATTCCTTATAGATTCTGGTACCTTCTGTTACTCTGTCTACATATTGAAATCCCTAATTATAGTTATTTTCATTTTTATCTTCCCCATCAGAAGGTAAGCTCTTTGAGGGTAGGTACTGGGCTTTTTTTTTTTTTTTTTGCCCTTCTTTCAATCTCCAGGGCTTAGCACAGTGCCTGGAATATAGTAGCACTTATTAAAAGCTTGTTGACTATTGACCGGCTCCATTCCAAGTTCGAAGTCTTTTCATAATTATTCATCCGTTGCTGGTTGCACTTTATACAGTTAGTTCCATAGGTCATAGGTCTGGATGTATCTGCAGTTGCTAATAGTACCTCATGCTTGGTTTAAGGATGCAACACATAGTAACTAAGCAGTCTTAATACCAATAACCATCAGAACGCTCTGATGAAGCTTAAGGGTAGAATGTTTCACTTTGCATCCCTTAAACACACTGGTTAATTTCCAGGTTAATTTCCAGGAGTGTGGAATAATGATTACATCACTATTTTCCTTTAGACTAATCAGAGCCTGAATCCCTAGGTGTTCCTCTCTGGAACCTTAAAACCTGCTCCTTTTTTCCCCTCTCTTTAATCTCTCTTTGCCTCCACCCCTCACCGAAACAAAATAACAATTTTTGTGTAACGCGGTACTGATACTGTGACTGATCAGTCCACAAAACTATTCTGAAATATCACCCTGACTTGCAGGGAAAATAGTCTCAATTCCGAGCTACTCTGCTAGTATTATCTGCTATTCTGATTGGATTCTGTCTCTGACTTCATTTCTTTCAAGTGTCCTGTGAATATTTTGATAAATGAAGCATTGAAAGAATGGTAACCCTCCTTCCATCTTAGCAACACAGTAAACTTGACTTCCCTATATCTGTGGTATCCTACTGTTTTGAATTCTGATGTTTGTTGAAGAGCGAATCCTTCTCCAAACCTCCACCTTCCGCCCTATCCCCGTCCGCACTATCACTTTTCTTGAAGCCTTTGAAAAGTATTTCGTGAGAGTATTTTTGCAACATTCGAGATTAGCCTGCCAAATCTAAGTAATCATAGCAACACCATGAGCCCTTTTGGATGTTCTTGCATTTCCTAGAAGATTGCATTAACCTATGAAAAAGACATTGTCAACTGGTCTCTGAGTTGGGACATTTGGAATGTTTGCTGAAGGGATCTGCTGGACAAGAGCGCCACCTCTCATCAATGAACCAAAATGACACCTATATAAAGCAGGGGGTCATATACACCAATAAATAGAATGGTGTTGTTAAATATTTATGAAGTATTTTCACTTTTCAAGGCATTGCCGTTAGCTTCCCAACTCAAAGGTTAGAGTATCATTCGTACAAAATTTTAGAGAGAGCAACACAAGAACATAAGAGGAAGCATGGTATGGTGGAGAGAGAAATATCTTTGGAGCCAAGACCTGAGTTCAAGTCCCACTTCTGACACATACTGGCTGTCTAATTCTGGGCAAGTCATATAACTTCTAAAGGCTATGTACAACTCTTCATGACTTTAAGTTGCAGAGGAAGGTACTGACCTGCCCTGGTAGCAGAAGTTTCTTGTATAATGAAATTACTGATCTAGTCCCTATCCCTAAGACAGACAAAGAGAATCAGCTGAACCATGAGTTATAAGTTTTTCACAACAATTTTTTTTTACTAGTCGGGAAGATATTTTAGTGTTTTGTAGGTGACAATAGATCAATATTGAATTTGAATGAATAAAAAGGCATGTGCTAAGCACTGTGGTAATCACTTAGGAAATAAGATAGTCCCTACCCTCAAGTAGCTTACATTCAAGTAGGGAGTGCTGGTCAAACCGGGGCATTTTGGTTTGGAATGTTATAGGGATAGTGAGCACAGCCATCAGGGAGTGGGTGGATACACATTTCCCAGTTGCAAAGGCAGTATTGATTATGATTACAAAATTGGAAAGGAGAGCAGCAGGCCAGGAGGGTACACCTGTAGTAAAGCAGTGATTTGCAAGAAGATGGCTGGGGAGCAAAGTAAAGCATGGGTAAAGTCTAGGTACAGTGATAGGAGCCCCTTTGTGGCAAATTTCTTGAAATCTTGACCACCTTTATCAATTTAGGGTCCAATCTTTAATGTAGATTGAAAATCCTTTTCATAAGAGTCTGGAGCTAGAAAAGACCTTTGAGATTATCTAGTCCAATCCTTTCATTATACAGGTAAGAAAACAGAAGCCTAAAGATATAAAAATGGTCTGACCAAGATCATCCCAGGCAACTAAGACAAATTTCAGCTTATACTAGCCTAAAAAAGTCACTGAGCCAGTCCAACAAATACTTACCTACCTGATCCCGACCCCAGAGATAAATAAAAACAAGACTGTATAGCTAGTTAGTTAGTCCATATCCTTTGACTCTGACTGCTCCAGACAGTACACCACACTATTACTTCAGAATGATGGGATTTAACTGGAAGACAATTTAGATGTCAGAGAATAACTGCTATACCTTCAAGTGTGCCTAGATAATATTCCTTGGGCAGCGAGGTGGTGCAGTGGCTAGAACAGTGGGCTTGGAATCAGGAAGACTCATCCTCATGAGTTCAAATTGGGCCTTCAGACACTTACTATCTGGGTGACCCTGGGCAAGTCATTTAACTCTGTTTGCCTTAGTTCTTCATTTATAAAGTGAGCTAGAGAAGTAATGAGAAAGCACTATAGTATTTTTGCCAAGAAAACTCCCAATGGGGTCATGAAGAGTCTGACATGACTAAAATGACTCGACAAAAACAAAAAAGATATGATCCCTACTAATGAAACTTTAAGAAACTCATATTATGCTAATGAAAGCAGATGCTCAAGAGAAACATAGACTAGAATTTTCTTATAACACGATACTGTTATAATATGATACATAGCATTTTAAGGATTACAAAGTACTTTATATAATCTCACTTTATATGATCTTTTTTGGTTGTCCCAGCCTTATAAAGTATATAGTACAGATATTATTATTTCCACTTTACAGACTAGGGTCCTCAGAGGTCATCTGGGCCATTCTTCTCATTTTATAGATGAGGAAACTGAAATCAAGAGACTTGCCTAGGGTCACATCACCAGTAAGTAACAGAAGCAAAATTGTCAACCAGGTCTTCTGATTCAAAATCTAACACTCTTTCCTTCTAAAATGAATTTTCAATAGCAAATCTCTCACATTTTCCATGTAGAATTTTGGAAAATATTCTCATGCTTTCTGGAATAAAATTTTGGAAAATATTTTTCAGTAAGTTTATTAAGGGTCATTTAAAAATAGCATTTGATATCCATTCCATATGCTTGCAGATAATACATTTGTCTTTTAACAGAGCTTTTTTTTCCTGGAGATATCTTAACTAAAATATTAGTGATGAAAATTGCATGGGTTCAAGAGCTATAATAATAATGATGATGATAAAGATAGTATTTATATTATGGTTTAAGGTTTGCAAAATGCACCTGATCCTCATAACAACCCTGTGATGTAGGTGCTGTGATTATCCCCATTTTACAGATAAGGAAACTGAGGCAGAGAGAGGTCAAGTGATTTATCCTGGATTACATATCTAATGAGTGTCTGAGAGGGGATTTAACTTCTTATCTCCCTGACTCCAACTTACACTTTTTATCCATTTACTCCATGCTTCTTCCGTGTCACTTAACCCTTTAGAGGGATTCTTAAACACCTCGCTGCCTAATCTTGTGCCTTAGGCATTGGGAAAGATAGAAAGGCATAAGAAATGGTATTTCCCTCTAGGACTCACTCTTGGCTAGAAGCTGATGGGGAGAATAATTTAGGAGAATTAGCCCATTTAGCCCTATAAATCTTATGTGGCTGCCTAGAAGGCAGAGACTACTTATAGAGCCAAGGATCATTAGACTAGCATTTGTGTAAAACTTCAAAAAAAGTCAATTAAAACACAATGAAATGGGGTGGTGGGGTGCTGGGTGGCGCAGTGAATAGAGCACTGGCCCTGGAGTCAGGAGGACCTGAGTTCAAATGTGGTCATAGACACTTAATACAAAAAAAACTAGCTGTGTGACCTTGGGCAAGTCACTTAACTCTGATTGCCCTCCCTCTCCCCTCCAAAAAAAAAAGGCAACCCACCCCCCCCAAAACAAAAACACAATGAGAACAAAATCAATAGTAAATGAGGTTTCATCAGATTGGACACTAACTTCAAAGAATGACTGCTTTTCACTTTGTTCCTGTTAGCTGCTTTTCTTATTCTTCTTTATTAATCTATGTTCTTTCAGTCCTACACAAAACTACACAAGTTGTGAAGGTTACAAGATCTCATTTCCTACAGGTACTTCTCAAGATATCCTGAACACAAAACTCAATAAGTAATACTAATGATGGGAAAATTATAATTTCTATCCCAAAGGTCATGAAAGATTATTTTTTTGTTACATACTCTGATGCATATCCTTAGCATTGCTCTCTCTCCCTCTTTCCAATTAAATTAACTAGGAGAAGGGGACAGACACCACAAGCAGAGCTCTTCAGTAGGTGCCATGGAATGAGAGAACAAGGTGGGAGCCTGTTAAGGTCTGCTCAGGGCGGTAGGGCAGAAAATACAGCTGGGAGCTTCAGCCAGGAAAATGAAGGCTTGGCAAGCATAAATGGGGAACTTAGTGAGACAGTGCCACATAGTGGTCCTTTCCTAATACTACAACTATCTTTAAAGAAGTAGAGAAAATTTTTTTTTGGCATTTTGACTGCTCTGATGGAAACCTTTAGAAAATTCTTGCCTAATTCTCTGCTTTCTAAAATATACTATATTAAATGTAAACTTTTCTGAGTGACTCCAAGTCAGCCTTTTGAATCTCTGTTATTGGGGTGCAGTGGAAAGAGAACTGGGGATGATTTTTTTTTTAAAGCACAGGTGATATAGAAAGATAGAAAGACTTGAGTTTAAATCCTGAACTTGGGAAACTAAGTGAATGGCAATTTCATAGGACATATACATACATACATATCAAGAGTGGGGGAGGAAGGTTTAAGGGGAAAGATACTAAGCTTAGTTTTAGATAACTTTAGTTGAGTTTGAGATACCAATGAAACATCTAGGTGGCAATCCCATGTAGGCTGATGTATATTTGAATCTGGAGCCCAGAAAAGAGTACAATACTAGAGATCTAGATTTAAAAATCTTTTGCATGGATGTAATAGTTGAAGCTATGAGTGTATTTGAGATTGTTAAATGATAGTATGTAGGGGAAGTGCTGAAAAGTAGCTATCAGAAATTATATTTATGTTTATAAAGTGTATGGCTTTGTTATTCTGAAGAAATAATTCTATTTCTATGCATAAAATAAGCACACACAACTGGTGAGTGTATGGAGTGGTATGTCTTTGTTTCTTTCTCTTTTTTTTTTTTGTGCCTGAAAAAAAGGCTAAACTGATGTGGCTGCCCTGTCATAAGTAAGTCTGACTAATTCCCAAGTGGCAGCTATCAAAATGAAAGGCATAATACCTAGAAGGAATAAAACTGCTCCTTTAAAAATGTCTCAAAAACTTCACTTTTCCATTCATTCTTACAGTGTAAGGTAGGATGGGGAGACACATGTTCACTATGGTTCTCAAAATGGAGTTATGGGGGCTCTCTTGTATCATCAGAAAGGAAGATGTGGTACTGACAAGTTCAAGGAGGTATATGAATGAGACAATGAAAATCAGCCTACCATCTCCAAAGAATTATTCAACTGATGAGGTAGAAGGAACCTCAGAGGCCATTTAATCGCCAACATTTTACAGATAAAGAAAATAAGGTCTAGAGATTTTGAAATGACTGCCCAAGTTCTCATAACAAGTGTCAGAGGCAGGATGGATGTGATGCTTTTTTTAAAACTCCAAATCCAGCACTCTTTCAAAGCACATGTGTTATAGGTTACCAACATTAAACCGTGTTGCCTCTAAGAGTCAGGTCATTTCCCTAATTGCACAGAATTTAGATCCTTAAGGAAGAGCATGCATAATGTATTTCACCTGGGCATGCCTGTCAATTCTGGCAGGGCACACATGATCCCACCAGTATGGACCTGCCTCAGATGCCTCATACCTATGTTACTTTGATGCACCCTCTCACATAAAAGGCATCCAAATTAGTATATCTTTAGAAACCAGTCTATCATTTTTTCTGAACATGACTTTTCAGAGTCTTGACTAAAGTACAAAGAGAGCAGAGAAGGGGAGGGCTTCTTACTAATGGAATGGAATCCCAGTTGTCTTATCTGATGGTGCAGGGTGGGAACTAGATAGAGCCTCACGCAATTATGAACATCTACTTAAAACAGCTACTTGTGGGGAGGGGTTTGGGCTGACTTGCTGAGGGCTTTAAGAGACAAATGATTTAAGGGATTACCTTCTCAGACACAAAGCAGAAATGTTTTCCTGAAATACAGAGTGCCTTGGCTCAGTGGCGTGGTCCTTCTTAATCTCCCCAGCAGTTAACCTAGCTGTGCCTCAACTTGAATCTGTCACAAACACGACTAGTAATTTGCAAGAAGCTCAGGGACCAAAATGACTTTACTTTGCTTAAAAACACAATCCACATTTAGTCTGTGGAATTATCACTTAAATGTTCTATATGTATAGACTTCATCATAGCAGGGCCATGGGCAAGAAGGGGGTAAGGGAGCAAGCCAAAATCTCTTGCCATTGAACAAACATTTCTTTAAAAAAAAAAAAGTTGTTTAACTTCCAGATTTAATATCCTACATTTATCTCCTTTAAGCTAAATTTCTCTCCCTAACCTAGTTACATAAATGATCAAAGCCTTTCTCTATTTCCCCTCATCATTTCCAAAGTCTCTGTCAAATCCAAACTTGAGAGGCTTGCTTCAGAAGCAAATTTATTCTGGCAAGAGGGAGAGGAAGGAGAAAGAGATGATCATATACAACTTGCCTTTTTTTTAACCTACAATTCTAAATCATTTTTATTTTATTTAGCACAAATAAAGACTTTTTATATTTTTCTTTTTTTTTTCTTTTGGAGGGGGGAAGGCAGGGCATTTAGGGTTAAATGACTTGCCCAAGGTCATACAGCTAGTAAGTGTTAAGTGTCTGAGGTCTGATTTGAACTCAGGTCCTCCTGACTCCAGGGCTGGTGCTGTATTCACTGTGCCACCTAGCTGGCCCCTAGACTTTTCATATTTTGTAGAATTTCTTTTAAAGCATTTCCTTGGAGGGTATATGTTGTAATACCAAGCAAACGCAACTTCCAAGGCTCAGATCACCAGCATAGCAAACCCCATTTATTCAGCAAACATTCACAGAACAGAGAAAGTCAAAATACAGTATAACTCACTCATTTAGCAAGTAAGTTCTCAATTCAATTGCAAAGTACCAAGGTCCAAGTATCCCACCCCTGGATCAGCAGTCAAAGTAGCCCACTCCTGGGCAGTACATTCATTTAGTCTCTTTTCAAATGGAGAATAGTTTCCAATCATAAACAAAGTACATTCATTTAGTCAGCCACAGAGCACCAAAAAGTCCAAAGGTTTCCCACCCCTGGACACTACTGAATTATAATACCATTCATTAACACCAAGCACTTTCTCAAAAGGGGCAGGAGAGCACAAAAGGCCGTCCACCCTTAAGCTATAACAAGGTTAAGATATTATCTCAGCATTGAAAACCCAAGGAAAGGCCTTTCTTTCATCTTGAATCAAGGCAAGCCCTCATCAATCTCAGTTCCTGGGGAGACAAGGCTCAACAAAGCCACAGCCAGTGTCCTTATCAAGTCACTCTCTGCCTGTAGAACAGCCCCAGACCCCTGAAAACATCAGCAAGGCCCTCTTCCAGGATGTCTGTAAACATACCACAAGGAAATCCTCCTTCAGGGCTTCTGAACCAACAGCAAGGTTCCAGGACCTCTACAACAGCAGCACTGTCCTTCATCAGCAGGTGAATCTGGCAAAACAACATAAAAACAGACAAACAAAATACCAGCATCACAGCCATGGCTCCTCAGTCCTCAGCAGTTCCGAGTGGTAGTTCTCAAAGGTCCTGGGCAGCTCCAGTGGTCTCTCAGCAACTCAGGCTCCATGATACTAGACACTGCTCTCCAAAAAGTCCTTCTGACCTTCTTTTGGCTTGGGCCTCTCTCCCAATTCACGGCTCCTCCCAGTTCAGCCCTCTCTCTTCACATCAACAAATCCATCCCACAAGTGGGATTCACAAGCTCTGGGTTTTAACACTCAACCCAAAAACCAAGCCAATACAGGGGCATCTCCAAATTCCATTACCATTACATATGTGCCTATGAATACATATGTGAGTGTGTGTATATATGTGTACAGGTATACATAGAGGACACAGGATCAATTGAATAGGAAGGGATGATACTTAAAAGGTGAAATTGAGAGGTGAGAGAAGAATATAATGAGAGGATATGGGGAGAGACAGAATAGGGTAAATTATCTCATATAGAAGAGGCAAGGAATAACTTAAAATGGAGGGGAAGAACAAGAAGGCAAAAGGGAATGGGTCAACCTTACTCTCATTGAATTTGGCTTAGGGAAGGAATGACATACACACTAAATGGAGAGTACTCCTACAGGAGAGAGGGGCGAAGGGGATGAGAGGGGGATGATGGAGGGGAGGGCAGGTTGGTGGGGAGGATAGTTAGAAGCACACACTTTTGTAAAGGGACAGGGTCAAAGTAGAGAATAGAACA
>CM053586.1:95618408-95628670 GCA_028646515.1 Pseudochirops corinnae
TCATTGAATTTGGCTTAGGGAAGGAATGACATACACACTAAATGGAGAGTACTCCTACAGGAGAGAGGGGCGAAGGGGATGAGAGGGGGATGATGGAGGGGAGGGCAGGTTGGTGGGGAGGATAGTTAGAAGCACACACTTTTGTAAAGGGACAGGGTCAAAGTAGAGAATAGAACAAGTGGGGGGTGAGATAGGATGGAGGGAAATATAGTCACAATATATCCACTTTGGAAATGTTTTGCATAACTACACGTGTACAACCTATATTGAACTGCTTATCTTCCCAGTAAAGGTAGGTGAAGAGAGGCGAAGAGAAAGAATCTGGAATTCAAAGTTAAAAATAAAATGTTTTAAATATATATATATAATGTATATTATTATTATTATTATTTACATGCAACTGGGAAATAAGATATACAGGCACTGGGGTATGGAGATCCATCTTGCCCTACTGGAAAGTCAGAGGGCGGATGGGGGAGGATATAGAAGAGAGCAGATTGGAGCAGATTGTCTTGGGATGGTGGGTAATGGAAAGACGGGGAGAAAATTTGTAACTCAAAATCATGTGGAAATGAATGATGTAAACTAAAAATAAACAAAATTTAATTTAAAAAATAAAAACAAAGCATTTTCTTGGGCAAAATTTGGATCAACTGTGAGTACACTACAGGTATTGCCTATGAAGAGTTGGCTGAAAGAAGCAGTATTTTGTTCTTAGAGCTAATTGAATATTTTGTTAAGACTCCCATTTCATCAGAGGTAGCCTAGTGTTTTGGAAAAAGCTAGCTTTGGAGTCGGGACACCTGGCTTACTATCTCAGATGTGACAAGTCTTAGAATTATCAAGGATCATTTTTAGAAGCCATCAAATTTTCAAGGCAGAGAGGCTAATTGATCTGCCTAGGACCATGCTAGTTAGTATTGGATATGAGATTTGAATCAAGGTGTTCCTAACTCCAAATCCTCTTCTCTATCCAATATAACTGTTGCAACCATTTCATTTAACCTTTTTACAAAGGTTCTTAATCTTTTTCCTATCAAGTACCCTTCCTCAGAAAATGGTTTTTAATTGCATAAAATAAAACATATAGGATTACAAGGAAAACAAATTATATCGACATAATTATTAAAGTAGTTTTGTTAAGCCAGAGAGCTTCCAAGATTTCTCAGGTATGCTTTTAGGCTCTTTAGGCTATGCTTTAGGCTCTTCTTTCTGAAACTATAGATTGTAATTTTTGTTGTTCTGTTGTTTTGGTCATGTCTGATTCTTCATGACCTCATTTGGGGTTTTCTTGGCAAAGATACTAGAGTAGTTTGCCATTTCCTTCTCTAGCTCATTTTACAGATGAGAAAACTGAGGCAAACAGGGTTAAGTGACTTGCAATGAGGTCAGATCTGAACTCAGGTCCTCCTGATTCACCACTCTATCCACTGTGCCACCTAGCTGCCTCTATGCCTAATGATAGGGCCGTGAAGTTTTCCTCTATTCATCTCTTCAAATAGCAGGGGATTCTGATTTATCCAATCAAGTCTCAGAAAAACCATACATCTTTTCAGAGCAGGTGAAAAGGTTGTTATTTCCCCTCTCCCTTGGAAAGCAAAAAGGGTAGTAAAAGGCAACACAGGTAACTCTCTGAGAGGTTTCCCTTATCTCAGGCACTTAAGAGCAATCCTGTCTTTCTCCAGTCAATTACCTCTCAGAAAAGCAACACTCTTCCAACCAATATAACTCCCAGAAAAACAGTTGTGCAGATCCTGCCTGTCAGATTTAATCTGCTCCCAGCATCTCCTCTCTCACTTCCTTTGCCTTCTCTTCCTCACTCCTACATTCAACTTCTTTTTCTCCTTCTTCGCCTTCCTCCCTCTGTGGTGGTCCTCCCCATCTAGCTTCTAATGCCTGAACCCAAGGCCTTTTTGTAAGCAGTGAGTGATCTCTAACCTAAAATGCAAAACTAAAAAATTCCCCCTTTTCATTAGGCATGACCCCAACATTTCTTGTATAATCTCCCCAACCTCCCCAACCTCCCCAAATAATCATTTGTTTTATAATTTGTCATTATATAATATATAATAATATATCCTTCAAAACTATGAAAACAACCATAAGCTAAGAAACCTATGAATTATGTCTTGTGGCCATTCTTAGTAAGTGCTCCTCTCAATATGTTAATCTGGGGGCAGTTCTCTTTTACGTCCTCAGAAGAGTCTTAGTCTCTCAACATTTTATCAGAAGGGCTTGTGTATCGCAAATTGATTTTTTAGAATCAATTTTCCTCATAAAAACGATCTTTTCCTGTCCCTTCCAGCAAACAAAGATCCACATTTGACAAAAGCAGCAGTCCTTGAATCTCACTTTTCCCTTAGGAAATATTTACAATCATCTGCAAATTTAAAATTTGGAATAGGAGTGGGTATGCAAATGGCATATAGAGAAAACGTTTAATATTTTA
Organism: Pseudochirops corinnae; assembly: GCA_028646515.1. NCBI lineage: Eukaryota > Metazoa > Chordata > Mammalia > Diprotodontia > Pseudocheiridae > Pseudochirops > Pseudochirops corinnae. The sequence goes on from CM053586.1 coordinate 95,620,858, forward strand.
CATGATTATCATAACAATGATGGTCTGGCACATGTGCAGGGTAATGCTGATGAATTTACTCACAAGGAAAGCTAGAGAGCCTGCTTCAAGTAGATTCATGATGAACATATAATGAAAGTGTCTTGGAGAAATATTGGATCATATATAGACATTCTGTAACTTGTTCTGGTGAACGTGATGCTCTTTGGTAGTAGAAACATTAAAAAAAAAAAAAAGCCTGAGACAGCCTCAGCCAAGTTTCTTCTTTGGCTGTTCTGGTCTGATTTTGATTCTGTTGACAATGACCGAAGAGGAGGAATTCTGTTAAGGGAAGAAGCCTTGAGGCCTCTCTCCACTTGGGCTGTCTGAGCCTATAAGTATAGGCTCAGTTTCCTTGCCTTCCTTGATGTTCATTCTTTTATGTTAGATGAAGGGAGAGCTGCATGCTATGACCCCTCCATCCAGGTTTTGTAGCCAGCCCAATCAGCACCACTGCTTTGTGGAGCAAGCAGCTTCCCAACCCAATCTAGGAGTCGTTGAGACAACAAATCATTCGTCAGCAATAGTACATCTTGACATGAACTTGGTGGTGCCAATGCTATGCAGAAACTAAGCTAAGAGCAAAGCCACTCTCCCAGAAGCAAAGGTGGGACAGAGGAGAGTGTTCCTCTAAGGAACTGAGAGGAAATATTTGTACTTTTGTTATTGCTATATTTTCAAAGTAAATGTCTTTTTCTAAAAGGTAATTGATGCTAAGTGGTTAAATGGAACTGCAGTGCTAGGTATTTATCATCTCACAGTTGAAGGAACATAGCTGGTGGAAGTTCAAGCTAATGCCAGTAGAAAAGAGACACTCCCAAACCTCTCAGGATATCCCTAGAATCCTGGTTTTGGGGTGGAGGAGAGAAGTAATAGGACTTACTCTGAAGTAGTAGCCAAGAACATAACTCACTATATTTACATTTGGTCAATACAAAAAAAAGTTTTCTCATTTGAGACAAATAATACATATTGAAACAAAAATAAACATTTTCATTCACAATAATCACAATATATAATCATCTCTTTTCACATTTGTGGTTGTCTTTATTCATGGGTTGGTCATCAATAATTAAGTGGGAATATCTGGAGATTTATGTTGTATGGTGAAAAATTGCAGATGATAGTGTATGTAAAGAAAACTTTTAAAAAATTATTGTCATAAATGCATAAAAACTGTATATTATTAATTTATTTTTGCCATTTACTACCATAAGTATGTTGGCGTCCAGGTGTGTACAATTCTTTGTGACCCCATTTGGAGTTTTTCTGGCAAAGATGCTGGAGTGGTTTGCTATTTCCTTCTCCAGCTCATTTTACACATACGGCAAACAGGATTAAGTGGCTTGCCCAGGTTCACACTACTAGTAAGTGTCTGACGCTAGATTTGAACTCACAAAGATAAATCTTCCTGACTCTCGGCCTGGCGTTCTGTCTATTGTACCACTTAGCTGCCCTACCATAAGTATTTGTACATAAATTTATTACAAACATTATAAATGTACTATACATAAAGAATCATTCTTTATTATAAACATAAACTATGCTTGCATAAATTTATTATAAACAGTTAAATTTGTTGAAAGTTTCAGTGCATTAAAGAACTACAGGCTATTATACTCTTTCCTCTTCTTTGTCTCTTTACTATCCAGATACAATCATGTGATTTTCCCCCACAGTGATTGTTGTAGTTTTTCCTAAAGGAAATTTGTGAAGCAGTTGCTGCAGCTCCAAAGGTATTGCAAAGATTCTACATACTAATCTCTTCTGTAGAAAAAGCAACATTTTATGGGTACAGTGTATGGTTTTACTTGGTCTTTTTGTGTGTATGTTAAATTAGAAAAATTAAAAATAAATATTTGGGTTAGGACCTAGAGTTATTCATGGTTTTTCACATTCATGGTGTCCTGTGCTCCCAACCCTGCAAATGTTAAGGGATAACTTTATTCACAATTATGTCAGCAAAAGTAAACGTTATGATACATGAAAATTACTATCTAAATAATTATATTTCACATAAGCAAAAATGTACAACTCACATGTGTAGTGATACTGTAAATGCAAATACAGTAATACATACTGAAATGTACAAGCAATATGAGCATTATATAATAACACATATCAACATTTTATAAATGATGAAAAACTTGTCAACCGTGAATGGCATATAACACAGGCAAAATGTAATTGAATACAAACACACACCAACACATCTATTCGTTAAAGAACTGTGGTTATATTAGTAATTGCCTCCTGTATTCCCTAGTGCAGCATACAAAAGTCGAATCACTGGCTTAATATTTTTGGCACTCACTCCAAATTTCTAAATGTGATGGTATCTTGATGATGGGAGGCTGGGGGAGAAATAAACATTAGTGCCTACTGTGTGCTTAGCACATTTGACAAATATTACCTTATTTGTTCCTTACAACCACCCTGTAAAGTGAGTGCTATTATTATTCCCATTTCAGAATTGAGGAAATGGAGGGAAGTGGAAGTGAAATCATTTGTCCAGGGTCTGAGGCCAGATATGGATTCAGTTCTTCCTGACTCCAGGTCCAGGGCTATGCCCGCCGCTGAATCACCAGCTGCCTCATGAGCTACCAGCTCTCTTAAGGGCCAGCAGTTTGCGTCCCAAAAGTTCATGCCTCTTTTTGAGTCCACAGACGGAACTTCTCTATGCAACGAGAGGATCTCATTCCTTGAAACTATCATCAACCTCAGGTAATAGTCTTTCCACATCAGTCTGTAGTTGTTTTCAGTGTTGGCCCCCACTTCTGCTCAGACCACAGATGGGAGCTTAGATTTTTAGATCTCACAAAGTCACTGCCTGGAAATGTCTACCATGGATACAAGACCCTTTTGCCCATTCTGGCTGAGCTATGCATGAGTCAGCTTCTAGAGCCAATTCCCTGAATCGTCTGGCTGGAAACTAGCTCTCAAAAGTTCCTTGTGTTGGATTGAAACCAGGCAGGGAATATCTGTTGTATGCTCTGCAAAACCTATTAAAAAGGGTAAATTTAAGCATGTTGTCTTATGCGTAAGCTTGACTGCTAGTTGTGACTTAAGTCTACCATTAACTGATTTTATCTCTGTTGGTTCCCTCTTAGCAATGGACTTCACCCCTACTTCAGGCAACAACCTTTAGACAGAGAATTTAAAGTGCCTGTATCCCTTGATAAAACTAAATGTTGCAACAAAAAATAAAGTTCTTCCACAAAATTTCTTCATAAGACTAATTCTAGATTACAATATCATATGACAATAGATGTACACAATACATTTCATTAGTGTGGAAACTAGTCAATTAACCTCTCTCTGACTGTTTCCTCATCTGTAAAATGTGGGGACTCATCCCTTTCTTGGTGTCCAATTCGAAAGTGTTATAATAGGATCTTTGAGATGTGGTGGCAGAAACAAATTGTTTTTGATTGTAGAAACTAAATCAGTATTTTGAACCAGCTTAACTTTTTATTTTTTACTTACAATTCTGGTACTGACACTTCACAGGATAAGTATAAAATGAAATTTGTGTGTGAGTGAGAGAGAATGCATGTAGGTACACGCCCACATACAATTAAAGTGAATCATAAAACTGTTGGTATATGAGTGAAACAATTCTAAACTTGTAATGTATATATGGAAGATATATTTTTGTCATACAGAATAAATCAATGGTATATGTGTTTTCTCTTGATAATTGTCTACATTAAATTGTTTCTTGGGAGCCCCTAGGTGACTCAGTGAATAGAGCGCCCGCCCTGAAGTTGGGAGGACCTGAGTACTAATCCCACTTCAGACAGGGAACACTTATTGTGTGACCTTGGGCAAGTCACTTAGCCCCAATTGCCCTGCCTTCCCCCTCTAAAAAACAGACCAAAAAAAATAGTTTCTTGACCATTTTTCTTCTCTGGAACAATATTCTAACATTCTACCAGTATTGGTCTTAGATGATTTTTTTTTGGGGGGGGGTTATTCTGTGTAGTACCTAATGTCAGCAAAGAAATTTTTTTTTTAAAATATACAGAGGGTTATGGGTTTTAGAATTTGTGGGAACAGATTTAGAGGATCCGCATTTACAAATAAAATATTTTACAGCTATTTGAAAAATAAATGTAGTGGCCGGGACTGTCAGAGCGGGAGTCCAGTGACGGGCACAGTCACCGTTCCGGGGCCCTCTGCCGCCTCCATATCAATTCCACACAGTAGGGAGGGGCAGAAGTTGGTCTGGCTCATGACAATAAGCGGTTTGGGAAGACGTCGGGAAGATGGATGGCCCCTGACGCCCGCGCTGGAAGGCGGGCGGGAGCCCAACAGCTAGAGGGGGAGGAGCTTGCGGCCGCCACGCGAAAACTGAGCGACCGAGCCGGCCTCATGGCTTCTGCTCGCGGGGGCGCCGGCTGGACCCGGAGCCTGCTCCAGTTCCTGCGGCTGGTGGGCCAGCTCAAGGTGAGCGTACGAAGAAGCCGCGTCGGCTGGGGAGGCCCGGCCCTGCGGCAGGTACCCCTCACTCCGGCCTGGGAGCGCCGAGCTAGCGCAAGTAAACGCCGGCCCGGGCCTGGCCCTCCTGCTGTGAGGCAAATGGCTGAGCCCGCGAGAGCTTGGAGCTGCCCCGGGCGAGGCGGGGCGGGAGTAGGTGCTTTTCCCGTGGCAGCGAGGAGCCCGGTCTCCGGTAGAAACTGGGACGTGAAAGCGGGTTCCTACTTTCCTCCGGGCTTCATATAGCCCTGTAGGGCTTCAGTGCTGCAGCCTGGTCGGTACGGAAGGGAGTCACAGGAAGTAATCTTCCGTGGTTGCTATGGTAGCAGTGGTTTAGAAATCCAGACTAAAGTGAACTAGAAGGCAGCATCGCCTTGTGGATAGAGTAGTGGACTTGGGGTCATGAAAATGGGAAGGGCCCGGTTTTGATTAAATCACTTACTTAATCATAAAATATAATAGCACTAATTAATGCAGATAATTATAAAGTAAGTCTTAAGGGTCCACTATGTGCCAGACAGTATCCTAGGTACTGGAGATGTCGAGACAAAGAATGAAACAGTCCCTGTATTCTAATAGGGGAGACAACAGGTACAAATAAAAATGTACAACCTAAAGGTTTTATAGTAAACATAAACATATATTTATCATATTTATACACTTATATAACATTTATATGTAAATCTATTTATCTGGAGATATGTGTATGTATGATGTATATATGTATCAAATATATATTTGTATCCCATATAAATATTACATATTAGCATATATAGTATATATATATGTATAATACATTCATGTACACAAAATATTTAAATGCAGAGTAGTTTGGGAGAGAGAGTACTATCATTCAGGGGATCAGGAAAGGCCTAGCTGAGTGACCCTGTGCTATACAAATCACGTAACTGCTCTGTGCTTCAGTTTTCTTATCTGTAAAATGAGGGAGTTGGACTCAAAGGCATCTAAGATCCCTTCCACCGCTGATCTTGGAATGCATATTAATAGATGAACTATACAGAGTGAGGGAGTAGTGGTTAGAAAACTGAATCAGGAGGAGTCAGAAGGACTTGTTTGGAATTCCTGCCTCAGCTAACCCCTCACCAGATGGGTAAGTCACTTGACCTTTGAGTGCCCCGAATAACTTTGCCAAGACTAGTTTAGTTGAGGCTGCTGAGGCTCCTGAAGCTGTGGCTCCAGCTTGGGTTCCCACCAGCCTTTTGCTGAGCAGCTCTCCCACCCACTCTACCTTGTCTAACAGCCAGGTGTTCTTCCTAGACAAAGTGTCATTCTGCGTCTATGGAGGGAGTTTCCACATCAGGGAATTCTCTCATATTGCACAGCTCACATGTTCCTCATCCCCATTGTGTGTGCCCCCCTCCCAAAAAAATGGCATTTAGAATTAGTTCTGTGCTAAGATAACTAGCAAGAGCAAGATGATTCTTTATCAGATAACCTTAGGTTTGATAAATAAAGTATTTATTAAATGCTTACTCTGTGCCAGATACTGTGCTGTTTTGTACCAGGACTTCTGGTTTGGAGAGAAAAGATGATTCTCCCTAGAAGCAGAGACTGGAAGAGATGGTCCCTAACTCTGGAATTTCTGAAAGAGGAAGAGCTTTTAAAGCTTCAGAGCTAAATTGATATTAACATTGACCATGTATAATGCAGTGAATAAATTCAGGAACCCAACATTTGGAATATGATTGTCATCTCCATTTGGAATGTTTGTGTTTTTACTAACAAATAAAAGAATTAACAGTACTGTTCCCTGCAGAATGGATATAATATATTTTAAGTGGGTCACCCATAGAATCCTAACTAGAGGGAACTTTAAAAATTATTTGGGTCAGCTTCCCTGATCTTACAGAGTAGGAAATTAAGGCCTAGGAATGTTAAGGCATGTGCCCAATGTCACACAGACAATAAGTGGAAGAGAAGCCATATCCAGTGACTCCAGATCCATCATACTTTCTTCTCTCTTGTACCACAGGAACTTGTGCTGAGGCCTTTTCTGCAGAAGCTACGACTAGAGCCATATAACCTGGGTTCGTTTTGACACTGGCATCAGGCTCACTCTAATGTCATGTTGCCTTTTGTCATCTATGTTTATAATGAGTCAGTTACTAAACATTTATGTAGTGCCTACTATGTGCTGCCAGAAATTGTGGTAGGCAGTAAGAATATAAAGAAAAGAAAAAAAATCTTTGCCATCAAGGACATTATGTTCTTTCTGGTTGTCAGGAAATACCTTATATAGGAGATGGTATACGCATGGACCTTTGAAGGGGGCTAGAAATTCTAAGAAGCAGAGGAGAGGAGGGAGAGGGAATATCTGTAAGCACAAACAAGGTGGGATTCTTGTTTTTGTTTTTTTCTTGGAGTTAAGTTTCCCAAGTTCAGGCTAAATTGTCAATATCTGAAGGTTTAATCTACTTTGAACCCTGATAATTCACAACTGTGCTGAGTCAAGTAGGTTTGCTGCCTTCTGGCTCAGAGCCAACCTAGTCTTTGTTATATATTCTGGGAGGTTGGCATTTTGCTTTGGGGGTTTGCTCATGACAAAGACCTTTTGATTTCCTGGTTGAGACTCTGAATGGCACAGCCCCCCAACTGTTTAGGTGGCGGTGCTCCCTTAATGCAGTGATGTATGTAAAGGGTATAGCAATATTGCTTTACTCAGACAGTTGGAGCCCTGTCTGTTGTGTGATCTTTGTGCTAATTTCTCTGCTTATATTTTCCTTGCTTGTATTTCCTCCACGTTCAGGGTGCTGCCCTTTCCCCTGAACTAGTGAATGTAATTAAGTTTGGAAGAGGGGTAAGTTTTTGAGAAAAGATAATGAATTCTTTTTTGGACATGTGAGTTTCAGATGCTTATAGGGCATCCTTTTGGAAATGTCTAGAAGACAGCCAGTGATATAGGATTGGAAAGAGGGATCAGCACTGCAGATAGATAGACAGACATATCTGTTTCTATGTCTAGATCTATTTCTATGTCTGTTTTATCACTTTCTATATGCAAATCATCTGCATATTTATCTCACTGTGGAACTATATGTACATTTATGCAGATAATTATATCAGCAAGCACCCTAGCATGCCCAGGATGGCTGCTAGCACAGGTTGTTTGATCTTCTTTTCTAAAGGAAAGCAACTCAAAATGGGTTAACAATCTTACTTTAATCAATCAAACATATATCATTTACCTAGTTCAGGGGAAAAAAGTCAGCACCCTGAACTTCAGTGAATACAAACAGAAGTTACAAGCAGACAAAGAAACAGATCAGCAGATGGGCTTCCAGCCCTCTGACCATTA
>CM053586.1:95629170-95646535 GCA_028646515.1 Pseudochirops corinnae
CATTCAGCCTATTAGGCAGAGTATACTTTCAAATCAGGGAAGGTTCTCAGAGCCACTTAAGCCTACCAAAGGGCCTAGGGGCAGGGAAGATCTTCAGATTCCCATAACAATAATTCAGGCAGTAAATGTCTGTTGATCTATATGTACATAAAGAGCTATATCTATAGATCTACATATATGTGTGAGATAATTCTGTCTACCACAGAGGTCTATATGTAGATCTGTAGATCCAAATATAGATCTGTCTATCAAATTATCACAGATCTATATGTAATAGATATATCTATCACACACACATAAATCTATAGATAGACACTGATCTATATGTACCCCTAAATTTATCAATAGACATATCTATCTGTTGTCTGTGAATTACCTGCATAAAGATGATAATTGAGTACAAAGGGGCTGATAAGATCATCAAGAGAATGTAGAAAGAAAGAGTAGGCCCCGGACAGAGCCTTGAATTATTCCCATAGTTAGAGGGTGGGGTGAGGATAATGATCTAGCAAAGGATAATGGGGAGCTTGAACATTTAGAGAGGAGAGAGTACACAGGAGAAGGTGGTCATTGTATCAAAGGCTATGCAGTGGTTGAAAAAGATGAAGATTGAGACAAGGCCGTTCAATTTGGAAATTAAGAGATCACTGGTAACTTTGGAAAGAGCTATTTGAACTGAATGGAGTCTGAAACCATATTGCAAGGACTTAAGAAATGAGTAAGAGGAGAGAAAGTAGAGGAAATGAATTTAGACAACTTTTTCTTGGAGTTTGACTGTTGAAGTGAGGAGACAGAGGACGGTAGCTTAAGGGAGTGATGAGAAGATGTGAGGATTTTATGGACAGATCTCCGAATGTTTGTAGGCAGCTATGAAGGGGCCAGCATGCAAGGGAATACTGAAGATTAGAGAGGGCCAGAGAGCAAATTAAGAGCTTTCAGAGAGTTGTGAAAAATTAAATCTTTTGGTATCATTAGAGGCAGTATGAGAGTAGAGAGAGGGCTACATTTGTGGTCAACCCTGGCTTTGATGCTTACTACCTGTGTGATCTTTGGGGAGTCATTTAAGGAAGAAAGGGAAAGGGACAAGCATTTATTAAGTCTTAATTATGTGCCAGGCAGTGAGAACACAAATATCATCTCCTTTGAGTTCATTTAACCTCTTTGGACTTCAGTTTCGTCATCTCTAAAATGAGGTGGTTGGACTGGGTAGCCTGTAAGGTCCCTCACAGCTTTAAATATGTGATCTTATGTTTATATCAAGCACTTTTATGCATACTGTTAATTGTTTATCACATCATTATATAATTAATGATAACTACTTGATTTTTCATTTATTTATATATTTCTATATTTGTTTGATTTTATTGACCAGAGAGTACCACGTACAGGTTGGGTATACAGAAATGTGGAGAGGCCAGAAAGTGTATCTGATCATATGTACAGAATGGCTGTCATGGCTTTTTTAACCGAAGATAAGCATCTTAATAAAGACAGGTGAGAAATTTGGCCTTTGTAAAGGTCACTGGTTTTACCCTGTAATGCTGGGGAATGAATCACTTGATCAACAAATATTTATTAAGTGCCTACAATGTGTCAGAGACTAGAAGGTATTGGAGATAGAAATGTCAGGAATGAAAAAAAGTCTGTCCTCAAAATTTGCCAATTTTCAAAATTCAGACCTTAATCCCATTCTTTGACTTGATTAAACAAAGAAAATTCTTTTGAGGAAAAACATTCAGTGTCTCAGAATAGGTAGGGCCAACTGCTGGATCATTTGTGCTAACTTCTGGATCATTTTGTATCAAGAGACTTGGGAAGGGATGCCTGCCAAAGGCCAGTGATATATGTTCATCCTTGGAGAGGGCTAAAGTATTATTTAATGTCAGAGCCGGGTAGGCACAGTGTTAGCTCTGTGTGTGTGTGTGTGTGTGTGTGTGTGTGTCCCCACAAGAAGTACTTATATACTCACTTCTGACATATACTATCTACATGAATCACGGCACAGCAGTTGCTAATCTGCCTTGGTAGAGGGAGGAATAGACTAGAAGCAATAGTTAATTACAGCACTACTGCAGTAGGCCTGTTGAGAGGCAATTAGGGTCTGAACTGGACTAGTGAGCATTCGAAAAGAGAGAAGCTATTGGATGGAAGAGATGTTATAGACAGAATGAACATGACAACTGACTGGATATGGTGAGTGGTGGGGAGCAAACAGGGAGAGGGAAGAGTCAGGAATCACTCGGGGATGAACATAGATGACTCTCAGGCTTGACCCTTTTGGCTGTGAAAGGAGGTGGAGAACCATAGCCTGAGGGGATGGCAGGATCGAATGAAAGGGTTTGTTAGTTTGTTTTTGTTTTTTAAGAATGGGGGAGATCTGGGCATGTTTCTAGGCAATAAGGAAGAGAAGCTTGAGATGAGAGAACCAGTATGACTGAGTGACTGAAGGGGAAAACTCTCAGAGGAAAAGGGATTGGATAGGGTCAGGAACTCAAGAGGGATTCATTCTCCTTGGAAAGAAGGGCTTGGTGTCCTCAGAGACTAGAACAAAGCAATGTAGAAGTATGGCATCGTGGGTCGGAGGAATTTCGATTTGGAAGTGACCCTAGAGATCACCAAGTCCAATGCCGTCATTTTTTGCACATGAAAAAAATGGAGGCACAGAGACAGGAAGTGATTTGTTCCAGGTCACAAAGCCCATGCATGTCAGCCAGGACCTCTGCTGATCCCATTCCTGTATCCTGTTCTCTTTCCAATGTGCCAGTGGTCTCTGTTTCCTCAGTAGAGTAGGAGTCCTTTGCTGAGGGGGAGAAGAAATAAACAGTGCAGAGTGCAGGGCAAGATTTTGTAGCAATTAGTTCTCTAAAACTTTTAGGACTTAGAATCAGGCCTGGAAAAAAAGATTGGAATCAGACTGTGGAAGGGGCTTAAATGTAGGGTTAAAGAGTACTTTGTCCTCCAGAGAATAGTCACTGAACCTTTTTGGGTGGGGAGGGGAAAGGGGAAAGGTTTTTGTGTGATATGGTCTGACTTGGATATTAGGAAATACTATTTTGGCAACTGCCCAAAGGATAGTTTTGAAGAAGAAGAAAATGAGGAGCTATATAGACCTGTGTAAATGTGTAAAGATTTCATCCATTGACTTAGGTTCTAAAAAAATATTCCTGGATCATTTATAAATGAGGATGAATATGTAGATGAATGGGACATCCCTTGGGAATGGGGACTGACATTCTAAAGCTCAGAATAAATTGAGGTTGGTGATGAATACAAGGGACAACAAAAAGGACTTTTTAGCTATGTTGGGGTAAGAGGCAGATAAAAAAAATAGGAGTGCTTGGAATGAAGATTATAGATGTTGGGGAGACGGTGTAATGTTTCAACTCTTTTGCTTCATTTTGCTTAATTTTCCAAGGAAAATTGTCTTTGGATCGACAAGGATAGAGCAAAAATGGTTAACAGATTTAAAAACCAAACAAGATGACAGCACCTAGCTGCCTTTAATGTGTTCCAGGCACCAGGTTCAGTTAAACAACATGACAGGGTACTGGAAAAACAAAAACAAAAACTGGGGAGATGTGATTGATGGACTGCTGGTAGTGATTTGCATAGATCATAGAGAATGGGGGAGGAACTATAGGATTGAGAGACGGAGGAAGAAAGAAAGAAGGAGGAAAAGGAAAGGAAGGGAGGAGAGGAAGAGAAAGGAAGAAAAAAGGGAAATAAGGAAAGGAAGGAAATAAAAGAGGAAAGAAGGGAAGGAAAGAAGTCTCTCTCATGCTGTCCTTGTGGAAAAGGTAGAGGAATGTAGGTTAGGAACTGGCAAAATGACTGGACCCAAAGGATAGTCAGTTATTAATAAATAAGTGTTAACTCAGTGTCTTAAGTTTCCCAGGGAGTTGTCCCTTATGGTATGTAAAGTTTTTATTAATGACTTGGAAAATTGGTATACTTAATCAAATGTTTAGTTAACACAAAACTAAATGGGATCTGGGCAGGCTAGAACAGTTTATTAGGAATACATACAAAGTTCTGTAGTTGGGCTTTAAGATAGGCATTGTGAACTTGGAGTCAGGACGACCTGGCTTTGAATTGTACTATAGACACTTGCTATTTGTGTCTTCTTGGCCAAACTACTTAACCTCTCTGGGCCTCATTTTCTTCATCTATAAAACAGGGGTAGAGTTAAGTTAATGCACAGTATGGATTAGGGTTGGTGTGGCTAGAGAGCAGTTTGTGTGAGTGAAAATAGATGAGAGAAGAGTTTAATGGAATGTTAACTCAAAAAGAGTCAATGATGCAAAATGGCAGCCATAAAAGCTAATGTGATCTTGTTGTTTAGTTATTTTTCAGTCACATCCAACTCTTTATGACCCTTTTGGGGATTTCCTTTGGCAAAGATACTAGAACAGTTTGCTATTTCCTTCTCTAGCTCATTTTACAGAGGGGGAACTGAGACAAATAGGGGTTAAGTGACTTACCCAGGGTCACATAGCTAATAAATGTCTAATGCTGGATTTGAATTCGGGAAGATGAATCTTCCTGACTTCAGGCCTGGCACTCTAGCCACTGCACCATCTAGCTACCCCAACGTGATCTTAGATTGCTTCAATAGAGGCATAGCATCCATGTCAAGGGATGTGATTGTTCTTTTGTGCCGTGCCCTGGTCAAGCCCCTTCTAGAGCACAGTGTTCTAACCTGGGAACTACAGATCCCTTAGAATTTTGAGTTATTTCATGAATTCCATGACTTCATCCTTATTTTGATTTTTATTTATCTCCATCAAAATACACGTTGTGATTCAGTGTAATAAATAAAAATATCTTTTCAGAATGAATAAAGGTCTTACATGTATATGTGTCGGCATATATATATATTTTCAAATATATGTAAATGCCCTCAAGATTAATAAAATCCAGATTCATTTAAAAGTGTTATTGAATTCACAGTAGCTTTTTATGTTATGCATTTTCTTTATCAACAGATATTTGTACTATCAGGTGTGAGTTGTTTTCAGTTGAAAAGAGATCATCATACTCAAAAAGGTTGGGAACAAGTGATGTAGATGATGGCTTAATGATAGATACTACATTTTATGGAAAACTTTGACAAGGTGGAGTACATTGAGAGGAGATCAGAGACCATGACATATAAGAAGCAATTAAAGGAGCTTACCTAAAAAAGAGAAGACTAAAGGGGCAGGTGATAGCTGTCTTCCAGTATTTGAAAGGCTGTCAAGGAGAGAGATTTAGGCTTATTCTGCTTGGTCTTAGAGGGTAAAGCTGTTTAAAAGTGGAATGGACTGTCCTAGAAGGTAGTGAGCTTTCCATCACTGGAGATCTTCACATGGGGAGGTTGGATAGTCAGTTCTCAGGAACTTTGTAGAGAGCATTCCTCTTCTTATAATGGACTGGACTTTTTGACCTGTGATAGTCTATGAGTCAGGGTTTTAGAGGAGAGACTTGGAAGCAGGGAAATCAGTTAGGAGGTTATTTTAATAGTATAGTCCCCGTTGGTAGAGGTGGGAATAGAAAAAGGTAACTAGTCCATGTCGGATCAAACCAGGTCATATGTGAAATATTCATCATATAGTTTTAAATTTTTCTGTTTCATATCATTGGATAAATGATGTATATCTAAAACCTTTTTTAATTAATATTATCAAATGGTTCACATGGCGTTTTTAATGATAACAAGAAATTATGATTCAGGACTGGCTTAGAGTAGACAAATTTAGTACTTTAGTTCATTTTGTATTAAAATACTCTGAGAATAGAAGAGAAATAAGCTATGTAACTTCAAAGCAATATGCAAAAGGTCAAGCCCTAGTGCATATGATTCTTTATAATCATTCAACATTTCTGGTCAGATGTGTCCGGCTTGCCCTGGTTCATGATATGGCAGAGTGCATTGTTGGTGATATAGCCCCTGCAGATAACGTCCCTAAAGAAGAAAAACACAGGCGAGAGAAGGTCAGTATATGGTCACAGGGTCTGTGGGAAAACCTGGAAGCTTAATGAATTGAGGATCTAATAGTGAAAATTTTGTGGGAAGAAAATATAAATCCCAAGTGTTGCTAAACTATGATTATAACGAGCCTTTAGCAGCTTATAGAACTCCTCAGCTTGAAGAAAAAAATTCAATAAGCATAAAAATAATTCAATAAGCATTTATTAAATACCTACTGTCTGAGGAACTGTGCTGGGTGCTTGGGATACAAAGACAAAATGAAATAGTCCATGCCTTCACGGAGCTCATATATGCATATGAAAATAGTTATTTGTATGTGTTTGTAAGTGTAGTATTACAGACAGTGACTGTTAAATTAGTTTGGATTTCAGGGTAGCTAAAATTTCAGTGTTACTTCCCTGATCTTAATCCTGATTAAGAAGGCTTTAAAAATTAGGACATACTATAGTCAGACATACATAAGAGTTAAAATAAGTACCAGAAGCATTAACAAACTTTACCCCTCAAAAGATCTAAATTTGTATTTGTTCAATTTTGTTAATATGCTCAAAATTGTTCTTGAGTTGTTGTTCTCGTTTGGCATGTATGTTTTGACTCCCCAACTAGATTTTTAAGTCCCTTGGGTATAACCTTCTGTTACAGTGTTATCAACCATCTTTATTTGCCCCGCCTGCCTGTTTGGCATCCAAAGCTCCTCATGACCTGGCCTCCTCCTGTCCTTCTGGTCTTCTTACACCTTACACTCCCCATCCACCTTCCCACATCAGTTGGCCTCCTTGCTGTTCTTGGATAAGACACTCCACTTTTTATCTCCAGGCATTTTCACAGGCTGTCTCTCATGTCTGGGATTCTCTCCATCATCTCACCTCCCCTCTTCTGTGGCTTCCTGTCAAGCCTCAGCTAAAATCTCACCTCGTGTGAGAAGCTTTTCCCAGTTCTACTTAACGTGAGTTCACTCTGTGATTATCTCCAGTTTATTCTGTACATAGCTTGTTTGTACATTGCTGCATTAGATCGTGAGCTACTTGAGAGGAGAGACTGCCTTTTTATTTTTTTTGCCTTACTTTTATTTCCAGCAGTTAGTACAGTGTCTAGCTCTAGAACACAGTAGGTGCTTAATAAATGCTTATTGACTTAATGACTGCCCCAATCCCCTAGGTATACTTTATCTGCTATAGTGATTAATGTATAATTGCTACTTAGTAAGTACTTGCTGATTAGTTATAGTTGTAACTTTTAGTATATGGCTATAGTTGTTTACCTAATCTATAAAAAAGACACTTATTACAAGGTATAAATACTTTCTTGTATCAGTATCTCTCCAGTCTGGGATGCAAAAAGCACTAGACTAGGAATCAAGGGATAGGGGTCTTGGTCCAGTGCCAGAGTGCCAGACTCCCTGTATGGAAACTCAGACAACTCCAGTTCACTTTTCTAGACCTCAGTTTTTCTTATCTGTAAAATGAGATGGTTGACCTTGTCAGGGTTGGGGAACTTGTGGCCTCGAGATCCCATGTGACCCTCTAGATCCCATGTGACCCTCTAGGTCCTCAAGTGCAGCGATTTGAATCCATACTTTACAGAACAGATCCCCTTAATGAAAGGGTTTGTTCTGTAAAATTTGGACTCAAAGGCCACACCCAAGAACCTAGAGGGCCACATGTGACCTCAAGGCCACAGGTTCGCCACCCCTGAGTCCTAGATGGTCTCCCAGGTCCCTTTCAGTTGTATCATTTTATGAGGACATGATCCCATCTGTTACTTGGCATATATGTGCATAGATTAACAGTTAGAATAAGTAACGTGCTCTTCAAATTGTGGTTTAATCTTTCAGGAAGCTATGAAACGGTTAACACAGCTCCTGTCAGAAGATGTCAGGAAGGAAATCTATGATCTCTGGGAAGTAGGTATAAATGATGAATTAGACGGTTGTTTTTTTTTGTTACTGAATGTATCGGTTTTATCTCTTCACTGTCTTTTTTGATTGGTGATATAGTGAGTTAGGATACATCATCTTATGTAATTATAACAGAAGCTTGTTTGTTACTAGAGGCAGTCACCAGTTTAGGAATGCTTGACTGACATGCATATCTGACAGATTGCCAGTGTAGCTGGGCAAAGCCCACTGGTAACATTCCCTTTCCCCCCTTCAGTAGTGCTGCTTGGGATTTTCATGTCTTCCCCACCACCCGTGATGTACACTGTTCTGCTGTTGGTGGGGTCCCTACCACCTCAACAATGGACTAGCTTCTCAACTCTTTCTAGAAGGTGCCTTGTTTGTGGCAGTATTACTGTGGTGAGCAGTACTGTAGTCCATAGAGCACTGAGCCTCCAGTCAGGTACACCAGAGTTCAGATCTAGCAGACATTAGCTATGTGACCTTGGGCTAAGTCATTATTCCTTTCTGCATTTCAGGTTCCTTATCTGTAAAATGAAAAGATTGGATTCACTGCTTTCTAAGCTCTTTTCAAGCCCCAAGTCTGTGATCTTGTAATCTGGGCTGAAAGATACCTGATTTTCAGCAGGGGCTCTGTTGTTATGAAGTAACATCGCCATCTTGCCATCTTTTCATGGTTCTTGTGCTAATGGCCTTTAAAGCCAACCTGTATTTCCAGTAGCTGTAGGCCCGAGTCACATTACCTGTCGGTATTTCCCCTGTGGCCTGGGTAAAGTTAAGTCCGCATTTGCCATTTAGTTTGACATGGGTCTTTTAATCCTGTTTCCTGATCGTGGCGGGAAATAGGACAGTGCAAACTCCTCTGTAATTTTGCTGCAGGCTTGTCCTATTTCTTATTGCTGAAAGAAATAGGAGGCCTTGAATTTTTATTTTTTTCAGTGCCTTTGAAGCAAAGAATCTTGGCTTTAATATGTGGGTAGCGTCTGGAGTGATCTTTACACTTGAAGTTTTGGAGAGAAAAATTGATTTTCAATTGATCACTCCATTTTCTCATGTGTGACATATTTAGGCATGTACAGAATTGCTCCTGATGGGCCGTTTTAAATTAAAAAGGTAAAATGGAGGAGAAGGAGCTAGTCATTACTGATTAAAATCAGGGGGGAAATGGCATGTAACCAGAAAGAAAAGCAAAAT
This sequence comes from Pseudochirops corinnae, assembly GCA_028646515.1. Classification (NCBI taxonomy): domain Eukaryota; kingdom Metazoa; phylum Chordata; class Mammalia; order Diprotodontia; family Pseudocheiridae; genus Pseudochirops; species Pseudochirops corinnae. The sequence goes on from CM053586.1 coordinate 95,638,233, forward strand.
GAAATAGCTTCAGAGGGATTTCTCCTTGTTTAAATGAATTTGAACTGATTAAATAAAACACCTAGGGTCAAAAGAGAATTTGTTAAAAAAGGAAAACGTGATCATTTTCAAAGAATAGTGATATAAGTACCACTGACATGAAGTGTAATTGATTTTATATTTTTAAAAGTTTTTTTTTAACCTTTTTTGGGGACAATTGTCACATTTCAAACAGGAGCATTTGTAAGAGCAAGGAAAGGAGCAGCAATCAGGCAGTTATTCAGTGATACCTAGTATATTACACTGCCAAGAGCGCATGGTGCATTCATTACCTGAATACAGCAGGGATGGAATTACAGCCTAGCATTTCGCCATAGCTAGGCTATAATAGCTAACACTGATGTAGACAGCACTTACTAAGTGCTGGGCACTGTGCTAAACACTTTACAGATATCTCATTTGATCCTTAAAACAATCTTGCAAGGTAGATGTTAAATTATTAGCCCCATTTTACTGAAATGAAACTGAAGTGAACAGAAGTTAAATGACTGGCCCAGAATTACCCATCTAGTGAGTTTCTGAGTCCACACTTGAACTCAGGCCTTCCTGAGTCCAGGCCCAGTGCTCTGTACATTAAGACACCACCTAGTGACCACAGGCAGTTCTCTCATTAGAAGCAAGAATCTGTATGCCATTAAGAGGGCATGTGTGTTATGCTAAATATTTCTTTATTATAAAAGAGTGTACATACCAGTGAATGTTGGGTCCCTTAAGGAGTCCTTGCATCTGGCATCATCTCTCTACCAAGTTCCTGGGAATGAGAGGAGGAAAAGGTATAGCAAAGACAATTATTAAGTCTGTACTGAACTCTCCAATAGTTAATAGGAGAGAAAAAAAAATTATATTAGATCTAGTTCTTGTCCTCAGGAAGCTTATAATCCAGTGGGAGGGGGGAGGGAGACAAACAGATAACTGTAGTACAAAGCAATATGTGATGAGGTCAAGAGAGGTCAAGATCTTAATGTTTTTAATATGTACAGATTGTATGAAGTAATTATGACTCCTGATTCTCTTGATTACTGTGAGATTAAATCAGGCACAGAAAAAAAAAAAAAGGATTTTCTTCAAATTGAGAGCCTTCCATAACCGAGACCAACATGGCATGCCCAGAAATGAAAAAAAAAAATCATGAGAAAAAAGAAACTTGACATTAAGTAAAGAGGGAAGTAAGGAGATGAGAGGCGTGAAAATGAAATGTCAGTTTGAAGTAAAAAATGATAAAGACCTAAGCTATTTAGGCAGATTAAGGAACAATGATCATAAAAGGAAGACAGGATAATTAAATAGGAAGAATCTGACATGAAAGTAAAGATGAGTAAATGAGAATCTGTGGAGCACTGAAATCAGAGGAGCCATGAGCACGGCCTTACTTTATAGGGAGTCTAAAAACCTAGCCCTGAAATTCCTTAGTGAATTCCTTAATTCCTCTAACACGGTTTTGTGTGAGTGGGAAAGTTGGTTGGTTGTCAAAGCTGGATACTTTTAGCTCTGGCTCTTTCAGTTTGGGTGTGAGAAACCAAACTGACCAGAAGAATCCATAGAAACACACTTACATTTGGTTCTGATTGTCCCCTGCTCAGGAGTATGAGAGCCAGTCCAGTGCAGAAGCTAAGTTTGTGAAACAGCTAGACCAATGTGAAATGATTCTCCAGGCATTCGAGTATGAGGACCTCGAGAACAAACCTGGAAGGCTTCAGGAATTCTATGACTCAACTGCAGGTACGTGACTTTATTTTCTGAAAGAGCAAGGTTTAGTTTTTGCTGGCTGCCAGAGCAAGAGAGGGGAGATTGAATTGTTGATCCTTTTGAAAAAAATCCTTGGGCCTTAAAAACAAAACTGATAATACACCTACCATCATATTGATCTATTTCAATTTAGCAAACACATTATTTCTTATATATTCCATGCAGTACACCTAGTGGCTGCCAGAGTGTGTACAAGCTTAGATAAGTCTCAGCCTCTTTCTTCATGAAGCTTACAGTCTGCTGTGGGGATATGACACTGATATAAATGATTCTAAAACAAGGCACAATAAGTTGTTTACTTGTTTTCAGTTGTATCTGACTCTTTGTGGGTTTTTTTGGCAAAGATACTGGAGTAGTTTGCCATTTCCTTCTCCAGCTCATTTTACAGATGAGGAAACTGAGGCAAACAGGGTTAAGTGACTTGCATAGGGTCACACAGCTAGTTGTCTGAGACAAGATTTGAAGTTAGCAAGATGAGCCTGGGACTCTGTCCACTGAGCCACTTAGCTGCCCCAGTGATAAGTATAGAAGGTATATAATAAGCAAAAATGTGTATGTTAGAGAGGGAATAAGATTTGGAGAGGCGGTAGGGAAGGGAGAGGGGCTGTTGTAGAAGAAGTCAGGAATGCCTCACATGGTAGAACTTGGGCCCCAAGGGCCAGTATTCACCTAAGTCTCAGTAAGTAGCACTAGGGAGAAGTCAGAGTGTAGCCAGTTGGACAGACACCAGGAGGGAAGGCCTCTGGGGAAAGTGCTTTTTATAGCCAGCTTTCAGGCAGCATTCTGCTGCACATGCTTAATGCCAGCCAATTCTTGGTTAGGTTAGGCCTACAGGAGGAGCATTTCCAGGGAAAGGGAGGTAGAGTACATTTTGGGGAAATTAGATTGCCATAACAAGAGGTTTTTGTAACAGGGTGTGCTGGAGGTTTGAGGAAGGGCCTTGACCCAGTTACTGCAGGCTATCAGCCTCAGGGTAAAGATGTACGATGCTTTCAGAGTTCCATTCTTTAAGCTTAGAAGGATGAATGATCCCAACCTCCTACTCTCCAAGTGGCTTTTGGTATATACTGATGACCATAGCATTTGTATATTTCCCTTCATGGATCTTCAAGTAGAGGCTCAAAAGAGTAGGGCCATTTCTTCCAAGATGGAGGGCATGAGGAGAGAATGGGCAATGAGGCTGAAAAAATGTTGGGAGAGGAGGGGAGCTGAGGGAACTTTTTTTTTTCCCCTTTCAGTGATGCAGGAGGCTAAGTTTGCTGATATATTTATGTGAGGTGGGGGTCACAGTTGATTCCCTAAGTAGTGATGAGAATGTTTGGAACACTCCCTGGGTAATGTGATAGAGAATCAACTAGAGTTAAAATAAAGGAATCTTGAGCTGTGGTGCAGGCCCCTCTGAAGTTAAAAAGGTTGATTCTGTTACATCTAGTGATGCTTAGCAACCTCAGGGAAAGCAGGAATCAAATGATGGGGTTATTGAAAGTAACCAGGTCCTAGAGGCAAAGGTGACTAGTCTAGGCTAGTGAATCATAAAAGTGGCATTCCATGTATTAAATCTGGGTTTAGAGCTTAGTAAAGCCAGGAATTTTACATTTCAATCACCTGAGAGGAGGGGTGTTGGGGGCTGGGGTGGGGGCGGGGTGTAGGGTGTAGAGCCAAGAAGTCTTAATGAGAGTGAAGGACAGGGGAGGCAGCACAGGACAGAGATAGAGAACAGGTCTCAGGGTGAGAAAAACTTGCTGGGTTCAAGGCTGACCCCTGACATAGCCTGGCTGTAATCCCTTGGGTAAAACCTTATCTGACCCAGATGACTCTGGAGGAGAAAGTGAGGCTGGTCACCTTGCACAGCCCTCCCTCATTCAAATCAAAGTTGACTGCAAGTCATGTCATAATTTTTCTGATGTCATGGTCCTCTTCGAAAAGGAAGGACAGACACTACCTGTGAGTAGTCCGAGCTGCCTGAGTGGGGACCTAGCCAGTCAGGTAACTCGGGCAGTCCTTTCCTTCTCCCTCTTCTTCTCCTTTCCAAAGGAAGGTAAATTTTGATGGCCGGAAGCTGCCCAGTTAACTTGGGGTTTACTGGCTAGATTCCTGCCTTCCTTCCATCTCTTTCTTTCTATCTTTTTCTTTCTCTCTGTTTTTTTTTTCTCTAGACAAAATCTAAACCTATTTCACTCTGGAGTTCATAGATTGGACCACAATAGGTCCCTGCCCAAGTTCCACTTAAATGGCTATATTTTGGGTCTCCTGGCTCAGAGTGAATGTCAATAGGAACTTTTTCTCTTTTGGTCAGCAACCTTGAGGGTCTTCCCCTCTCAGTTTGATTATTTTTTTTAAATTAAAGGGACTGTCCCTTGACTGACTTTTTTTTCCCCTTTTTTTTTTTTGGAGGGCAATTGGGGTTGCCCAAGGTCACATGGCTAGTAAGTGTTAAGTGTCTGAGGCTGGATTTGAACTCAGGTCTTTCTGACTCCAAGGCCAGTGCTCTCTTCATTGTACCACCTAGCCACCCTAACCTTGACTGACTTCTTAAAGAGGCCTGTTCACTGAATGGGCATTACCACACTCAAAGTGAGAACCTGAAAAGGCCTTAGCCTAAAATGGCCAGGGTCTCTCATTACATCCTGAGCCATCTCCAGTCATCCTGATGAATATCTGACCACTGGACCCAGATGGCTCTGGAGGAGAAAGTGAGGCTGGTCACCTTGCACAGCCCTCCCTCACTGAAATCAGTCAACTGCAAGTCATCATCTCCCTGATGTCATGGTCCTCTTTGAAAAGGAAGATCAAACACGACAATAACTCCTCAGTGACATGGGTAACTCTCTAAGACTGTAAGTTGTAAAACAGGTTCTAGTTTGCATTGCTGGAGAAAGTTTGCTTGTGGGAAGTTCCCTGATCCAAATGAAACCAGAAGCCTCATGGCCAGTACAAAAAAAAGGAACAAAAATAAGAGTGAACAGCAGACATGTTGTGAGAAAGAAAGGAATAGAGGTTGTGATTAGAGAGTAGAATTTCAGAGTGTAGGATCTGGAAGGTGGGTTTTTTTTTTCCTGGGAGACAGAGGTTGAAGGTCTAACCATTTCATTCTAGGCTGTAATTAAAGTAATGTAGTCAAGATCTTTGGAGTAGAAGAGATAGTCTCCATAGGGGTAGGATGTGAATTATGGCCCAGCAAAGGAAAACTGAGATGGAAGAATTGAGCAGATTGAAGGAAAACCAGGAAGAAGCAGTGTCCCAGAAATCCAGAGAGAATTCTCCAGGAAAACTAGGCAGTGTCGAATGCTATAGAATTCAAGAATATGACTGAGAAACAGTCTTAGGGATCAGTAACTAGAAGTTATTTATAACATCAGAGAATACAATATCAGTCAAATGGCTCAGGTTGTAAGCTTAATTGCTTGGTGGATGAAATGGAAAGCTAGGATATTTGAAGAGACATCATTGCATACATTGACATCCTCAGGTATTAGGGTAGGTTTTGGGATAGAATCAAAGGCTGTGAGTCAAGTGCTAAGCTCCTTGGGAAAAGAAGGAAAGGGGATCAAGTGAAAATAGCACCTAGGGTCTGGATAGGGAATAGAGATGAATGGAGTACTCATCAGAGGAGGATAGCTTGCTGAGTGAGGATGGCAGAAGGGAAAGGTAACTTCTCCCTTTGATTTGTCTCTCCCCTGTTTCTGTACGTTATAAATCCCTTTAAAGAGGGAAAGGAAATGTGCCTATTTTAGTAATGATAAGGAAAGTGTCCGCTTCCAAAGGGAACTTGGAGAGAGTAGAAGCCAGGTGGAAAGAAAGGTGATGATAAGGAAATAAGGGTGAGGATAATAAGGAAAGAGAGCAGGTGGGGTATGAATGAGGTTAGTAAGGGGAAACACATGTCACAATGAAGCCCATGTGATAAGAAGTCAAGTATTTATAACCAGAGGACCATTCTGTCTTGTTAATTAGCTTTTTAAAAATGCATTTTTATTAATACCATTTGTTTTGACATCCCCCAAATTTGTTTTCCTCATTAATTTGCTTTGTCTTCCTGACTTCAAGCTTCTTGAATGCAAGGACTGTAGCTTATATTTCTTTTTATCTCCCACAGTGGCTTGCACAGTGTACATAGCAAGTACTCAGTAAATGTCTGATTGATTAGCCACAAGTGACATAGCCAAGGCAGTGATCATCCTAAAGTGAAGAACTGACCATGTTATTCCTCTACTCCCCAAACTTCAGTGGCTCCCTAGTATCTCCAGAATCAAATATAAAATCCTGTTGTTGTTTTAAAGCCCTTTCTACCGTAGCCCTGTTTGCCCTTCTAGTTTCTTACACTTAGTCCCCTCCACCTACTCTACAACCCACTATCACTCCCTGCTGTTAAGTACACAAGATACTTCCTCATCTCCTGCCTCTGTATTTGCACTGGCTATCATCCATGCCTTCTTTGCCCTTCCTTTTCACCTCTGCCTCCTGATTTCTTTCATCTTTGCTAAAATCCTCCCTTCTTCAAGAGGTCTTTTTCTACCACCTTAATGCTAGTTAGTGCCTTCCCTTTGAGATTACCTCCAGTATACCCTATATCTTTCCTGTGTGGACATTATAGTTTGCATGTTGTCTCCCCCATTGGACATGAAGTCTTTGAGGGCAGGGACAATTTTTACCTTTCTTTGTATCCCCAGCACTTACACAGCGCCTGGCACATAGTGAGCATTTGACAAAATGCCTGTTGACTGACGTGATCCAAGGAACCTGTTTATTTTTTTAATTACCTGTTAGTTCAGTAAGTAGGTCATCCCTGATGGATCAAAAAAAAAATAGATATCCCTTCTTTTGAAGTACTATGTATGTTGATAGGTCGGTTGATGACCTGTGAAGCAGCAGCAGCAGAGGTGTCCAGATGATCTAGAGAAAGGGGTGGTAAGCAATGGAGCAAGCAGGGTGATGGCCGGTAAGGATACTGTAGCTTTGATGCCTCTTTGCTGAATTCCTAACCTTAGCCTTGGCTGAATCAGAGGGAAAATACAAATAACAGAGTTTGGCCCCTTTTAGTGCTTAGAGTTGTACCCCTCTGAATCCAGATGTGCTTCGGGGGCAGGTTCCAGAATGTGGCCACCACCAGCTCCTTTGCTCAGCCTTAAGAAAATGGATTACCAGCTTTTCAGTAGAAGGGAGACATTGTGGTTAATTTCCCCTGTCTTTTTCCTTTACAGGAAAATTCAGCCATCCTGAAATAGTCCAGCTCGTTTCTGAACTTACAGCAGAAAGGAATGCTAAAATCGCTGCAGGAAGCAGTGAACCTCCCCCCTAAGGTGGTGTGTTTGTTTTTTTAAAGCTTCTGTAATCATGTAATAAATATTTTATTTTATGATTAAGTCTCATGACATGGTATGTTTGCCACTTTAGCACTGTTGATTTCCCCAGATGTGAATCTGTTTTTCATTTTCCATGAGCCCCGGTGAGAAATGAAAGCTGTCTGGTTGTAAGGTGTCTTCCAGGGACTAGGATTGTAGCATCCTAGAGACCAAATGCTACATGTGGGGGTTGGAGCTATCCTTATCATAAATACCAAAAAAATCAAAATTCATAATGTCTGCTAGAAGCTCTAAAGCATGATTTCTTTTGAATTTGGAGCACATATCCCTCCAGGCCAAACTCATTAAAAGGCAGAAGGATGTGTCACTGTGTTCTGATGCTGAGTTAAAGTTTAATTATTATCATCTTCAAGGCACAGATCCTTCAGCAGAGCATTGGCTAATGATGAGAGACCCAGAAGTCAGGAGGAGATTACATCAATAATATTTTTTTCTTTCCAGATGAACCACTTCCTTTTTATTGAAACACCTGTTATCTTAAATCAAATTTTGAATTATTATCTCGGCTCTGATTTGTGCCAATGACAACAGAGTTGTAGAGCCACTAAAAGATTGCTTTTCTATTACTTATATTGAATTCAGAGCCAGGCAGGCAATATAAAAATTTTTTAATACATCTATGAATTCTTTTCACTTTCTCTTTTCCTGATTCAGAGCTTTTGATTTTACATTAACTTTCATCAGAGAAGCAGAAGAGTGGAATGGAACATTGACATAATTATTGGACATCTTATAGGGAAAACTGGCTCCCTTCAATCTTTTCCACTTCTCCATCTCCTGCCCAATTCAAGCTCTTTCTCAAGGAGGTTGACCTGAGTAGGGTACATAATGCCTCTGCTTGCCCTTAAAAAGCCTTGGCTTATGATGGTAAGTTTGCTTCTGTAGACCTGCAATGCCATGCACCAACAGATTCCCAAAAGAATGCTACTGTGAACAGCTCTTAAGGTTCTGATTACACAGTATAGTGAACACTCCATTCATTCCATTACTAACCAAGGCAGACATTCACAACAAATCACAATATAATATTCATAACATTACATCTTATCACAGAAAATCACAATATAGTGTTCACAACAGCTTAACATTTAAAATGGCCACATAGTTTTAACTACAGTGGCCACAGTATTAAGAACAAAGAACAAAAGAATAATC
>CM053586.1:95647035-95684717 GCA_028646515.1 Pseudochirops corinnae
ATATATATATATGTATTTTTAACCTTTGATTATAATTGAAGATACTTCTTAATGAGAAAACAACTCCATCTGTTCTTTGTCACTTTTTTTTTCCTCTGTGGAGGAATTACATGCACATAATTTTTCTCTAATAAAGTCAATATAACCAGGTCTGCCTATCACCTTGGAGCCTAGTTTGTGGTACTAGCCAGTTAATTGTTAACATTTCTTTCCTTCTACTGAGGTCTTGTGAAATTGTGTATAGTGTTATGGGTTAACATGGTACATTCTAATGGAAGGTGACACAGTGGATAGAACACTAGATGTGGAGTCAGGAAGACTAGAGTTTAAATCCTGCCACCAGCTGTGTGACCATGGGTAAGCCTTTTAACCTCTGTCCTGCAGTTTACTCATCTGTAAAGTGAAAGGGTTGGACTCAGTAGATTCTAAGGGCCCTTCCACCTCTAAAGCTTTAGTCCTGTGAAGTTCCAGGCATTTGTATTTTTCCCCCACCTCTTGATAATTTTTCTGTATTCTTGATTAAGGGCACTTAATTTGATTCCTTAAAGCTTGACCTAAACCTTTTTCATTGAGATTGTTATTAGGATAGCCATTTAAAATATTTGATAAAATAATGAAGCTTAATAGCAATAGATAAAATTTCTTGGCTAAAAGGAAATAATAATGGCTAATTTTTTTGAAGCTTGTAAAGCATTTTACCTATGCATTTTATCCCCACCACAACCCTATAATATAGAATTATAGAATATTGGTGCAGAAAAGGACCTTGGAGATCACCTGATTCAACCCCTAACTCTTTAGAAAAGGAATCTTAAAAGTCAGAAAAAGGAAATTCCTGTCCAAGTTCACATAGAGCCAGGATAAACCTTAGAACGGACTCAGACTAATGTGCTATCAACTCCACCATGTTTACTGTACCATGCTGTCTCCCCCAAGAACAAAATGTTGCCTATTTTCTTGAAAAAGACCTTTTTTAAAATAAAAAGTTGTATAAGTAGCTTTCTTATTGATATTCCCCATATGTCCATATTCCATAGGCTACTATTTATGTCTCTGGAAATGTTACATAATTTTTAAAGCCTGTGCCATTGAAAATCTTCTTGCTGGTATACAACCTCCATATCTTGTCCACCTAACAGGCTGGTAATGAAAACACATGGTAAAATGGTTGCAGAACTAGGAAATGGACCTGTGATTTTATTGTTTTGGGAAATTCCCTTTTACTGGTGAAGCTTGAATACCACTTTCCACACAAAGTCTTTCCTTATCCTGTCCCCAACCCCAGTTGCTAGTCTCTTCCCTTCCTACCAATTATTCTGCATATGTGTGCATATAAATATATGCGTGCATGCCTTCTTCTCAAATAGAATGTAAGCTCCATGAGAATATGGGTTCCTGTATTTTTTTGTCTTTGAATTTTCAGTAGTTAGCACAGTTCCTGGCACACGGTGGACTGTTAACAAATGCTGGTTGGTTGATTTGGCTTTTTCTAACCTTGTTTTCCTAATCTGTAACTTGATGATAATATCTGCACCAAGAAGAACTGCTTTCAAATACCAGTTCTGCCACTTACAGCCCTATGGACCATTTGGGCAGATCACTTGCTCTTTCTGGGCCTGTTTCTTTATATATAACACGACATGGTAAAAATAACCTTAGGTCTCTTCTAGCCCTAAATCTGCGGTCAGTTGAATAGCTAATGTTGTACTGAAGAAAAGTCCTGTTAATTGTAAAATACTATATAAATGTGAATTCTTATGACATTCACACAGGATTATAAATTTAAAACTGGGGCCAGCCTCCTCTAAAAACATCTAGTCTAACCATCTTAATTTTTAGTTGAGGAAGCTGAGGACCAGAGAGATTAAGCAACCTAAGTTATAAAGACAGTCAGTAGCAGAACTGGGATTTGAACCCAGGCCCTCTGACTCCAAATCAAATGCTCTTTGTTTTATATCACCCACATACGTTTCATTGTAGGTCACGTTCAAAGGTGCTGTTGACACTGTTTAAAGCCATCAATTTTTATCATGCTAAGTTGTGCACGTATCACTTGAGTTTCACATTTTACAATTCTTGAGACTTATTTTGTTCATTTGCAAAATGGGGATATGTATGTACCACTTTCCAAGAATACTTGCATAAGTATTCTCTAAAGGTATTGCCTCAGGGTTGTTGTGAGGAAAGTGTTTCATAAACCTCAAAAATACTGTGTGAACATGAATTATGAATGGGTAGTACCATGATTTTGCTTGAGATCAATAGGAAATCTGACAGCAAAGAATTTTACCATTTATAAGTCTTAGGTAATTAAGTTAAAAACAAAAAGACCAGTCACTGAAAATTTTGATTGACATTTTAATTAGAGTTTAGAAATTTTACTTGAACACTTAGTTTGGCAGAAATGATTTTACATAAAGCTCTAATCACATGACCTCCACCACCACTTTCCTCTCACTATTATCATCCTCAGATTCCAGTTCCCAAATGGATGAAGGTACTTATGTGACTTACAGTCTGCCATGTTTATTCACCCTTAGTACAACTGAACTTGAAAACTTTGTCAACAGAAAATTTTGAAACTATAAAGAGAAAAGAAAAAAAAGCATCTTAGGCCACAAACACTCTTGATGTTAACTCTTGTGAACAGTGCAGTATTTCAGAATGCTTCTAATAAAGTGTGCAGATCATTACACTTCATAGGATTCTGGACCAAATTTATAGAGAGATAACAATTCAGTTTGGATGCCAATTGCTTTGTTGGAATAACCTAGCAAAATTCATAATTTTGATGGGGCATATGCTATAAAATATGATTGAAACATAACTTGATGACTATTTTCCATTGCAAGAGTTGTCTTTAAAAACTGGTAGGTGTCTACTTCTGCAGTGTGTGTTTAAGGTTTACTCATCTGAAGCTATTTAAATGGGTCTCACTTTATCCACAAAGTACTGAATTGTAATTTTGATTTTTAGTAAAAGTGAGGTTTGTGGTCAGATGTACTTTAGCTTTTCATATTTTCAAAAGGATAACTTAATTTTTTGTGCAACATTCTAACAAGTAAGCCTATGAAACAGGCATTTTATATATGTGCGTTTCAAGAAAACCTGTGTTCAGATGTACAGTGAAGAACCCAACAGTAGACATGCAGATGAGGTTCAGAAAAGGAGGCAGGCCTTGAGAGACAGGTAGTAAGGACAATAAAACCTATAATCTGACAAGCAACTGGTCTGATTTTTTTTTAAGCTAAAATTGTTATCAAAATGTAAATACAATTTGGGAAACTAAAAGGTTGGCCAAAGAACCATATGCTGCTTAGTATAGCAAAGCCTCACTAATTGGAGGGAGGGGTCCAGTGAAAACCCTGCATTATAGAGTGTTTAAGAAACAATGGTCTTTTATTACTGAAATAAATAATGGTATTCAGAGTTACTGCTAACTATATAGCTCAGGAAAGATCCTATTTTAATGAATAGTAGATTTTAATTAGCATCCATAGATTGTAAATTCCTCAGTAGTTAGTACAGTGGTTTGTACAGCTAAGGTGCTTAATTAATGTTGAATGAAATGGGAATAATTAATGTGATAGTCCTTACAAACAATTCATTCCCCTAAGTAGAGTAAGAACTTCTGGAATCTTGCTGATAGTGTAAATAAAAACCCCAGCCCTGCTCTGGTTGAATTAGAGTCAAATTAATGATACTTTACTGATTTAATATGAAAAATGAATTTTCCTATCCTTTAACAGAAAGCCCTAAAAGTTAAGAAGTTTGGAGGAACCAGTAGGCCAAAAGGAACTAAAACAGGGAAAACGTGGATGTTTCTTCTGGCAATGTCCTAGAGTACACAACACACTCCAGCCTGGTTTAGGACTATGGCCCTAAATCCTTACAGCAATGGACCAGTCACAGAGATGTAGATGCTCCAAACAGCCTGATTTTTATTACACTGTAAATAATCATTGATTTTGTTCTGTAGAATATTATATATCTCTAATTAGCAATGAATGCAAAAAAATTTCACCAATTAGTAAACTTTTAATACTTTTTATATAGTTTTTCTAAACTGGAAAATTTTAAATACTCTGCAGTCTTAAATTAAGGTGGTAATATTTTGGTGAAAAGCATATAACTTCCATTAGAGGGGGAAAAAAGGAAAGTGTCTAGTGACAGCAGTTAGAAGGCATTTAATTTACTCCAGGAAATCTGATGTTGATACTATCACATTAATTTCATACTGTTGGGATCAAGGGGTCATAGAACTGTACTTCCTCTATTTCCCCAATGGAAAACAGCCAATTTTTGAAGTGAAACAGCTGCCCTTTGACCCAAATAAGTGGATTGTAGAAGATTTCGAAACTGCAGATTCTATAAAGCAGCTCAGGGTAGCTGAAGTCATAGTACATAATGATGTATATTTTTTATCATGCCCAAAAGTGGAAGTGGAAATATAAAAATTTGGAAATAAAATTTCTAAGATCATTGTATACTAGAAAAAAAAGTTTAAAAATAAAAAAAAATCTTATACTTTCCAAATCATTTTGCTAATCCCTTAAACAATCATATAGTTTACATATGTGCCAGGACTGGAAGAACACGAGTAAGCTGGGGGACATCTGGTATACTTCATATGGCTGAAAATGGGTATGTAAGCAGTAATTCCACTGTTTACTGGACTGTGCCTGAAAAAAAAAGAGTCGCACAATGGGGTTTTAAAGACACACACAGCGATGGACACACAGGCACGTGCTGAGATAGCCAAACATAAAGGAAAGTAAAGAAAACATAAAGGAAAGCAAAGAAAACCAACAGCACAAAAGTACTTGGAATGGCAGGAAGAGAGGTATTACCTACCGCCAGTTGCATGTTTGCTAATTAGAAAAATGTAGAACATTCTGAGCATCACATTCAGGGCATGTTTCCTACATCCACAATGACTAAAAGGTTCATTTTTAAATACAAATATGGGTGGATTTTTTTTTTTCAGAAGTATAACATTGTAGAGAGACTTTTGGCCTTCACATCTGGCTATGAGAAAATGACAGAACCCGTAGAATGGGCTGAGCGGCAGCTTCAGGCTGTAGCATGGTCCTCTTGGGCCTCTTAGCACCGAAGCTCCCCTTCTTTCTCAGGTACCCAAGGGGCTGCTGCAGCACTCTGAGCACTCGCATGGGCTGTGGAACTAAGCACTTCTTCAAAATTCCCTCCACTGGGGGCGCCTCCTACTTTCGTCTGAAAAAGAAAAGGAGAGGATGGGGAAATCGAGGTAGGCAGCAGTTCCTATTTCATTTTTTCAATATGCTTCCTTCCTTAGACAGGACCTAGCAACAAGTTCCCTTTACAGAATATGTGTATTTTAGGGGGTGTATTTCCCAGTTTCATTTTACTATAAATATTTAATCTCAGACTTTAATAGTATAAAGGGAGCAGGGTGAGGTAAGGGACCAAGATGGGGGAGGAGTGGTAGCAGAAAGGACCTTCTCTCTCTCCTATCATCTTAGGTTCTACTTCCCAGGCTCTTCTTCAGAAACATCAGATTTACAACCTTTTCAATTCCCAATTTAAGTGAACTTCATATTTTCTCCCTCCCTCACTGTTGTGCAATTTTGTAAATTGAAATGACAAGAGTTCAAGTCTTGTGTTCAGGTGCTAACTCAAAATCTCAGGCTTCTTAGCATGGAAAAATCAACCGCAGGCTGTGGATCTGCATCTCACTGAAAAAGGCACTTCAGGTTTCTTGTTTGTGGGCCGGAGTTACTGAACACTTAAAATATCGGGTTTTCCTACACACGGGCCTTCTGGGTGGCTTTTCAAACCAATCTATTTGTTTTGTCTATTTGCTTATTTACGTGGGCCACATAAATCTACCCTACCCCAAACCCAAGGAAGAAAGCTAGAGAGAGGCCTTTGACTTTTTTGGGGGGTTATCAGTCAAGAGCAGTGGGGTTTTGGAGGCTTGGAAAATAAAGATATATTAAAGTGCAGTAAAAGAGTTGAGTATTGTATTAAGTTTCTTGACTTGAGATTCTCTATGAATCTTAAATTTCCTTGGACCCTTCTTGTCAAATACAGTATAGTATTAAAAATACTTCTGGTTAAAGGGGATTAAAAAGGATGTGTTTTTTATGATTTGATGATCAACTTTTAAATTTATAAATTGGCCAGATCTTGCCCTTGCCAGTTGAAAACTAAATTTGTAAGTGCATCATCTTATAAGCCAATATGATGCCATTTAGAACAGTATAGAATTAATATGTAATGGGTACCCTAATGCCCCTAAAGACTTAATCGGTGTCTCAATGGAGTTGACACATTCACAAGATGTACTGGTACTTCTGCAGCCATTAGAAAATGTGGGAAAATACTTCTTGGCAAAAAGCTGTGCTTAGTGATTCTGACTGTTACCAAATTTCCTTCTAGCCCCTTTTATAACTTTAGATGTGTCCATGCTTATTCGAAAGGCAAGATCTGGTACATTCTGTCAAAAAAAAACCTTTATAAAAACCAAACTAATACATGCACTGTGATCACCAGAAGTTAAAAAGAACCATTCTTATCTCTTAGCTCTGTATTTATTAGATTTAATTATCCTACCATGTTATATTAGGGGTGGGAGTAGGGTAGGGTGGGGGTAGGAAGACCTATTCTTCCTCTCTGCTGCAGTCTTCTTACGGAGGCCTGAGATTACCTTCCCCTGGGTGTTTTTCACTGTTCCTTCCTTCTCTCCTGAGATAAGATAAGTTAGTAGCCTTATTGCCCACAAGTGACCCTTTTCTCTTCTTATTAGCTGCCACTCTCGGGTTTCAATTTAATTCTCTTGCACAGGATGAATCAACAAGTCATATTAAGACCAGATATGTACTGATTTTTTTTGTTGTTACTTAACTCTGTATCTTTTTTCCCCCACTGCTCCCTTAGTTTTGTTCCCTCAAGCCAAGAGAACAGAAAGAAAGGACAAGAGTTCATCATGTAAAGCCAGTCGGTCCTGATGACCCTAAGGAAAGGAAATTTTGCAAAGCTTATTTTTTCACTTTACTTACTTATAAGATGGCTCATACTGGGGCTGTAATGTGCTTGAATAATTTAGGCACAGCCCCACATGAGTGCAGGGATGTGAACTAGATGACAGGAATAAGAGTATGAAACTTTCTGCAATTGGGAATATTCTGTCACCCTGCCCTGATGCTTACAAATGCCGTTTGCATAAGATATCATTTGTATTAGCATGAAAGACAAAAAAGGATGATAGATCACGGGAATGTAATATGTTTACGTTGGCTTGTTTTAATAAGGGCTTCAATTCTGCCTCTTTGAAATACTTCATTACTTCTGTCCAAATGACATGTTCATCAGTAAAATGAGGAAATATCTTTAGGTGGGTGTAAAACGACTACAAAAGCCATAGTTATCAATAGATGATTCACTGTCAACCTAGGACAACATAACAAAGATAGTTTCACAGGAGTTGCTCTGGGCCTTAACATTTTCCCAGTGACCTGAAAGACGAAACAGAAAGCAGTCTCATTACGTTTACAGATGACATCTGGCTGGAGAGGATAAAATGGTGCCCTGCAAGGACAGGAACTGAATTTAAAATGATCTTGATGAATTACAGAGTTGTTTGGAAGCAAATGGAATCAACCTGAAGAGAGGAAAGGTGACTGTGCAAATGCCACATGACAAATGCCACAGTCTAAGAAAGTATAGCAGAGGTAGGCCTTATATTTATAGCACAATGTAAGCCAAATGTCTGTAGTGTGGTGGGTGTTTTTAAAGAGAATATCATATGAGGATGTGTGAAAAAGAATACAGCATAGCCTCGGTGTATTGACTCACAGGTCTGTCCCTTCACAGACTGCAATCTTGGGTTCCACAAACTTGTAAGAGGGATGTGGCATTCTTGGAGGAGGTTTGGAGAAAGAAAGATGATTAAAAATGGAAAATAGTCCAAGAATAAAGGTTAGAACTATGATTATTTGGGAGGGCAGGAAGGAAAGAGGATGAGTTTGCAATCATATATGAAATTATTATTGGAGCATGATTATCAGCTATTTTCCTGTGATTGTATCAACAGAAGAAAAAGGAACAAGGAGACGATGTTAGATATAAGGCTTGTTAAATACTGAGAAGACAGGGCAATTATAGAATTGACTTCCACAAAGCTTTCTTCTAAGACAGATCTAGGCAGAATGAGTTAGTTACAGGTCTACCTGAAAGCAGAAGATGGGATAGACAATCCTTCAAGGTTACCTCTGTAAATGGCAGTGAGAATGCTATTAATTTATCTCTGTTTAGGAGCACAGGAAAGTAAGAGATGCTATAAATGGGGCTCAAACACTTAAGAGTACATGGGCTTACTTGCATTTCCAAATAGGAAATGAAAACAAGACTATTCTTTATTCTTCTTTTGTTTTTTCATATCCCCTTCTCTTTCCAATGGAAACCTAAAAAGCACAACTTCTCCTGTATCAGAACTTCACCACCAGTATGTGACACCCATTTGCTTAGAACTATCTAAAGATATTGACCAAATGTCTGAGAAATTGATTTTCTGGATTCTCTCAGCCTTCAGCAAAGTGAGGAGATGAAATTACTGCTATAGTAACAGAAGACTATGAAATGAAACCAAAACAGAAAGAAAAGCTGTCTCTCTTAATCTGTGTAAGGTCTCTCCAAAGAAGGCCCAGGCAATGTACTGGATCCTAAGGTACCAAGCTAGGTGGTTCATTATGATGATGATAAGAATAACAAACTTAGCACAGTGCCAATGATTTTGCTGGTAAAGGGATTGATAATGTTGATTTCATTACTGGATGCTATATACTTATGTAGTGAAAAGGTTGCTAAATGGACCAATGGAAAAAGGGCTATAATAATATTATTCTTGTAATAGCTAATAAACAATAGCTCCTCTATGAAGGAAAATTATCAGTAAAATTAAAATCCTATGTTAGCAATATCTCAAATGAATGAAATTTCTTAAGTACAAAGTGGACAAATGATCAGAACTAGAAATTGTTTTTCTTTAACAGTATGATGCACTACAGTAATAACTGGAATATATCCTGTAAACGGCCTTGGGGTAAGGAAGGGAGTACATGTGACTGGACTTGCAATTCATCAGGGAAATCCTGGTGTGGAAATCACTTCTACTGGTACAAATTCACAACTCTTCTGTTGCTTTCAGTCTTGGAAAAATGTCTGATGCAACTAAGGGACTCGTCCATAGTAACATGACTAGCTTGTCAGACTCAAAAGCTTACCCTCTTTCTTCACTGTAGTTGGTTGCTTTTCTCTAGCACTCTTTTTACAAAACACTAATAACTACATGCCACATTGTGGCAGAGTGGAAAAAAACACTGGAATTGGAGTTGGGAGACCTTGATTTGAGTGCTAGCTCTGACTTTTCACTGTGGGTAAGTCACTTAACTTGTTAGCTTCATTTATAAAATGGGGATAAAACTATCTATAGGATTGTTGTGAGGAAAGCATTTTATAAAGCAGGATTATTCAGCCTGGGGTTTATGTAAGCCGGGATCGTATGAGAAGCTTCTCATGGGACATAAGGAATAATTAGTAAATAACTATATCACCTATTGAAATCACCTTTTTCTCTCTTATGTGCATAGAATTTATTTCCTTATCTAAGAGAAAATACATGGGAAGATTTACTGAAAGCTGAGGAGTAATAAAGCCAAAAAAATCTAGATTTCTATACCCTTTGTCCTAGACCTGTATTCAAGCATCCTCTCTGTGTATGGGGCATCCTGGGGACTGTAACCTCAAGAAAGAGGGAAAGTCAAGAGGGAAAACAATAATTCCACTTAAAAGAACAGTTTGGTACTCAGTGCCTTGTCCAGACCTTCAAGAACTGATTGGTAGAGGTCCATATTAACATTACCTGTATATTCAAGAAACAAAGTCTGGCTTGAAGCAGCTCTGGCCTCATGCTGCATGGCCTCTGGGCTGCTATAGTACAGGGTGCCTGCCTGCTTTGGCATAAGTGGCACCAATGACTGAGCTGTCCCCACCTAACAGACTCATTCACATGATAATCTGTACCTTAAGGCTTGTGACAGTTGTCTCAACCCTCTCCTCAAATGATTTGAAAGTAGGAGAATTCCTAAAACATAATAAAAGAAAAGAGAGAGAAAAGTGAGCCCCACGGATCTAGTTGTCCTAGCAACAGTGCTGTGTGAATTGTTGCTTTTATTAGTAAACAGTGGACGTGCGTAGGAGAAACCACTTGTCAATTTGCCATCTATCACCAGCTCTTCTTCAAAGATACCTTGTGCCACGGCAACTCCCAAGCACACTAAAGAGATCCACAGACTAAGAGCTGATGAGCATTTTAAAAAACTAATCAAGCCAGTTGGGCACTAAACTGCAGAATAATTAAAATTGCATTTGCAACATTACGATGGTAACTATTCTGGGCAGCAACTTAAATGGCTTCCTAGGAATCAAAGAACCAACAGCCTCAAATACACATTTCCTAATTCAAACTTTCAGTCACAATAGAGATTTTTAATACCACCATCCTTTTAGCCAGGCTGCAGAAAGAAGAATAAATTGAGAATAATTTGAATTTTCTCAATTGAAAAAAAGAGATATTTATTCCTTTAATGAAAAGGAAAGAATGTTAGAATAATTCAGGAAAAAAAGAGAATCACAAAAAGTTCACTTTTCTAATGCTTAAAGCAGTTGGGCAACTTTTTCTGAGAGATCTGTTTCTGCTGTTACTAGAAAGTAGTGCTCTAATTCTTTAAAATGAAACATACATTATCCAATGATGGTTTGTTTTTTAATGGTCTTGCCCAGGCTTATGATTTCATCAGTACAGGGAGTCCCCAGTGTAGAAACTCCCTCTATCCACTTGGCTAAGAGTATTAGAAAACTGTCTGGGGCAGTGAAAGGTTAAGTGACCTGCCCAAGGTCAGAGTGTCTGAGGCAGGATTTGAGCCTAGGTCTTCCAGACACCCAGACCAGCCCTTAGTCTACAATGCTAATACTATCATCCCCTATTAGCTATCCTTGTTTCAGATTCCAAGAGATCTCTTTCTTCTTTCACTAAACAGAATTCATGCAGCTCATATGAATTGCACTGAGGTAGTTTAGCATGAGGGATCCTTGGATTTGGAGTCAGGAAGACCTGAGTTTGAATCCCCGCTAGTTCTGTAATGCCAGGCCTGTATCACTTGGCCTCTCTCAGATTCAGTTTGGTAAAAACCTATCTCACAGGGTTGTTTCGAGGATCGAATGAGGTAACATGCGTGAGGTGTTTTGCAAACTTGTAAGAATTATATAAATGCTATCTGTTATTGTTGTTTTTCCACACGCATACACACACCACATCCTTTTAACTGTCCAATGATTCCTAAGAGGTTTTGCCATTTGGTCATAGGAAATGTGGTTATGAGATGTGTGCCACCTAGGTAGGGCACAGCGGTAAAGAGATGCGGTAAAGAGATCAAGACGATTTATTTTCAAACTGGACATTCTTGCCTTTTTCTCTTTAATTGCTAAAATAAAATTTCAAAATTGCCTAACGAATATCATAAACAATTGGGATTCTGTTTTACATTCCCTCTCCTACAGCTTGAAAAGCTAAGGAGGTAGGAACAACCCGCAAAACCGAGGGTTGGGAGGGAGAACTTTAGTGTGCAAGTGGACATGTTTTCCTCATGTGATTGGGTATTAAAAAACAAAACAAAACAAAAAAGGGGCACCTATACCTGGCAACTAAAGGGGAAATTAAGAAGAAAATGTTTTTCTAAAAATTATTTTAATATTGCAGAGATCTCTGTGAAGAGTAACAAATGTTTCTTTTCAGTAAGCTTCTGTACCCAAGTGGCAAGAAAAGGAGCTTGAGCCCCAGTTATGACAGAGGGTAGGGAACTCAGTCTGAATGTGCTATCACTCTGGGAAAGGCTAGTTGTTCATATCCTAGGTGAAGATGGCAGACTGGATGATAAACTTGAATCTTTGCTTTGTACTTCACCAAATTAACAAACCAAATTATCCTCCTGTATCCCCCAAACAACCAATTAAACTCTATAGCCTCAAGTAATGTGAGCCAGCATTAGAAATTACAAGAGAGAAAAATCCCTTCAGAAATCACGTGAGAAAATCCCCTAATTAAGTTACCTTTCTGTACAAGCTGAAGAACATGAGGGAAATTGTTTAATCAGATACTTCTGTTTCATTTGCTTTCACCAAATTGAATCGCAGGTCATGCAAACATGGAGGCCAACTTCCAACTGGAAATAGCCTTTTCACAACTTTGTAAATCACTTTGACCTGTATTTTCTGACCCATTTCTGTTTTGATGTGGATATGTCAATGAATACTGTTATGTGAACTTGACACTTTAAACCCTTGATAATACCCAGTTTTGGGAACCTTCTTTGGGAAAAGGCCTTCTTTCTACTCTGGGTTAAGCTTTCCCCCCTACTGGCACATAACACTCATTCCTACCTTACCTCAGCCTTCTTCCTCCTGTATTCTGATGGTGGTTCCAAAGCTACCTCTTCTATAAAGCCTTCCCCGTTTTCCTGAGCTAAAAAGCTTTTCTT
Source organism: Pseudochirops corinnae (assembly GCA_028646515.1). NCBI lineage: Eukaryota > Metazoa > Chordata > Mammalia > Diprotodontia > Pseudocheiridae > Pseudochirops > Pseudochirops corinnae. Next base: position 95,659,611 of record CM053586.1, read on the forward strand.
TTAGATTTCTTCTTTGCCCCTATCATTCCTGCCTTTGCAATATATTTATCTGCTACATGTCTGTAGAACCTAAGTTCCTTGAAGGCAAAAACTATGCCATTCTTATTTCTATATTACTAACACAATAAATTCCTGTTGACTGGCTGATACTTTTCAACCCACTTTCCCTTGGCTACTTAAGAATATTGGAAACAAGATTAGAAAATCAGGTTATTATTATTATTTTGCTTTCACATAAACAGGAAACAAACGTTGACAAAAAAAATAGCTCTATACACATTTACAGTGATATATAAAAATATCTTAAGCACATTACCTCATAGCAGGCATACTTATGGAATGGCGGATAGAATAACTTCATTGAGAAAGCAGATGAGGAGAAAAAAAGAAAACATCACAGTAAGTACAGAATACTCTCTACCAATACAGTTTGCATTTTCAGATACATGCAATGTACCATGCCAACCCACCATCAGGACACTGTTTTTATTGAGCCCTGTGGGTGTCTGGATCCCTTTGTGAAGATAACAAAAGTGAACAGACAGCAATGAATGGTTGCACGCTCTTCTGAATAGACTAGTTAAGGCATCCAGACTAGTGTGGACCACTGCACATCTCAGCTCCTTCCATGCAGATCTACTTGGCAAATCCAACCTCTCTAGTCCAACCATGTGTTTTTCCTGGAAGGTAGAGATTTTAGGAAAGAAAGGGACAGAAAAGCAGGCCAGTTCCCTCACTTCTTCAGTCTTACTGGCTTCAAAGCCAAGAAAATGTGCTTCTTAGCCAGGAGAAAGAAAAAGAAGGCAAAGCCGTCTTCACATCTTTCACAATTCACAGGGTCTCTACAAAGCTATCCCCACCTGGTTATCTACAGGTTGTCCTTCTCAGTGGAAGGTGAGATCCTTGCTGGCAGAGAACATGCATTTACCTTTCTTTGTATCCCTAGTGCTTTGCAAAGTGCCTGGCACATAATAAGGGATTCATAAATGCTTGTTGATTGACTTGTTCACTGACAAATGGCCTGCTCTTTCTCTATGAATGCCCAACCTTGTGTTAGCAGTCCTGATGCTGTCTGACAAAACCTCAAAGGGTATTTGCTAATATGCATGGGCTAGAGGCACTCTTATTTGCCTTTTAACAGGATAATACTGAAGAGAGATTACAGTAGCAGCAAATTATGATCCTTGGAAGACCCTCTGACTACCTCCTTCTCCAAAGGACTAGTTTAAAGCACCTGGTTCTCTGAAAGTTACCAGAAGTATTTTGTGAAGGACAAGGAAGTAAGTAGGAGCATGGTATAGGTTTCTATCTGTTTTTCTTTTTCATTTTCCTCTCGGATGTGACTCACTATCACTACCACCCTTAAAGACATCAGTTCCTTCCTGAGAACACATGCTAAGGCATTCAGGCTCCAGAGTTGGGATGGAGAAGCTGCCCAATCTCCCCATATTTCAAGGATATTGGGGCACTAGAAGAGGAAATTCTTCAACCCAGAACCCAGATTAGCTACTTCAGCTTCCCCTAACTCTATGGGGCCTTTGAGCACATACCCACTGAGCCCAGAGGATAATCCAACAATGGAACATTTATTCCAGTGGCATAGCAGAATGCTGGATTTGCAGTCTGGAAGACCTAAGTATAAATCCTGTTTCCGACATTTATTAGCTGTGTTACCCTATTTCTCTTAACTTCCATTTCCTCATCTGTAAAATGGAGATAATAATAGCTATCTATCTCAGAAGGATAGTTGTGAGGATCTAATGATAACATATATAAAGTACTTAGCAAATCTTAAAGTGCTTTATAAATGCTAGCTGTTATTAGAATTAGAATTATTATTATGTTTCCATGAAGAGAAACTGAAGATTACTCTGTTGGTCACTAAGCTTTCTTTTAGTTATATTAGGCTTTTACTAACTATGAGAGAGATTCCAAAAATCAAAGAGGCACGTGAATTATCACCATACACATAATCCTATTGGAGAAGAAGGCTCTGTTTCTGTTGAGGTATATTTTCTTTTGGGAGTTGGAAACTTTGGAAGTTAAAAACTTCCTTTTGCTGGTGTTCGTGGTGGCCTGTTCATTTTAGAACGGAAACACAATGCTGAAAGGAAGTGAGTAGAGCTAAAACTTTTGGGGGGTAAGTGACAAAATGCTGTACTGAATGGGGTGCTTTAAAAGACAGACTAGGCCATGTAGATGGGGGCTGCCAGAGATGTGGGCACAGAGAGCCATGTAGAAACATTGAGAGACAGCCTGGCCTGACTTACCCAGCACACATGTATGTCACCTTTCCTGGTATCAGATCCCTTCTTCCCTTCCTGGTATGCCTCAGGTTGAGACCATCCCTTATCCCCTATCTATGACTGACACTGGGTCAAATGATGAACAACATTTTTCCTCTGTAAACAGGCTAAAGCAATGGTTCTTTTGGGAGGAATTCAAGCCCCTGGGCTTCCTCAGTAAACATGTAAACATACATTTAAATATAGCCAACTCATTTACCTAAGCAGTGGGCTGGCATTTGTGAGTCTCAATACTATATTCTATTATCATTCTACTTCTTGTAAATATGTGCCTAAATTACAATGTCAGTATACTTTCCTTTTGGGTAATAAATGCAAAGGTGGAATGAAGAAAAAAATCTTAATGGGGAAATAAAAAGGAACTACATTTAGAGACCCCTAGATTTAGAGTAAGGATGAACCATAAACTGACTTTGTGGTGGATTAAATGTCATATGCAAATTATTCTTCTATATTATAAAACCTTAGTCAGGGGAACTTGGATCAAGATAAGGGTCAATTGTTTTCTGCTCTTAAAACAACTTTCTAAGTATCCTACTAAGTGGGTGAAGCAAATTCTAGACTTCCTCTACTTACATTTAGCAATGAGATTAAATCTCTAATCTCATGAAGGTCTAGCCTCATCTCTATATGAGGAACAAGCATCATTCATCTTTCTCTTCACATACTTGGTTCAGACTTTCCTGGTAATATTTTAAAAGGAATTTTGTCCCATCTTGTTGAGATAAACTCAAGCCAAAAATGTGTTTTTTGAAAGCAGCCTATTATTTATCCAGATTACCTTTTATTTCCTATGAGAACCCGGGGAAACAACATAGTTATCTAGATGAATGTTTTCTTTATAACACTTTTCACTGTACTGTTTATACCTTCAGCTTTCCTAAGACTCTTGTGCACCTTGTTAACCTTTCCCTAAAAGGGAATCAATAACTTTACTAGAAGACATAAAGAAAAGCCTTAATTAATTAAGACTAGGGATACTTACTATTTACCTTAGAAATATATTTTTACAAACTGTAGGCAAAAAAAACGTTCTCATAAATTATATGAAAATGCAATTAGAGAAGATGCTTCACACTAGATGCTAGGACTATCAATCTACTGATTTCCACAAATTCAGGAAAGTTTGTTTTCCAAAAGAAAACAGACATAGGATAAGAAAACCCATGAAACAGTTAGCCTTCAAATGACAAGTAAGCCATATCATTAAAGGAGGAAAAAAAGAGTTGAGATAGAAAATGTTTACAAAGAAGCAGCAAGAGCCAGGCAAGAAGCATGCGTCAGTTTAGGAAAAGGAAGAAAAGTAACACATCTTAAAATTTAACTTTTGTATTAGCAGGATGGCCAGCTGAAAATGACATCAAATTAATTTTGAAACTTTCATTATGTTTTTTCTATGTTAGGTACATATAAAACCAGGTCTTTTATGTGTGTGGGAAGAATCTGTGAAGAAAATAGATATATTCCTAGGAGAATTACTTCCCAGACTGCAGAATGAAGGAATGTTAATCTGAAGTATTCAGAAAAAAAGACAAATGTTTTGCTCAATAAACACCCTTCAGTTTTCTTCCTGTTCATTTGGTGAAATGAAAATCTAAACACTTTTTAACAAATAAAACTTTTATGTTGGCCTTTGTGTGAAAGGAAAAGAGAATATATCATTCACTTCTGAAGAATAAGGCAAATCCCAGCATAACAACAGTAATGAATAAGGATAAAGCTTACCCAATGGAATGGGATCTGTAGCAGGAGAAGCAAAATGAGAACAATAGAAGTAAGAGCATATTTAGATACAGCATGGAGAGAAACCATTGCATGCAACATTTGTTTGTTCTCTTAATGAAGGAGCCAGTGAACAAGAACTTGGTTCCATTTGTTCTTTATGCTTCCAAGCATCAAAGTAAATGGGCTGTGTTTTTCTTAAATATTCTTCACTTATCGTGATACTTGGAGTTTTGAGTTTTCACGTTACAGAATTAATATTGATTACCAAAGGGATATAGTATACAGAATTCTTGCTGCTTCTTCCTTGACTCAAGTTTTTGTCCACTTTGTACTTGTTCTTGTCTTTATCCACGGCTGTACAGAGTCAAAGAGAAGAAATTTGACTCAGATCTCTTAATTTCACTATTTTGGTTTGTTTTGGGGAGTTTTGCTAATAAATGTGGTGAGTGAGCAAAGTTATTCCAATAAACTTTTGTTATAACCTGGATTTCAGTTAATAATAATATATTTCTTTATTGCCATTGATATAGAATTAGTTTGAGTATACAGCAAAAAGTATGACAAAATTAAACATTTTATCTCATCCAGTTATATTCTAAATAAATCTAAGAACTAAGCTCCAGAGGGAGTTTAGTTTTTAATGTTATTAATGAAAATATTTCTAATTCTTTCCATTTGTACAACACATTTAAAAATACTTCACTTAATGCATTTTTGATTTATCTTTAAAACAACCATATCAAGGAGGCAGGACAGATATTATTCCCGTCTTACAGATGAAGAAAGGAATTAGCTGAGAAATGAAGCTTTTCAGGTCTCACAGGTAATAAATGATAGAATTGGAAGTAGAACTCAAGTTCTAGCACTAAAATGATAACCCTTGACTGTGGGATTCTGAATCTCAAAGAGAAGAGAGAATGTAAACTTGATTAATAAGTCCAGGAAATAATCCACAGGCCAGATTTTTAGTAAACAAGTAGAAAAAATCAAATGCATCCAAAAAACTCAAAATATAAACACCATTTCTATTTGTATAGCCATCATGACCTAATTAATATTAAGGGTTGAACCAGAGGGATTGTTGATTGATATTAAAGGTGAGCATGACATAGTAGAAAGAACAATGGACTAAGTCAGTTAGATAGGTTCAAGAATTATACTTCTTACTATGTAGCAACTAGACACGCTCTCTGAGCCTGTTTCTCCTCTGTAAAAAGGGAATGATAAGACTTGCAATGCCCGAGATCTTGTAGAATATTAGTGAGGAACACATTTTATAAACCATATATAGCACTATGAAAAAGTGAGTCATTACCATGTTCAACCCCAAAACTCCATGGAAGGAGAATCTAACCCATGCCTATCAACCCATCATACTACTGAAAGATTCACATAAGGAAAATCATAGAGGAAACAGAATTCTCTAAAGACAATCCATTCTGAGTTTCTGAAATGCACAGTAAAAAATCCTTGGTATAAAATGCTTAGGGGGATAAATATGTGTCTGTCTAGTATAGCTAGCTAGATATCTATTGATATCAAAATCTAGATATCAATGGATATGTTACATATCTACAGCTAAATATTTACATAAAGATATATAGAAAAAAAGTTTACATTTCTCTCTCTATGGTACAGTAGATCCTAGGGCATCTCTGGTTGAATGGGAATTTTATATATGAAATAATGGTGGATATGAGCCTGGATTCACTTTTATACAAAATTCACCAGTCAGTTTGAAAGGATCATAGAATCAGTACATTGTAGTGGACTGGCTACTGGACTTGAAGCAACAAGAGCTGAGTTCAAATCCTGTCTGTGTGACAGCAGGCAAGTCATTTAAATGCTATGACCTCTGAGGGTTCCTTCTAGCTCAAAGGTACCTTCAAATGCCACCAAGTCTAACCCCTTCATTTCACAAATAAGGGAATCAAGGCCCAGTAATCATTGCCAAGGTCAGTTCCTTTGGATCTGACTTTGCTATACAATCTCATATACCAAGCATTTATCTATGATTAACACCAAAATGTATATATAATTAAAATTATTTGCTTGACTTTTCTGAGTTGGAACACACAAATGTGCATATACACACATGCATAGATGCACATATACACACATGTGTGTGCAAACACATATATATATACACATATATACATACACACGCATAATATATGTTTAACATATATAAATACAATTCTGTTCAAAAGGTTTTTTAAAGTAAACATATCTGGAACAAAATTCAATAGTTATGTTCATTCTCCTTTCGCAAATTCACACCTTTTAAGGAACCCAAAAGGTTCACAAATTCCTTTATTTTTTTCTCTCATCTAGGGAGGCTTATTAAATTAAATGACTTGGTTTTATATTATCTAAGCATCTTTGGTAGATCTTCCCCTCTGAATCTAAACATCCCCTGAAAACAACAACCAAGCTTTCACATAGAAATTATCCTCATTTAAATGGATTGTCAGATTCTATTACTTTAGAAAAATGTCACTGAATTTTAAAAATCACACCTAGATGTTATGTGTTACAGTGGGACCCTAAAGTATTATAGCATGCTTTATTCATTTATTTGAACTATCGTTTTCTTCTTTGTTTATCATGACAGAGAGCTTCAGTCCTTTATTGTAGGTAACAATTTAAATATTGAGAACTCCTGAGAAATACACTTTAAATCCTCCACAAATAAAAATGGTGGAAACATAATAGAAACTAATCCCTATATGTTATATAAGCATGAACATACATATATATATGCTTTCACATACATTTATAGATACACTGTTAATATTTTACTTCCACAAACTGACCTATGTCTCTGTGAAATAGTATGAATGACTCCTTGCTGGAGTGTTCTCCTTGGAATATACATGTTTCACATTGTACAGGGTGCCCAAAAGGCTTTGAGCCGTTTTAAACATTTAATAGCTTAAAGACTTTTAGAACACCCTGTATAAATGATGTATTCATATTAACAAAGTCCTTTTTAAGGCTTCAGTAACTAGATTTTTTAGACAGATTCCAAGATAGATCTACCTTACAAAGAAATAATTAGATTAGAAGGAATTAGTGGGTACTATGATTCTGAGCTTCTAGAATACTATGAAAAGCTATTCTTGGAACAAAATTTTAAAGTGATCACATTAGTCACAACATGAAACGTGACTTTTCTCATTTTATGAAACCAATTAAAACTCTATTGACAATTCAGCTAATAATGAATTATTCCTCCAGGGACACAGGGAGCAGGAGATAGAAGGTGTGTGGTCAGAGAAAGGGATGGTTTCTCTTCCCTCTCTTAATTTGAGTTCCTTCTCTCTCATAATTATTTCTTATTTATCCCGTTTATAGCTTGTTTTCACTTATTTGTTTGCCCCTTTGTCTCTCCCATTCGAATGTTATCTCTTTGGGGGCAGAGACTGCCTTCTGCCTTTTTTCCCCACCCCCAGGACTAAGCACTGTACCTGGCACAGAGTAGGTGCTTAATTTATTAACAATTTTCATAGTTACCTTGCATTTATTTCTAGGTTTATAATATTGTCTGAGAAAATATATAATCCAAAATTTTATATTTGTATCACTCTCACTGAAAAACTCCATCTATTTTACTGGTGTCATCTTACTAATGAAAGATGAAAATAAAATCCTGTATTTGGATGCTTGCCCATGGACTTGTTTAACTTAGGTGCCTGAGAGAGTGGCAGTCAACCTAGTTTTTGTTGAAAAAGTTTGGACTCTAAGACACAAATATTTCCACCTCATGTAACAAAGCTACACGAATGGTTTTATTGGTTATCTGTACAGGTATCCATCAAAAAAAGTTATTATTTTTAAAGGAAATGAATTTAAAAATAACATTTATTCTCCTGAGGCATGCAATACTTAATGGTTGACTAAAAAAACCACTGGATTGGGATGTAAAAACCTTGGTTCAAGTCTTGATACTGTCACTAACTAAAGTATAGACTCTAACTGGGCAAGTCACAGCCTCTCTGGGTTTATTTTTCTTCATCTCTAAAATAAGAAGGTTTGACTAGAGCCCCTACTGAACTAATAGGCATAGAAGGAACTCCAGAAATCTCAAGTGTAATTAACTTCCTATAAGATACTCTAATTTTTGCAAGACCAAACAGCAAAAATAGATATATTCAAGGCAGAGCTAAATTTGTTCAACAGGTGTCTGTCTTACAGATGTTTAGTTATCACTTTATTATAATTTTAAAAATTGACCTTTAGTGGCTAATGGAGCTGTCAATCAAAGGATTTCACTGATGAACTTTTCTGTTGTCAGAAAATTCCAAACTGAATTGCTTGCAGATTTCTCTAAGAATTTACAGCTATCAGACACAATACCTACTTTTTCACTGTTTTCCCTTCGTGATTACTGCTCTACTGCATAATTTCTTTAAACAGCCAGTCTGTTTTATGGCACCATATACCATGTATAGTGTATTTTCACTGCCAATTTTTATGACTGAGGGGAGATGCTCCATAGCCCTTAATATTCTTTTCTGGAGAAATTTTTTCTGTATTTCTCTCTCTCCCCCTTTCTGCACATCTGTATATGTATATACAAATGCATGCATATGTGTGTGTATAAATATGAATGACAAATCACTCCAGTGTCTTTGCCAAGAAAACCCCAAATGGGGTCATGAAGAGTTAGACAGGCCTGAAAACAAGTGAATACCACAACCACCAACAACAAAAGGAGGATGGGGAGAGTGAGAGGAGTAAAGTTTGAAATACATACAAAAGAGGGAAGAATTCATCTTTTATACCATTTCTATCTCTTCTCTTCCTTTTCCTTCATTCCTTTCCTCTATCTAATTTACCATCAAGGAGAAAAAAGCAACTGTATCTGTAGACTGTTAGATAAACTGACAGATGAAAGGAATATGGAAAAGAAATTGGGAAGGACAGTGGAATGTAGAGTACTGGGCTATGGCTGTGAACCCCAGCTTTATCTTTATCTTCATGAGCCACTTAAGCCAATCAGCAAGCATTCATTAAGCACTTAGTATGTACCCAGCACTTTTGCAGGGCCTATTCTCTCTAAATTGATAGTGCCCCCCCACTCTCTTGTATTTCCCACATACGTGCATACAAACATATATGTGTATATGTCTGTATGTATATGTGTACATATTTATATACACATGCACAGGGAGATAACATGCATGCTGTATATACCTATATGTACACATTATGCCTATATGCATACACGTTTATATACACATGCATGTTTGTGAGAAAGAAACAGATACACACAAGGGAAACACACACACACACACACACACACACACACACACACACATACACACACTCACTCTCTCTCTCTCTCTCATCAAATGGAAAGGAAGCTCTTGACAGCAGGGTCTGTTTCATCATGTCTTGATCTCCCTAGTACCAAGCACAGTGTCTGGCACAAACAAGGTGTTTCATAAGTGCTTACCGATTGCCTGATTGTTTTCTTGTCTGTATGACTGGGGAGGGTGGGTGTAGGTGTAGGTGGCCCAAGGCCCCTTCTAGCTCTAAATCTATAATACAAAGATCAGTTTGTGATTTCATCAGTACGGGAACTCTTGGTGGGCAGAATGCCTCCACCACGGTAGTTCACAACTCTTCTATAATTTATATTCTTAGGAAAGAGCCTGAGGTTCAGAAGGTAATTGACTGGTCTATGGTCACTCAGCTGGAAGTATCTGAGGCAAGATCTGAATACAAGTTTTCCAGAACTCTATCCATTATGTCATGCTGCCTCCCTATTTAGAATTAGAATATGATAAAAAAAACAAACTCCTAAATAGTGCAATACAGGGCACTATGTAAATGTTCAAATAGATACATACACACTTATACATGCATATATACAGATACACACATACGTGTGTATACACATACACATAAAAATAATTCTTTCACTGAAGAATTTTTCAACAGTACTTGTACAACAAAGGAAACACGTTCACTGAAGAATCAAAGGATGAAGGGTCTTGCCTTGCTGGGACTAATTCTGACTCACTTTCACTACTAAGAATGAACAGATATTTTCAACATGAATGAGCAGCCCTTCCCAGATGTGGTAGGATTTATCAGTTAAAGGTTAGGCTGCTACCAGGCTGCAGCTTTCCAGGCAGATTCCATTTCACATTTTATTTTCAATGTTAAGATGATAGTAATTAAGCCTCTCCTAGCGTATGGTATCTGAACAGGAAATTCCTCTTATTTTCCTCTCAATAGTAATGATCACAAATGTCTAAAATGTCTCTAAGTTTCCACTAGGATTTGCAGTATGGGAAGGAACTCCTTTGCCAAGGGCTCACAACACTTTTCCTAAGGCAGCCTACCTCAGGGAACAACCACTTCTTACTTACTAGCAGTGGCTACTAACAGACATTACAAAGCAAGGGAAGGAAGATCAGCTGACAATGAAGTGAATAACCCCTCCTTTTTCAAAGCCAAGTTCAAAGTTCATTCAATCTAGAAATACCTCATGTCTCCAAACTTCTTGCTGATGGCTGTGCCCACGTTGCTGAAAGCTGCAGTTGCCTTCTGCCCTGCATGGCTCAGAGTTTCATGTGTTTTCTTGTAGCTAGAAATACAAGAGAGCAATAATAAATAACTTAGTTCAGATAACAAATAGTATAACCTTTATCTGACCCCCAGATTCTTATTCGGAAAGTTGTCTCTAGTGTATTACAGATTCAGTAGGCAGATAATCCACAGAAGTAAATATTCCTATTCATCATCCTGTGATGGTTGGTTAACTGTAGTTCACTTAAGGTGAAAACCTGGCCTTTAAACACCACAGCAGCAAACATGGACCCACAAAAATGACAACATATGTCTTTTCAAAGCCATCTCTTCTGCATGCAAGAAGGTTTAAGAACCACTCTTAAAGCATCACCGTGACAGCCTTAATGGACTTTCTAAACCAAATACAAGTCTAAGTAAGCTATCCCCAGGGACCAGAAAAAGTAGGTACCTAATGGGAAATTTAAGTTTTTCTTAGGCTTTTAATTTGTGAAAAGGTAACTTGGAAAGTTAACATGAGTTTAGTTATCTAACCTTCATTATCAGTGCTAAGATGTCTGATTAACAAGAACAGATTGCTCAAAGATACTCAGCAGCTATAAACTAGGACAAACCATTTGCCTTGCATGGCTGGATGCAGGGGGTGGGGATGAACTAAATAATTCCTTGAAGTCTCCACCTCTGAAAAGGATAATCAAGATATTAACCACTACTTTAAAAATGTTTGTTGTTTTAAAATGTTGTTAGGACATCCATACCCCACTTGCAAGTAAGTTTAAGCTGGACCCTGAAGAGTCACCTACATCAGAGGTGTCAAATATACAGTTTGCAGATACGCCTCCTGAGCATTTTGAACCAGATTAAAATGTAAATGGGAAACATTTAACAAAATAAATAAAAATACAACCCCTCCCCACCACAGATAAGGTTGACACAGTTTTCTAAATTGGTACAGGTTCTCAGAGATCCTTATGTATGGGTTAGTGGCCCCCATTTCTACCTGAGTTTGATATACTAACCACCTTCAAGCTGTTTTAATTCCCTATCTCCCTAATTTAAGACCATGGTGTCACAGATTTTAGAGGCTCAAAGAGACCTTAGAAATCACCTAATCCAATCCCTTCATTTTGAAGGAAATTACGGCACAAAGAGTCTAACAGTTCATAGTTACACAGGTAGAAAGTGACATAGCCAAGAGTCATACTCACGTCTTCTGAATCCCAATCCAACGTTCTTTTTATGGAACTGAACTATACCTCCTAAGTATTGATGGGGTTAACAAGTAATTCCCAGGGTCTTTTTTTTTTTCTTTCTTTTTTGGGGGGCATAAGTTTTAAAATTCATTTTAAACTTAAAATACAAAATAAGAAAAGAAAAAACAAACAAACATTGCCAAGTACACAGAACATAAGAGAGGATTCAATATAAAACAATAAATTTCCATTTCAGAAAGACCTATATCATAAATCTATAAAAAAACACATTGTTTTCAAAGCTGTCCAGCTTTTCTTTGCTTTCTTGTAGATTTTCTTTTGTTCTCTGCTGTGTACTTTTTACTTTATTTCCCCCCACCCCCACCCCAGAAAGGCTCCCGCGTGCGCACACACACACACACACACAGATATACATATACATAAAACGTAGATATCTATATAAACACACATACATACTCATATACACACACATATATAAGACTGTACTATGTTTATTTCCACTTGTCATCTGTTTCTCTGAAGGTGGATAGCATCTTCCTTTATAAATTCAAATCTTTCTATGTTTTTCTAAATTAACCAGCTCATCATTTCCTATACCACAGCAATATGCCAATCCAATAACATTCTGAGAGATTGTGGTCTACAAAAGTTTTCCCCCAATTTTCTTCATTCCTTCTATTCTTGGCTACATAGATTTTATTTATACAGGAAAATTTTAATTTAAAATAATAAAAATTATCTATTTTATACTTCAACAATGCTATCACCTTATAATACAGTTTAAGGTCTGATACTACTGAATCTGCTTCCTTTATATCTCCCTCCTTCCCCTGACCCCATATCTTTGAAACTTTTGTTATTCCAAATGAACTTTGTTGTTTTTGTTTTTTTTTCTAACTCAGTAAGATAATTTTTTAGTAATTTAATTGGGATGGTATTGAATAAATAGATTAGTTAGGAAAAGTGTCATTTTAAAAATTATATAGGCTTTACCTACTCATGAACAATAAACATTACTTCAATTATTTAGATCTTTTTATTTATATAAAAAATGTTTTATGTTCATATAGTTCCTGTGTCTGTTTTGGCAGGTATACTCTCAGGTATTTTATATTACACCTAGTTATTTTAAATAACCTAAAAAAAAACCTGATAATATGGCTGACCGGTGTAATTTCCCTATTTTTTGCTTTTGAGAAAATCTATTTTAGCTTTAACTCTGTTTGAGATCATGAGTATTACCCCTCCTTTTTTTTTTTTTTACATAAATTCTACTTCTAACCTTTATTTTATGTTTCTTCATATCTCATTTTTATAGCATTTCCTGAAAACAACATATTGTTTTATTCAAATTTTTAATCTGCTATCAGTTTCCATTTTATGGGTAAATTCATCCCATTTGTATTCTACACCAGTAGTTCTCAACCTTCCTAATGCCTCAACCCTTTAATACTCCTATGTGCGCATATCTGCATGTGGGTGGATTCGCCTGGAGACGGATAGAGGAGAGGTGTCTCAGTTCCTAAGACCATTGGAAATATGTGTTTTCTGATGGTCTTAGGTGACCCCTGTGAAAGGGTCCTTCGACCCCCAAAGGGGTCGTGACCCACAGGTTGAGAACCGCTGTTCTAAGCTATAATTATGTGTTGTATGTTTTCCTCCTTCCTAGTTTCCTCACTATCCTTTCTTACCCTATTCCTTCCCTCCTCACTCTTCTGCTGTACTTTTGTCCGCTACCTTGTCCTCCTATTCCTTAACCTGCCCCCACCAAGAGTACTTCCTTATCTTCTGCCCCACACTATCCCCTTGTCCTCTTATTTCTTTCTGAATTTAGAAGACTCTTATAGCCTTCTATATCAGCGGTTCTCAACCTGTGGGTCGTGACCCCTTTGGGGTTGAATGACCCTTTCACAGGGGTCGCCTAAGACCATTGGAAAACACATATTTCCTATGGTCTTAGGAACCAAGACACCGCTCCTCTATCCATCTCCAGGCAGGTCCGCCCACATGCAGATACACCCACATATGAGTATGAAAGGATCACGGCATTAGGAAGGTTGAGAACCACTGTTCTAGATACATATGTTATTCCCTCTTTAACCCATTCCCATGAGAGTAACGTTTCAGCACTACTCACCTGCCTTCCTACTAGCTTCTTCTCCTATCAGTTTTTCCTTTTAGACTGCATTTGTATGAGATGATTGTTCCTTTTGTCTTTCCTTACACAGTTTTATTTTTTTCAGAATCACCCCATCACACTCAGCTCAGCCCAAGCCCTTCATTCAAACTACCCAAATAAAAATGACAGTCATGAAAGAACTGATAATATTTTCATATATAATAAAAAATTTGAACTTATTGAGTCCCTTATAATCAGTTCTTAATATTCACTTTATATTTCTCCTGGATGGTGTATGTTGAATTTTCCTTTAAGTCCTGCTGTTTTTGTAACAGATACCTGAAAGTCTTTCAGTTCATTAAATATCCATTTTTTTTTTCATGCAGAATTATACTTAACTTTGCTAGGTAAGTTACTCTTGGTTGTAACCAGCTCTTTTGTTCTATGAAATATAGTATTTCAAGATCCATGGTCCTTGAATGTAGTAGTTCTCTTTCTTATAGTTCCACAATATTTAAATTGTTTTTTTCTTGGTGCTTCCAATATTTTCTCCTTAATCTGAGAGCCCTGAAAGTTGGCTATGATATTCCTGTAAGATTTTCTCTTGGGATCTCTTTCAAGTGGTGATCAGTGGATTTTTTTTTTAAATTTCTGCTTTGCTTTCTTGTTCTAGAACTTCACAGCATTTTTTCCTTGATAATTTATTGTAATATTGTATCAAGATTCTTTTTTTATTGTAATTTTCAGGTAGTCTATTTTTATATTATTTCTCCTTGATCTGTTCTCCAGATCAGTTGTTCTTCTGATGAAGTGTTTCACATTCTCTTCTATTTTTTCATTCTTTTTTAAAATATTCTTTCTTGGTGTCTTAGAATGTCATTAGCTTCCCTTTGCCCAATTCTAGTTTTCAGGGAATTATTTTCTTCTTTAAGTTTTTGATTCTCTATGTCAAGTTGATTGACTTTCTTTTAATAATTTTCTTAGATTGCTCTTATCTTTTTCTAATTTTTCCTTGATCTCTCTTATTTGATTTTTAAATTCTTTCAAAAACTTTTTGTGCTTCTGACATTTCTCACTGAAAAAGGAGTGGCTTTTTAAACTCTGTGCTCCATTATCTTCCTCTTAATATGAACCCAGATCTTCTCTATCCCCACTGTAGCTGTCTATGGTTGAATTTTTTCTCCTTTGCTTAATCATTTATTTATTTAAATATTTTATTTCATTTTTTAGCAGCCATTAGTGTAATCAAGTTCTAGTCCTGAGGTATGGGGAGTAAATGTCCCAAGCCTCAGGGCCTTCTTACTATTATTTTCTGAGGTCTGTCCCATAGGGCTCAACCTTGGTCTCTCCTCTCCACTCCTAAGTCATTGCTAGAGACCCTAGGCCCGTTGTCCTGCAAATGATCTTACTCCTTGTGATCCCCTGCAAACTATAGCTGAACTCTATGTCCTGCAACTGAAACCAGGGACTCTGCTCTCCTAAAAGTGCCCAATCAGCAGGCTTCCTACCCCTCTGCTACTGCACTCACTAGGTGTTTGCTAACTCCTTCTCCCCCATAGTGGCAGGCCAGCCCTGGATAAGCCAGCAACAGCAGTGCCTGGCATCCCTGGACAGTGGAAGGTCCTTTGATCTTCTCCTACTCAGCCATCAGACATCAATACCACCTAGGAGATGAGAGTTTCTAAAGCTGAGGCTGCCTCTCAACACAGCTGCACTCCCAGGGTTGGTTGTCTGTTGATTTCCCCAGAGCTGGTGTCTGTACTCAGGTCAAACCTCTTTCCTAGAGGGCAGGTCTTTCCTGGTGTCTTCTTTGGTTGTCTTAGGAGAACAACTGCTTTACCAGGACTTTTGTTTATTTTGCTGCTCTCCATTCCCTCTGAGGCAACACTCTGTCTTTTTCTGTGGAGGACATTTGGAGAGTGGCAAGTTTTCTGACCTATTCTGCCATCTTCCCAGAATCCTCTCCCCAGACTCTTTTAATATTATTTTTAAACATAACAATTTGAGGAGATAATAAAATAAAATGAATAGCTATTTTAGTGTTACTTCAATAAGACATTCCTAAAATGATTTTTTTTAATTTCAATTTTAAAGTACTATACAACTCACATAGTTCCTAGAATCTGGGAAATAGTCAACCAGTTCTAAGTAGAAGGCTAGGATCAGTCAGCTATTTGCATGTCAAAAGGAAGAATCCTAATAGGCCTCTTAGTCTAAGAATAGAATTTCTACTTTTTTAGATAGGACTCACCAGGCAATTTCCTCTTTCATAAGGGGCTAGTCCACAGCTGTTTATCTTTCCTATCATTCTCCCATATCCATATTGTACCTTTGAGAAAATTTTGTAAAAGATGGTCTTTTGTGGAAATGGACAGTTCTAGTTCTCTAACTGTAGTTAAGTACCACATCTGCCTCCTTTTTCATCATAAGACCCTGATTAAATGTTTCCTTTTCTGTTCAAATAAATGTTTTTGCCTTCTAGTCCTAAAGTATCAGACTATTTCTTGAAATGCTAGAAACAAAAAGTAAATATGCTACAGGGCACTGAATTTGCAGTTAAGAAGGTCTGGGTTCAAATCCTATATCATACTCTTAATAGCAGGACAAACCATTTAACTTCTCTATCTCTTGGTTTCATCATCTGCAAAACGAGGGACTAGATGTCCTTCCAACTCTAAACCTATAGATTCCATTAAAACAAACAACCTCCCACTTCCAGATCCATCAGGAGCTCATCAGAATCACCCTACATCAGCACTCTTCAGAGTGGAACGGTGTGCATATGATTTGACCACGACCACCTGATGTTTATTCAGTATCAGTTTCCAGAAAGTTTAAAGGTATACACCAATCACTCAATTTCATAAAATATTCACTTACTGAATATTTTTCAGAGAAGCATAAAGTATGCAATGTAATGAAATAGGGCACTCAGAAATGTTCATAAATTGAAGAAAGTCATTGGTTGTTTTGAAGAGAAAATGTCAATTTGTCAATGTCAATGTCAATGGGGGGAATAACCAGAATACAAGATATAAGTGGAATATTGAAGAAATAGAGGTAACAGGTAGGCTTGCTACCTTATGACATTTGGTAGTTAAAGGGAATGAGAAATAGATTAACAAGATCTTGAGAATATAGTGGAGTCTAACAAAGGCTTTTAATGTAGTTTAGTTTTTTACTGCATCTAGACCATCTATGCAAAAGCACAAAGGACAAAGATGGGAACATCTAGCAGGCCAGCTTGATTGGAATGCAGAGTGCATAAAGGCAAGTAACATGAAAAAAAGACTGAAAAGGCAATGGGAGCTAGGTTGTGGACGGTTTTAAAAGCCAGGCTAAGGATTTATTGTTTTATGCTAGAGGCAATATGGAGCCACTGAAGAGTTTTCTGCAGAGTAGTAATATAGGAAAATCTGTGTTTTAAGCATATCAGTGTGGCAATTGTATACAGGATGAATTAGAGAAGAAAGTGACCAATTAAAGCAGAGACCAATTAAGATGCTATTGCAATTCTCCAGGTATGTGTTCAAAGGAAAATTCTTCATTTGGGCTTTCACCCTGATTAACAAGGCAAAACTCGGGGCAAAGAGAATTAAAAGGCTTTTATTATAAATACATCAAGGTAACACTCAAGGGCTAATCACAGAAGATCGGCAATAGCTTCAAGGTGGGGACAGTTTTTATAGGTAACTTTAAGGTAATACAGATAGGTTCACCTCAGCAAAAGAGGTGGAATTGAATCTCATTTCCTCCCCAAGGTAGCAAGAACGTGACAATCTACAGGCAGGGTACATGACAAGGAATAGGTGATACAAAAACTGCAGATGGTGTCTCCTTCCCCACCGAAGTCTCCCCTAACACTTTGATAAACAGGGCTGTGAACAAGGAGTAACAGAATCAACATAACCTTCAACACAGAGGTGATAGCCAGTGAACTAGGGTAGAGCTAAAGAAGAGGAGAAGGATGTGAGAGACCTTTAGGCCATATTAACAAACTACA
Organism: Pseudochirops corinnae; assembly: GCA_028646515.1. Taxonomy (NCBI): domain Eukaryota; kingdom Metazoa; phylum Chordata; class Mammalia; order Diprotodontia; family Pseudocheiridae; genus Pseudochirops; species Pseudochirops corinnae. The sequence goes on from CM053586.1 coordinate 95,677,521, forward strand.
TCTGGGCTCCTTGATGTGAGAAAGTACAAAAAGGGATATAATAATGAAAAGGTAGAAGAACCGGCAGAGGATAGTGTCATGGAGGCCAATGGAGGATTTGATGTCCTGGAAGAGGAAATGGTCAACCAAGTCAAAAGCTGCAGAGAAGTCAAGAAGGATGAGAAATGAAAAAAGACAGATTTAACAGTTGAGAAATCAATCATTGTATTGAGTAGTGGAGTCAGAAGCAAGATTACAAGAGCCTGAACATAGAAGGGATGGTAAGCAAACCGAATTTGGAAGTGTAAGTATATTCCTTCCTAGTTTGGCTGTGAAATGGAGAAGACGTACAGGATGATGGCTTGAGGGTGACAGTTATTTGGGATCTTCACTGACCTGGGCATGTTTCAGGGGGTGGAGAAGGAACCAATGGATAAGGAGAAATTGGAGATGAGGGAAACAGAGGGATTGATGAAGGTGTAAAGCTTCTCAGCAGCTAGGTGATACAATGAATAGAGTGCCCCTCCTGAAGTAAAGGACCTGAGTTCAAATCTGATGTCAGATACTCACTAGCCAGAAAGACCTTCCTTGTTGGTAAATATGCACATTTCCTAGAATGTAAACTTTGGAAGGGCAGATACTTTTCTTTATCATCTTTGTATCCCCATGTTGCCTTCCAAGTAGTAGGTGCTTCATAAAAGTTTATTGACTGACTGAGGCACCAAGAGTCAGATAAACACCCTGTCACCTCCAATAAGCAACAGAGCAAACATACAAAGAAAAACAATGATTTCCTCAAAGTTATTTAGCAATAATACCAATAATTTACATTTAATTCACTTGTTTGTTTAAAAAAAAGCTCTTTCCTCCTAACAACATGGTAGTGCTGATACTATTTTTCCATTTTACAAATGAAAAAACTGAAGCTCAGAAATGTTAAGATAGCACTGACATAAAGGGTCAGAGGGAAGATACAAACCTGGAGATACCTTGATATATAGACACTTTGCAAATCAAGAAGTTTCCATGAGTAAAAATGTACAATAGAAACATATTCATCAGACTGCTGTACCTGGTTTTAGAAAATCTTTTCGTATTATATGAAAAGTTCTTTATGAATAGCAAAGGTCATAGAATCACATACAAGGTGTATCCTGGAAGAGAACTTCAAAATCATCTAGTCTGGTGGTTCTCAAGAGTATGGTTTGAGGCCCCCTAGGGGGATCCTGAGATACTTACAGGGTTGGGGAAGGAAGGGTTTTGTGAGGTCAAAATTATTTTTGTAATAATACTAAGAAGTAATTTGCCTATTAAATGTTTCTCCCTTTTCCAACCATATCTTTATGTGAAGTTTGGTTTTTCATCATATGCCTAAAACAACATATATGATCTCAAGAGATTGAATGCAAAAGCAGAAATAAGAATCCAGTTGTCTTGTATTAAGCCAGACATTAAAGAAATTTATAAAAGTGCTTACTAATTTTTTTTTTAGAAAATGGTTATTTTTTATAAATGTTATTTATAAACATGTGATAGATTTGTCATCACTACTTTAAATGAATTAATATTTTTAAATGACCAGTTTTGTTAATATAATAATAGTTGGCATTTACATAGTGCTTTGTCGTTTGCAAAGTACTTTGTAAATATCTCATTCTATCCTCACAACGAGCCTGGAGGTGGGTGCTTTTATTATCTCTATTTTACAGATGAGGAAACTGAGGCAAACAGAGGTTAAGTGGCTTGCTCTGGGTCATACAGCTAATGTCTGAAGAGATCCAGATCCAGCACTCTATCCACTACAACATCTATCTGCCTGAGATAGTGAAAAATGATAGATATAATCCATAAAAACAAAAGTTCTCTGAGGTCCTCAATAATTTTAATAGTAGGATTCAGAGACCAAAAAGTCTGAGAACTGCTAATCTAGTCCCCTCATTTTAAAGATGACAAAACTGCAGCCCACCCAAGCAGGGTAAGTGGATTGTCTAGGGGACTCTAGCTTGCTAGTGTCAGAGCCAGAACTAGAGCTTTAAAGGCTCTTAATTCGCAGACAATACCTCCTTTCCTTTCACCATACACCTCTGCTAGTGATCACACTTGGCTGTCCATGCACGGGAAAGCATGCTCATTGTCACGACAGCCATAAAAAGGCCTTGCGTCACTGATGACGCCCAACTCACAGGTGCACATTCTCATGGGTTTGGCAAGTTCTCGTTTGTTTAGCAAGCTTGCTTCCATCAACCATGGATCTTAAGGCATGTGTCCTCACCCATGACCTTCCAAGCTAACTGAAAACTGATTTATAGAGCGTGTTTTCAGTTGCCCTGTTTGCTTACATTCTCCTAAGAGGAAGCTTCATAAATCACAGGCTAATCCGTCCTCATCTCCATGCAAAGTGTTCTTAGATTGACGATATATGTTCCGAATACATCAAAGCCCTTCATTCTCTAGATTATGACACAAAGCTCTTAATAAATCCAAATTGGGAACAGTGACCAAGGACTCTGAGCATTATTAATTATTACACACTCAACAGGTGTTGATGTATATTGGGAAGAGAAAGTGTAAGGAAGAAGAAATAAAACAAGTAACATTTTGCATCTTCTTGTTTCTCTTCTTTTGCCACATATTAAAAATGCAAACATAAGATCAGTCACAGAATATCTCTTTCACCTGCTACATTTAGACTCTGTTTACATAAAAAAAATCACAGTGTAACTAGAAAGAGCAATAAACATGAATTTCTGGTATTTGCCCAAAGTAAATCTTGTTATCTGAGTTTAACATATGACTGAATGACAACATAGACCTAACATAATGAATGCATGAAGGGAGTAGAATTTGGGTCTCTAGGATACTTTAATGATACATGTCCTAACCTCTAAGGGTTTGAAATGTTATATTTAATATTTATTAAAGTAGTACTTTTTTACAACTGTGGTGTCAAGTCAAGTTTATGTTGGTAATGACTAAATGTAAATGGTGTCAGAAGGCTATAGGACAACACATTAGAAGACATCCAAGAAAGCGGGGAGGGGGGGTCTACATTATTATTATTATCACAACTACTACTAGTACTAGCTAGTGTGTGTATAGTTTTAAGGTTTGCAAAGTGCTTACATATATATTAACTCATTTGATTCTTTCATTCCAATATTTCTATTGTTCTCTCACCAGATTTTTATGTTCTATTTGTTCTTATTATTGGCTTTCTGAGTGGAAAGGCAACAACCTTAAGAGATTTAGGGGATTTAATTATTCTTCCATTACAAGAAATATTTTTTTCTTCAACAAGAGATATTTTTTTCCCCAACAGCTCAATTTGGTTAGAAATTTATAAGCAGCATCAACTGGAAAAGCTATAGCAAATAAATAATATTGTACTCAGTAAACAATTAACAAGTGTTTGTACAATTAGCTGACTTTGTTTAATCTCAATATTCTTACAGTCATGTTCTGTGGTTGTACATTATGGAATATCATGATCACAGAATAATCAAATTTGTACAAGCCTAAAAGACTGGCTACAGGCTACAGGATATTACCAACACTGTATTGTACATAGGAAATATGACTGGTGGGTTAGTCTTATGAGGAGGGGGTAGTGCAGCACAGTTAACGAAACAAGCAGGCACTCTCTGGAGTCCTAGGGTCGGGGTTAAAATTTCAGCGCTGTCATGTGTACTTATGTGACTTGGAAAAATCACTTCATTTCCCTGGGCTTCTGTTTCCTCATTTGTAAAATGAGAGGAGGTAACTTAGAGGATCCTTAAAGTACCTTCCAGCTCTAAATGAATGCACACGTGAGAAAGCAAAGAACAGATGAATAACCGAAGGGCTGCTCTTATAACCCGGACTGGGAGGGGGAGGTGAGAGATACTAGCTAGAGAAGTTAGAAATCACTGGAAGTGTAACTGAGTCTTTCATGCTATGCTGCCTGTGATAAAAGGGTCACCCAGAAATATTAAAATAACCAGAAAATACCTTGCAACATATTAACTAGATCTTCTATGGAGGGTTTATGAAAAGATATAGAAAAAAATTACAAAGGATAATATGATGTGAATATATTACATCAGTGGAGGAAAAATATTGGCAAGATAATAGGATCATGGGGTAGCTAGGTGGTATTGTGAATAAAGTACCAGCCCTGTCAAGTCAGGAGGACCTGAGTCCAATTCTGACTTCAGACACTTAACACTTACCAGCCGGGTGACCTTGGGAAAGTCACTTAACTCCAACTTCCCTGCCTCTCCCCCTCCACAAAGCAAAAAAAACAAAGAGATAATAGGATCATAGTATCACAGATTTAGAGTTGGAAGAAATCTTGGATGTTACCTGCTCTAACCCTTTCATTTTACAGATGAGGAAATAAAGAGATCCAAGGACTTGAAATAACAACAAGGTCACACAGATATTAAGGGGCAAAACCAAGATTCAAATCCAGGTCCTCTGATTACAAATCCATTGAAGGAAGCATAGAAACATAGGCACATGTACCAACAGAGGTGTATTCACATACTGACACACATCTCTTCCCTAGTATATACTTGAAGATGATCAATAAGTTGTTGGGTTAACATACTTTGTCATCAATTAACGGAGGAAGTTGTTTTGAACGAGGATCATGTTTCAAGTAACTACTTTATCTGACCTCTGAATGACAGTCATTCTTCCGGCTGCCTAGTAACAAATCATGACCAGCAGGGGTCAGACAAACCCCTTTCACTCTAATGTGGTCTTTCAAAAGTCATACAACCCATGAAAGATACTAAACGTGTCTCATTCATCCCTTCTGAACAAGTGCTGAAAACAACCATGCCCTTCCTGACTAAATCTGGCACGACACACAAAAATGTCAAGATATGTGCTTAACTTTGCAGCCAGTTACATGTCCACTTCCCTGTAAGCAATGGATGTGACTATATCACCAAACTTGTCTGAAAAAGGAAACTCTTTGAATCAGTTCCTAGGATTACATGATTTAAATTGGAAAGGAACCTCAGAGGCCATCTAGTCCAACATCTTCATTTTAGAGATGAGGAAACTGAGACCCAAGGAGGTTGTGACATGGGCAAGGTCACAAAGGCATTAAGTCTCAGTCAAGATTTTAAACTAGATACTCTGAATCTAAAGTCAATGCATTCTCATTTTATATGTTGCCTCAGAGAATTTTAAGCAAGTCTCTGTGTGTGTGTGTGTGTGTGTGTGTGTGCGTGTGTAAAAATTCTTGATTACTAACCAGTGATTTCATTTTTTTTTTTAAATGCAAAGGTCTTAAACAGAATTCAATTGTTGCTTTGCTCAAGCCTATTCACAACTACAGACATACCCATCCTATAACAAATGTGTGGGCATTCTGCTGAAGGGAACATGCAGAAAAGCCCTTCTATTATTCAGCTTTAGAAAAGCTCCCCATACCAGATGCCTGAGCATAGCAACATACCTCTGGGTCCAGCACTGGCAGTCTACAGAGATGCAATGGGGAAGACATTCAGATGTGGCTAACGTGTGGGATTCCTCAAAAAGTCACAGCGATGTTTTTAAAAAGCACCAATGAAATTTTTTTTTTTTACAGAAAAGTTCTAGAAAGTCACAGCACAATTCAGCTTCTACATTTCCAACAGTTTAGCTTGGACAGATAAAGCAGTAAAGGAGAATGCCAAAGCAACACATTGCAAGATGCTGTAAACTATGATTTATGCAATGCACATGCTGAAATCACTAGCCAACAAAAGTCCGTCTGGTGCTAATGAAGAGATAAGGTCCATTCCTCCTAAAAACACTATTATTTCTTCTCAAGAGAACATGAAGCACATTTATGGTCAAATCCCAGCTGTCTGCTTAGGCAACCACCCTGATTTACAAAGAAGACATCTGAGTGTGACACATCAAGTCATGTCATTTCTGAACCAGAAACAGACTGAAATTCAAAAATCCTGACTCCTTTGTATTTTTAAAGAGCGCTACAATAGCCATGTCCCATACTATTTCTCAGGAACAGAAACAACAAGGAGAGAGGGAAACACGTTATAAAATATGGATGACCATGAATGGAGCTACGCCAACATGTAGGAATAGGCATAGATTAGGGTAAAATCTACAAAGAGAATATAGAAGGGTTTATAGCAACTGAGGTTAGGAAGATAAATGCATAGGACCAATAAAGAATGGAGATTAGGAAAGAAAAGCTTCAGTTGTACAGCTTTGATGGAATCTGTTTTTTCATACATCATGAGATCTTTTGACTAACGGTACAGAAATGTATCATACTATTGAAATCACTTGTTTCTTAGTGCCTCAATCCTTACTTAAAATGGAAATTCAGTATAAAGACAACATGGTATAGAGGAAAGAAAATAAGACAGTGTTAGAAGATCCAGAACTGAATCCTGGCTCTGCCTCTTGCCACACAAGTAACCTGGACATGTAACAACTTCTCTGAACCTTACTTCTTCATCAGTAAAATGTGAATAATAACACTTGTGTTGTCCACCTCAGATGGCTGCTTATGTAAGAGAGGTTATTGTTATTGAGGTGTTTCCAAGATTACCAAACGGGATGAGGAAATTCTAAACAATGAGACAATGGAAGGCTAAGGCTGTGTCATCATTATAACTAATATAATATTGTTGTTATATAATTGAAACAGTGATTCTTTAGCATAAAAAGACATGTATAAGTAAGTAGGTACATATGCATGGCATAACAGAGCAATGAGCTGAGAATCAAGAAAAATTAGTTCCAATCTATGGAGGGATGGTGTCTCTCCCTAAGGTAAAATATCTGACATAAAGGAGAACTTCTCAAGATTTGTCAAACCAGATAAACAATATTTACTTTTTGTGAATCACACAGAAAAGGAGGGAGGAGGGAAAAGGGAGGAAGGAGGAGTGAAGGGAATAAGCATTAGACAGTGATATGCCTACTGTGCAGCAGGCACTGTGCTGAGGGCTTTACAAATGTTAGTTTTCAGAGGACTTCTCTTTATTTATTTATTTATTTATTTACTTTTAGTTTACAAGATTCAGTTCCATAATCTCTTGAGTTTCAAATTTTCTCCCCTTCCTTCCCCCCCCCCCCCCCCCCGCCATGGCGACATGCAATCAGGTATTGGATCTGCAAATACTTTCACATTGTACAATAGTCTGGTTGTATAGAAGGGTTGTAACCAATGGAGTGAACAATGGGAAAAAAGAAAGAACCAAACATGAA
>CM053586.1:95685217-95740385 GCA_028646515.1 Pseudochirops corinnae
TTTTGGAGTTCTAGGATTGGTTTAGAGTCCCATTCCATGGGTATTTTGGGGTGGCTATATGAGAGCTGCGATATGTTGCTGCTGCTACGCTGCCATCTTGGCTCCGCCCCCGAGGCTATGATTTTAATTGGATGTTAATCCACACAATACCTTAAATTTGAAGTAGCAATTCTGAGATCCCTATGTGAGATGGGGTTGAACCTACAGCTCCTTTTCCATCCTGCTGTACCAGAAGTGGGGTTGGCAACTCAACATCTATATTTCCAAGTGACCTAGCCAAGAAGTAATAAATGAATGTGTGACTCCTCCAGATATTTGAGGCTCAAATACATCCTCCTCTCTACCAGGCAATGCTGAAGGTACAAGTTAGGAAGGAAGCAATTGAAATACTTGTAACCTACTCTCTCTTTCCCTGGTCAAAGTAAAGGAAGTAATGGCGGGCAACAGTGAAGGTAAATAAAATATTAAATATGACAAAAAGATGAAAATAGTTCATGTTAAAGGTGTTGTGAAAGTACAGACACACTACTACACCATTGGTCCCACCATTCAGGAAAGTAATTGGAAATTATGCTGCCAAAGTATCTAAAATACCCTTGCTTTTTGACCCAGATACCACATTGCTAGGGATATTCCTCAAGAAAGTCCATGATTGTAAAAAAAAGGTCCAACACACATTGTGCACCAAAATAATTTTTACTGGGACTTTTATGGAGTACCAAAGGGTGGGAGCAAAGTGGGTGCCCATCAATTGCAGAATGACTAACCAAGTTGTGGTACAAGAAGGTAATGGGATATTACATTACTGTAACAAATAATAACTATTATAAATATTATATATAATATATATATATTATATAACATATAATATATATATTATATATTATAAATATTATATATAATATATATTATATATTATAAATACAGAGAAGCATGTAAAGGCTTAGATGAATTGATACAGTATCATAATAAGCAGGAAAACAATACGTACAATGACTACGACAATGTGGAAAAAACAAAAACCAACTGAAATGGAATGTTAGACAATTAAAAATGACAGTTTTGTCCCAAAGAAGAAATATGAGCATGTACCTCTCTCCCTTTTTTGCAGAGTGTCAAGATCTCCATACCAAGACAACCCTCTCTTTTTGCTATTAGGGGACTTAACATGTTTTCCAGAGCTAAGGCCCAGTAAGCAAGCTGTGCCCTTAGTTTGGCATAACAACAATCCTTTGTACTCACCCTCTGGGTGAACTCTGCTGAAGCAAAATCCCAGATCTGTTTCTGCACCAGCCCCAGGTAGTTCCTGACTCAAACACCTGTAATACCCATGTCCTGGTCACAAAGTCCTGCTATGAATCAAACGTTTCATTGTTGCTGTTACCCCTCATTGTCACAGCTACAATTCATTGCATAGCCATTGCTATATGTATCAATACTGCTATACGTATCAAAGTTTGGCCTCAGAAAAGTTGGCCTCTTCTTAGAGGAGGTCCCAGCATGTGTGTCTAGTTTCCTTCCTCCAACAGAACAAAGAAAACTCTTTGCTTATGACCACTGTTAGCTCTTTGGTTTTATTTTATTTTTAAAAAATTTAATTCTTAGAGTTAACTATGGCTGTGATAACCTGTGTGAGCGTTGGGTATTTTCAAAGTTAACAGTGGTTACATAACCTCTGTGACTCTTCGATCATTTGTTTTCATACTTGACAAGAGGTAGGTAACTATGGATGTGATAAACTACATATAATGTTAGTTAGCTGGGAAATGTAGGTGATATGAAAACGAAAAATGGCAACTTTTTTTTTCTCAAAAGTGAAGGTTTATGGCAGAACTGTAACTAGAAAAAGGTGATTTGCCTCTGGTACATGGAAATTTAAAGGGCTCTTAACAGTACTTGTACTACTTTAAAAGGTCACAGTTGAGCTTTGTATCTTGTTAGTTTAACACTGCTTCCATAATTGAGGTAAGCTCAGTACCTTTGGGACATCCCAGGGTACTGCCTGTATCTCCTTGTGTCCTAGAAGGTTGAAGTCTCTCCCCAAATTCCCTCCCATACATCAACTGAATTTGCCTTAAAACGTGATTTGAGGATATTCTTTCCCTACTGCTTTCCTTGGGCACATGTTGGGGTGCTGTCCTGAGCCCTAGAATTTGCTAGTTATAGCCCTGGTTTATGGTCTGTAGTTTGAGAGGACTTTAGTTTATAACCACACATGGTGAAATTTCAAAGTAAAAGAAATCTTTTATATAAATGCCACCTTTCAGTCCCTTTATGAATAGTGTATTTACTCCCATAATTGTCCCCTTCAGTCAAACTGGCAAAACTTACCTAGAGAAAATACAGCATAAAATCACTGTTATTAATAACAATGAGAAGTAGCAACAATGGGGAATTATGAATTTTATAGACAAAGAAAGTGAGGCATGGAATTTAAGTACAGGTTAGATAGACTAGAGCTGAAGGATGATAAGAGATTTTTATTTCAGGGAGCCATCCTTAAGCTGATATATGATTGCCAGGATAGAAAGGATGTGAACTGCTTGTTGATTTTGAGGAAGTCCTACCTACCAGTGGATCTTCAGGGGTCTAGGAATCCATGGTTTTATCAGCACTCTGTGCCTCACTTTTCATATCCACCAATAAACATTTATTAAGCAGCTACTACAGGGCAAGTACTGTGCTTAATGGACACACAAAAGTCTCTGCCTTCAAGGAGCTCATAATTTAATGGAGGAGACAATATTCATACAAATGTATACAAATAAGTTATCAGGATAAACAGGACATCATCAACAGAAGGGGGGCACCAGAATGAAGTGATACTGTGAAGTGCTTCCTACGGAAGGAGGGATTTTAGTTGGGGATAAAAGGAAGCCGGGGAATTTGGCAGGCAAAGTTGAGGAGGGAGAGGGGACAGTCAGAGAATATGCCTGGAGCCAAGAAATGGAGTGTCTCACTCATGGAACAGCCAAAAGGCCAACATCTCTATATGTGTGAGGGAGTAAGGTGTAAGACAACTGGAAAGGCAGAAGGGGCTGGGTTATGAAGGACTTTGAATGATAAATAAAACATTTTGTATTTGATCCTGGAGATGATAAGGAGCCATGAGACTTTGAGTGGGGGGGAGGGCAGGGAAAGGGGACACGTTCAGACTTGTACTTTAGGAAAATCACTTTAGTGGCTGAATTGAGGAATTAGATTGGATGGGGAGAGACTTGATGCAGGCTGAACCACCAATACACTTATTACAATAGTTCAGGTGTGAACTGCCTGTGAAAGAGGGCCTGCCCTTAAGTGGTGGCAGAGTGAAGGGAGAGAAAGGGGTCTATTTAAGAGATGTTGCAAAGATGAAATCAACAATCCTTGCCAACAGAGTGGATGGGGTGGGGATAAGAGAACGTGAGGAATCCAGGATGACTCCTAGGTTTTGAGCATGATGGACTTGGAAGATGGTGTTGCCCTCTATAGTAACAGGGAAGGAAGGAAGAAAATGGTGAGGGTTTAAGGGGAAAAGATAATGAGTTCAATTTTGGACATGCTTAGTTTAAAATGTCTACTGGACATTTAGTTCAACTGTCTGAAAGGCAGTTGGAGATGCAAAACTGGAGGTCAGCAGAGAGGTTGGGACAGGATAGATAAATTTGTGAATCATCAGCATAGAGATGGTAATTAAATCCATAGCAGCTAATATTGAGGGAGAAAAGAAAAGAGCCCAGGACAGAACTCTGTGGGACACCTATGGTTAGAGGTGATCCTATGACTGGATGAGGATCCCGCTAAGGAGATTGAGAAAGAGCAGTCAGATAGGCAGGGAGCTAGTAGAGAATGGTATCCTGGAGATCTAAAGAGAAAAGAATATCAAGGAGGAAAGGATGATCAACAGTGTCAAAAGCTGCAGAAACATCAAGGAGAAGGAGTATTAAGAAAAAGTCACTGGATTTGGCAAATAGGAGATTAATAGTAACTTTGGGGAGAGCAGTTTCAGTGGAACAAAAAAGTCAGAAGTCTAACTGTGGGTTAAGAAGAGAGTGAGAGAAAGAGGAGGTACCTATTGCAAATGGATTTTTACCAGGAGTTAAGCTACAAAGGGCAGAAGACTTTTAGGAGGATAGTAGGCATGGAGGGATCAAGCAAGGGTTTTTTCAGGATGGGGAAGATATGGGTATATTTGTGGACAGTAGAGAATGAGCTGGTAGACAGGGAGAAATTGAAAATAAGTAATAGATTGGGGATGAAAGAGGGGTCAATCTGTTGGAGCTGATGTGATGGGCTGAGATCACTTGTGCAGGTAGAAGGGTTAGCCTTGGTAAGGAGTAAGGCCACCTCATCATGTGAGAGAGGTGTGAAGGAGCAGAAAGTAGCAGAAGGCATCTCAGTAATAGAAGCTGAAGAAGAGGAGAGAGGAAAAAGTTCATGGTTCTCTAAAATATGAGTTCAGGTTCCCAGTCAAGAGGGTGGGATAGGAAAAGCCACAAGAGGTTTGAGAAGGGATGAAAAGCTGCTATACAGAGTGGGAAACTGAGTCGATGAAACAGGTATAGAAGGATTATCTCACAGTAGTGAGTCAAGGCGGTGTAAAATAAATTTGTAGTAGATTCAGTCATAATGGATGCATGCTTTTCCCTACCTTCATTCAGCAGCATGTATGTAGAAGTGAAGGCAGTGAATGATGGGAGTAAGCCAAGGCTAAGGCTTAGCAGGGCTTAAACTGTGAAATGATAAGGGGGCTAGGGATTCAAGAAAGGACAATACAGATTCAAAATGGTTCACCAACATGCCAAAACGTGAAAAGAGGATAAAGTGGCTAATGCCAGGAAATGACAGCCTAAGGCAGAATTGAGGGGTCAAGGAACTGCAGTTCATGTTGCAGGTGAAGAGGATGGTTTTGTGGGGGAAAGCACATGGAGAGGTGAAAAGCCTCAGATAAGGGGATTCCAGGAATTTTGAACATTATTGTGGAAGATGGCAGGATCAAGGATATAAGTATCTTTGTGTGTGATGAAGTGGGTTGGAGTGGAGGAATAGCTCATGGGAAGTGAGTTGGCTGAGGAACTGAGTAGTTAAGGTATTTGAGTGAGAGTCAACACATATAATGAAGTCCCCTAGCATAACCCAGGAGTTGAGAGGACAGAAAAAGTGTGAGCCATGTACTGAATTCATTGAAAAAAGAAGAGGAGTGACTTGGGAATCTATGGACAACAGCTTCAAGGATTTTGATTGAGATTCAGGAGAGGTTACTGAATGATGGATGTAGGAGGGAAACCTGAAATGGCAATGGGGAGCAAGGAGTATTCCAATTCCCCCACCTTGACCAGTGAGCCAAGGAGAATAACCAAAGGTGTAGCCAGTCCTAGAAAGAATGGCTATAAGAACCATTCCCCAGTGGATAAACGATCAAAAGATATGAACAGTTTTCAAATGAAGTAATCAAAGCTATCTATAGCCATATGAAAAAGTGCTCTAACTCACTAGTGATTGAAGAAATGCAAATTAAACCAATTCTGAGGTACTACCTATACCTATTAGATTGGCTAATAGGACAGAAAAGGTAAATGACAAATGTTGAAAGGGATGTGGGAAAAATGAGATATTAATGTACTGTTGATAGAATTGTGAACTGATTCAATCATTCTGTAGAGCAATTTTGAGCTTTGCCTAAAGGGCTATAGAACCATGCATGCCCTTTGACCTCGCAATGCCTCTATTGAGTCTGTATCTTAAAAGAAATAAAAAGGAAAAGGAAAAGGACCTATACGTATAAGAATATTTATAGTAGCTCTTTTCTAGGGGCAAAGAATTGCAACTTGGGGGGATACCCATCAGTTGGGGAATGGCTAAGCAAGTTGTGGTATGTGATTATGATGGAATACTGTTGTACTATAAGAAATGATGAGTGGGATGCTCTCAGAAAAATCTAGAAAGGTTTGCAATGGCTGATGCAAAGTGAAATGTACTGTGTATAAAGTAACAGCAATATTTTAAGATGATCAGTTGTGAATGACTTGGCTATCCTCAACAATATGGTGACCTAAGACAATTCTGAATGACTTATGATGAAAAATGGTATCCATCCCCAGAGGAAGAACTGGTGGTATCTGTATACAGATTGAAGTATCCTTTGTCTTTATTTTTCTTGAGATTTTTTTGTCTATGTTTTCTTTCACAACATGACTATTATGGATCCGTTTTGTATGACTACACATGTATAGTCTATATAGAATTGCTTGCTTTCTCAATGACAGTGTTGGGGAAGTGATGTGGCCGCTTCTTAACTCAGTAGCCTAAGGACTAGCCTTAGGCTGTATTCTCAGGAGGGACTGAAGAGATTAGAGGCCAGAGAGAAGTGTACAGCAGCTGTCCTTTATTGTATTGTAGCACCCTCCTTATATACCCTTGAGGTAACATGATTAAAGCATAATCTCCACCTGCGCTGGAGGGATGGACCAATGGGAGGACAGGCTGAGCCAGCCATCTCAGCTGCAGCTCATCAGGTGAATGGTCTTGCACAACTTCCCCCTGAGCTTAGCAACTGGGCTGTGACCTTCAGCACCACAGGTGCTTTTAGACTCATACTGATCCCCACAGGGAAGGAGGAGGGTAGAGTATTTGGAACTCAAAGTTTTAGGAACAAATTATGAAGGTTGTTTTTGTGTGTGGCTGGGGAAAAATAAAACACTAAATAAAAAAATGAAAAAAAAAATGGAAGCTATGTGGGAGGAGGGGAGCCAGGCTTCAGCAATGAATAGTAGATGAAAGAAGTGGGAGAGAAAAAGATTTAGGGTGACTGAAAGTTTGTTGCCTATAGAATAGGCATTCCATAGGGCACAGTGAAAGGGCTGGGTGGAATTTGCTTGAAAGGAGGGTTGAGGGGGATGGGATAAGGAATCAGGTGGTGGGGGCTGGGAATGAGGTTTGGATGATAATCTACAGGAGTTCAAAATTACTAGGATATGAAGGGTATATCTAGGTATGAGAATGTTCATCACTGAGTGGAGAGCAGCACTCCTCCCAAAGGAGGTTGGAGACTGAGCCAGAGGTAAGTGCAGTATGAGATGGGAGGCACATGCTTGGATAGGAAGCCCTGCTTCACTACTCTTCTTCCTCTGAAGGGTGGAGATTAGCCAGGAAAAAAGCACAGCAAGAGACAGTAGTCAATTCTGCACAATAGAAAAAAAAGTCCCTTTTTCTACCAACTTTCCTCTTCTTCTCTCAAAGGACAGGTGTAGCAGGAGATGGAAGGCCTAAGGTCAAAGGGCAAGCTGCTCTTCTTACTACTGGAAGTTTTCCACATACCCTCCACAATCCAGTTAGGAGATTAGGTTGACAGCAGGAGGTAGAAGTTGCCTAGTGCTGCCATAGATGGAAGTTTTTGCTTTGGGGCAGATGGAAGACAGCCTGAATGGCCCCTTGCCAACTTCTCTCACGGGACACACTATGCCCAGCAGGAGATGAAAGGCACAAGGTATGCATTCAGAAGAACATACATGGTTACAATCATTTCTAAAGCATGCCTAACAGGCAGTGACAGGCACTTTCCAGAGCAGTTTAAACAGTTGCACATTTGCAATTTTGCAATGTAATAGTGAAGAAGTAGAGTATACTCTGGTAGCTAGCTTTAGAGTTAGAAAAATCTGGGTTCAAGCCTCATCAGTGATACTGTCTGTGATCCTGGACCCATCACTTAGGCTCTTACAGCCCTAGACAACTCTCTTAAGTCAGTAAGACTTAAGTTATCAAATAATTTCAGATTTGTGCTAATAAAGGAAGTTTTCTCAGAGAGAGTTCCCTACACCAATGAAATCACAGGTCCACACAAGGCTCCTCTCCCTTGGCCTCCCCCCCCCCCCCACACAAATACACAACTTTTAAAAGTTTAATAGTGCTGACACAGATGTGGATATTCCCTCTCCTCCTTCCCTAAATGGCTTTCACTTTCAAGCAAAAAAATGGGAAGAATTCCTTATTTTTGGCTAGCACCAAACAATATCTTAGTGTTCCTAAATTCCCAATGTAAGGAGACATTTGATTACTGGATGAAATAGGGTTCCACTAATCACAATCAGTACTGATTTATTACCCATTTAATATGTGTCCAGCACTGCAGGGAATACCACAAGTATGAGAAAAGTATAAACAATAAGTGTTTTAGCTCATGGTCTGATTTTAGAGAGAAAACTAGCTCTAGTGAAACAATACAGGATGGAAAAAATTAAGTGCTAAATTGTATGGAACAGATAACAAGTGCTATAGAGATTCAGGAGAAAAGAAGATTGATGAGAATAAGAGTAGTCAAGGAAGGCTACCAAATGAGGACTCAGCACTCAGCCTTGAAGGATGGATATGTGACTGATGAGGACAATATAAATCAATGAAGAGAGCTGAAAATTAATACAGTATATACTTGGCTTCATAAAGAAGACCATTTAGAGCAGAGCTGAGAAATTCCATTCAAAATAAACAAAAAATTATAAAATTCTTGGAAATCTACCTACCATGATATACACAGAAGTTATATTAATATAACCACAAAATTCCCTTTACACAAATAAAGACAAACCCAAATAAGTATAGAAATATTAGTTGTTTGTGACTCAATTGTACTAATATGAAAAAATGGCAATAATAACTAAAGCAATTTACTTATTCAGTATTAGATCAATCAAACCACCAAAGGGTTATTCAATAACACTAAAAATTTCATCTGGAGGGAAATAAAAGATCAAGAATCTCACGGAAAATTATGAGATGAAAAAAAAGAAGTGGGAAGGTACAGTAGCATATCCCACACTATACTACCAAGCAGTGATCATCCAAACTATTTGGTATTGATGAAAAACAGAATAATTGACCAGTGGACCAGATTGGATATGTCACATAGAGAAGCAAAGATAGTAGCGTGGTGTTTGATAAACCCAAAGATTCCATCTCCTGATACAAGGACTGATGGGAAAATTGAAAAGAAGTTTGGAAGAAATTATGCTTAGACCAACATCTCATATCCTGTATCAGAACAAGCTTCAAATAAAGAAACAATCTAGATAAACAAATCAGAGGAGCAAGGGAAGAGATATCTTCCACAGTTATGGATAGAGAAGAACCATTTCCCAAACAAAGGATAGAGAGGATCACAGGAGTTAAAACAGACAATTTTGATTACATAAAACTGAAAAAAATTTGAGCAAATAAAATCAATGAAGTTAAAATTATAAAAGAAATAATTAAATTAAGGGGAAAAAAGCTTTCCAGAAAATTTCTCTGAGAGGGTTTGATATCTAAGACAAATATGGAAATGATTCAAATATATAAGAGCAAGAGTCATTCCCCAGTAGATAGATAAGTAGTCAAAGGGTATGACTGGGAAGGTCTCAAAAGCGGAAAAGCAAACTTTGACAATCATATTTTTTAAATTATACAAACCACTCAAATTAGATGGATGTAAATTAAAAGTGCTTTGAAGCTATATCTGATCTTTTGTAGACTGACAAAGATGAGAAAAAGCCAAAAATGACAAAAGGATGTGGGAGGCAGGCACATTGATACCCTCTTAGTGTGGCTGAGCTAACTATTCTGGAAAGCAATTTGGAACTATAGCCAAAAAGTCAATAAACTCTTCATACCCAGTACACAGTGATACCTAGTAATACCGCTCCTAGGCATATACTTCAAAGACATCAAAGGAAGAAGGAAAGGACCTATATTTTATAAAATATCTATAGCAACACTTTTTTGTTGTAGTAAGTAACTAGAAACTAGAAGAGTACCCATCAACTGGATGACGGGCTGAACAAATTGGAGTATATGAATATGATGGGATATTTTATCAGTAGAAGAAATGGCTAAAGCAATGAATTCAGAAAACCCTGGGAAGAACTGAAGCAAAGTGAAGTGATTAAAACCAGGAGAATTATGTTATAGAACAGCTATAACTTTAGAATAGCTATAAAGAAAAACAGCTTTGAAAGACTTAAGAATTCTCATCAATGCAATGACCAACCATGACTCCAAAATACACATGATGAAGCATTCTACCAACCTTCTGACAGAGAGGTAATAGATTAGAAATGTAAAATGAGACGTGCGTCTTTGAACATGGCCAATGTTTGTATTTATTTTACTTAACTATGTTTATTTGTTATAAGGAAAGATTTTTTTAAAAAATTTGGTAGGGGGTTGGGAAAGAAGACAGGAATAGTGAGAGTAATGCCAGAATGATACAGGAGAAAAGAACAGAAGAGAAAAGAAAGAAAAGTATGTTATTGAAGGTTTTTTGTTTTTTTTTTAAATTCACAGCAGAGAGTAGAAGGAAGTTCAGAGGGAGCTACAGCTGAGCAGGACAGGTTCAGAACTTACATGTTGAATTTATTATACATTTTTAAAATCATGTAATACAGATTCATGATTTCATATACCACCATCTTTTTCTATTTTTCTTCATAAATAGAAGTGACCATGTTTGTTGGTGCCTATCAAGTTCAGAAGGAAAAAAATTAAGAGAGAACAAAACTTAAACTGCCAAAACTAACAGCCCTTTCTCATCCTTCATCTCCTCAAAGCATGTGATACTCGATCTTCTCCTCTCTAGGCTTTAATGACTCTGCTCTCTCCAAGTTCTCTTTGTAGCTGCTTGGCTACATTTTGCCAGTTCTTCATTTATGGCATTTCCACCAACTGTAGGCGTCCCTTAAGGCTATGTCCTGGGCCCTCATCTCTTTTCTCAGTATACTATCTCAGTTGGTCATTGCATCAATGGGTTTAATTATCACCTCTATTCTGCTGATTCCCAGATTTACATATCCATTCCTTGTTTCTCTCTGAAGTCTCAACACCCTCAGACGAAGAGAAGATAGTTAAAGATGCCTTCTAGTCTGGGAACATAAATGAAGGATTGTAGAGGTCTTAACAAAAATGGATAAGTCTGGGAGAATGATAGATTGAGGATGAAGGGAATTTAATGAGTTCTCTTTTGGATCTACTGAGTTTGAGATGCCAATAAGAAACCCAAGTGAAGACGTCCAAGAGACAGTAGTGGTATGGTACTGAAATTTAGGTGCAAGATCAGTAATGTGTTTGTAGATTTGGAAGTCATACACATAGAGCTAATAACTGAATCCACAGAAGATGATGAGCTCACCAAGGAAAAGCATGGAAGGTCTAAAGAGTCTTGAGGTATACTCATGTATTTTTAGAGCAAGGAAGGTTCTAATAGATAAAGATATTAAAGATAAGAGAAAGAGTGGGGATGATCATAGAGTCAATCAGCTGGAGAAGAGAAAAAGAAAACAGATGAAGAGTACATGTAGAGGGCTCATGTTGGCAAAGAGCAGAACTCTCTTTTCATATGAGACTGGAGTGAAGGAAGAGAAAGTAGGGGAAATAGCTGAATGATGTAATATTAGCAGGACAGAATGCCTTGGGAGATGAGGAGAGACAAGAAGGTTTAATATAGCTGCTGTGGAGAGTAAGATGGTGAACCCCTTAGGGAGAAGTTGAATGCCTGTCTTGCAGTAGTGAGGGTGCAGTTTAGTTTAGATGCCATAAACTTATAGTGGTCCCATTAAATTCAGTTTACCATGATTTCTTTTGGCTATGTTCAGCCACATGTGAATAGAAGTGAAAAAGATAGATAGTGAGAATAATTCAGGTATAGAGTTTGACAAGGTGTGTGATTAGTGATAAGATGAGGAGGCAAGGGGTTCCAGGTCAGAGCAAAGTGTAGAATTCAGTTGATTAACCAAAAAGTTGAGATAGAAAAGAGAGGAGCATAGCTACTAGAGGAGCAATGGACTGGGAAATGACTACAAGGCAAACAGAATGGAGGTTAGGATGAGAATAAAGGGCAAGATTAGATGTTATAAGACATGGGGAAGGATGGAATGATAAAAGATTGTGACCAGATATGGAACCTTCAGAGCTTGTGAATTTTGAAGTGGTACACTTGAAGGTTTTGGCAAGATCAAGAGTATAATCATTTTTGTGTGTGGCTGACATGAGATGGAGGAATAAGTTATAGAAATTGAGTAGATTCTCCACATAGCTGCCAAACTGATTTTCTTAAAGCATAGGCCTGACCAAGTCTCTCCCTCTTCTCCCCCACAGATTCCAGTGGCTTCCTATGGGCTCTAGGATAAAATATAAACTCTGGTTTGACTCAAAGTTATCTCTGTTATAGCTTTTATAGAATAATCGCTCTTTAAGAGCTAAATGAACTTGCATTTTAATGTTTCAAAAAAAGAACATTTCTATTACATTTTTAAAAGAGCATTGAGACACTTTGGACACTGCTTTGTGTACTAAAAATATGGGATTTCTTACTGTGGAAATTAGTACCATCACTGGTCAAAAACTGGTCACATTTAAGAGCCACTTATAGTTACCTCACACTGTGATAAATATGTGTTATCGTACAAACGATCATACGATGGAATAGGAAACACTGATGCTGACTAACAACCACAGAGAATTACTGAAGGTTAAAAATCAATACCTATTAAATCAAGTCTATGCCATTTCATGTGCAAATAGAGTATGTATGTTGGTATTAGGCTGGCTACCAAACTGAAGATCTACAGAGCTGTTGTGTTGACTTCATTGTTGTAATGCCTGTGAAACCTGTCCCATGACAGAATATTGAACTGCTTCCATGTGAATTGTCTTAGAAAGACACTGAAGATTACCTGGCAATAAAGATAACCCAAACTGAGACCCTCTCTTGAGTTTAACTGTCAAACATTCAAACTCTACTGCAGAGAGTACAATTCTGAAGGACTGGCCATGTTGTCCAAATTACAAACATACATTTACCCCAAAGACTATTTTACAGAAAACTCACACAAAGCAAGTACTCACATGAAGGTCAGAAAAAGTGATACAAAGACACTCTCAAGGTCTCTTTGAAGAATTTTGCTATCAATTGTGAGACATGGTAGATGCTGGCACAGGATTGCCCATCATGGTATACCCACATCAAAGAAAGTTCTGTGCTCTATGAGCACCAGACAGATTATACTATTTCCAGTTTTCCATGGCACCCAGTTCTCCTGCTTTCCCAATACCTTTTTCTGCATGTATGGATGACAATTCCCCTCCCTCTCTTCCTTGAAATGGGAAGCACCACCTACTTGATTTTCATCAAGTGAAATCCTTCCCTTCATCAGGGAGAGCAAAGGTCAGCATGTACTAGCTGTGTCACCATAAGCAAGTCACATCATCTCTCTGAGCCTCCATTACCCTCATCTGTGAAATGGGAATAATAATTATCTCCTGGTGTTCCCTCACTGAGTTGTTTTGAGGATCAGATGAAATAGATTAGCTTTTCTTAAATTTAAGACTTAGTTCAGATGCTACCTACTCCATAGAGCCGTATCTTTTTTACTGAAACAAGAAGTGCTTCCTTCATCCTCAATCTCTTCTTGACTTCTGTTTGAACTCTTAATATTATTCCAGTATTACATACTATTATATAATATATTCTAGTATTACATATATATATATACCAACCCCACTTAATACCTACTTGAATTATAGCTATTTGTGTAATTATGTCTACAGAATTTTAAGCTGAACTGGTTTCCTTGTCTCTTTCCTGCTCCTTTGTTTTCCTCTGGGAATTGTGTAATTAAAAATATTTTCTATGGGTTATGCTTTTTATATAGTCATATTCTGTTATCAACTTCAAGTTATCATCAGTGATCAGTTACAGTGATACTTAGCAAATGTTTAATGATATAGAATATATTCCCTGAACTACAAGGGTTTTTCTCAAATCAGATAGATAAATCTAACATTTGTTAAGTATATAAAATTATATGTGATGAAATAATTAAGTATTGTACTAATAAATAATAATTCTTTTCATTTCTAATAAACAATTTTTTGAGTTCTGAATTCTTTCCCTCCCTCTCTCACCTTCCCATTGAGAAGGCAAGCAATGTGATATCAATTATACATGTGAAATCATGCAAAATATAATAAATAGTCATTAAGTAATAGTAACGTTTGATGGAATCAAAGGTACTGTGGGATGGGGGGGAGACGGGGCTCTTTCTAATCAGTCATATAAGGTATTAATTAGCAGCTTACATCTATCTGGGGACGTTGCAATTTGCAAAGATCTTTGCCTCCCAACAACCCTATAGGGCTCACAATTCAAATTATTACCATCCTTTTACAGAAGAGAGAACTGAGGCCCTGAAATCGAATGATCTGACCACAGTCGATTAGCCAATGCGTAGAGTCAGAATTTGAATTCAGTTCTCTAGCCTAGACTCGAGTTCTGGCAAGCTGATTCCAGACTAAAATGGGCTGTTCAGCGTCTTCCCCTGCCAGGAGCGCCCTGGGTCCGGGCTGCACAGCATCAGAGAAGCCGACAGTATTCGGTCTAGCTCCACCGTTTCTCGGAGGTGACATCTCGGGAGAGGGGTTGGGCCGCCCATGCGCCCGGCATCGTGACAGCGAGGGTGGCGCGCTTTGTGCGCCGTGCAGAGGTGGCCGGCAGGTGGCGCCGCACGCTGGGCCGGGCTTCGGCGGACCCGCGTGAACGAGGTAACTAAGGAAGGAGCCGCGGGGGGCAACACCAGCAGCCGCCGCGGCGGTGCCACCCACCAGTCCCACCACCAGCACTACTGCCATCCCCAGCAGCCTCCCCACAGCAGCCCAGCGGAGTGCCGAGGGAGGGAAGGCGACGAGGAGGAGCCAGGCCGGCCCTTTCTCCCCCGGCCCCCGACACCCCTCGCTCCCCGCACATCGCCTGGAGCGTTAGGCAGGGCTGCGACGGCTCCTGGCTTCTTCCCGGGCTAAGAGCGCGGCCCCGGCACCATGGAAGGGCAGGCATGTGGTGAGTGCTGGGCGACAGGATGGCCCGGGGAGCTGCGCCCGAGGGTCCGGGGGCGGAGGGGAGAGACGAGGACCGCAAGTCACTTTCACCGCCTTTCCCCAACTTTGCTGCTTCTGGAGGGGAGCGGGGCTTGGCCGCCGCCGTCTTTGCGAGCCGGCGCGCTGTCCGCTCCCTCTGTCCCCCCAGGGCCGGGGCCAGCGACTTCCTCCCCCTCACCCCGGCCGGCCCCGTTAGCGCCAGCGAAGGAGCCGGCGCGGGGCAAAGGCTTTTACCTGGGAGCGGCGTCCTTCAGAGGTACCTGCTCCCGGGCAGCCAGAGCCTCCCCCGCGCCCGGAGCGCCGTTGAAGCTTTAAAAGGGAAACCGGAGAGGGGAACCCGGGACACGAGGCGGATCCCGAGTGGTACGAGGGGCCAGGTCGGGGCAGATCTCCTTCTGGGCCGCTGCTCCCCAAGCCCGACGTACACGCCGGTTAGCCCGAGGACACCGGGCGGGGCGCGGAGGGGCTGCTCGATGTATTAAGGCTTTTCTGGGGGAAAAGGAGCGCTCTTCCAGACCCTCTGCTCCGCTCTCTTCCCCACCCCAGAAGGGCTGACGAGGAGGGTGTGACGTACCCTTGGTCGGGTCCGTGAGGACTGCCTGCTCACCGTGAACCAGCTGGGGAGAGCCCTGAAGGAGTACGGCCGCCTTCTCCCCCAGCAGGACCGGAGGACGTTCTCCCTCCGCACGTGGTGATAGGGATTCCCTGGCGGGACGTTTTCCCCAGATCGCCCTTCTCTCCTCATCCTCCACCTCCCTCCTCCCTCCTCCCTCCCACTTCCACTCTTCTCTTCTTCCTTCCTCCCTTCTACTTTTCTCCATTTCTCGCCTTTCTTTCCTACTCCCCTTTCCTTTCCTCTTCCTCATTTCCTCCCATTCCTTTTCGTCCTTTCTTCCCCTACCTCCCCTTGTCCGCTTTTCCCTTCTTTCCTCTTCTTCCTTTCCTTCTACCCCTTTAATTTTTCCTTCTTCTTCCTCCTTTTATCCCTTCTTCCCGTCCTTCCTCCTCCTCTTCTCGCCTTCTTCCTTTCCTCCCCTTCGTAATGGGTGAAGCATTGCTGTTCTGGGGGAGCGTTTGCATTGGGCGGCATCTGTTTGCAGTCAGAAACTCAGGCCAGGGTCGGGGATTCCTGGTGGGTTGGCAGCAGTGGGAAAGCAACTGACTCTGGGTGGGAGTGAGGGAGAGACAGGTGTGAGCAAATTTGAGTAGCTGAGTCAACCCCAGGAAATTCAGTCTGAAGTGAAATGTATTTATTTTTCACTTGAGTATGTTGAAGGGTAATAAACAAATAAATGACCAAACAACCTCACACATTCTTTCTTGGAATTGTAGAAATCTTTTTTTTCACCAGGAAAATGAATCGTCTGTCAGAATTAAACAGCCTGGCTACGAATGCAATAAGCGAATCTCCGAGAGTGAATTATGCCAACTTCCTTTGTCCTTTAGTCCCCCTGACCTCTTCAGTGCACTTTCAAAATTATAATGTGCATGGTATTCATTTATGTATCTTATCCCCTTGAAAGTAGGGATTGTGTTATTTTTCATAGTTTTCTCTCCTCTGGGGCCAAGCCCGGTGCTTTCAGCATATAAAGAGCTTAATAAATGTTTATTGGAATTAAAATTAATTTAGGGATGAGACACAGTATGGGGGAGTATTTTGGAGTTGACCAAGGTCTAGAGCTGACCAGTGGGATTACAGAACAAGAATTCCTCATGATTTTCTTAAAAAGTAACTGCCTCCAGCATTTCCTTATGTTCTAAATAGAGAAACTGTAGAATATTACCATTATAAAATTAGGAAATCAGAAAAATGGTTGGTCAGATCAACAAACAGAAGTCATTTGAATTCTCTCTGACTGGTAGGAAATCAGATGATCAACAAACCTTTATTAATCCTTAGTGTTCCAGGCAGTGTGTTCAACCCTTGGGACACAAAGGAAGTTAAAAACTTCTGTCCTCAAGAAGCTTCCATTTGGAAAGGGTAGAAAACAAGTCAATAACCACATAAACATAGGCTAGGACACTTGATCATAGTTTGTGACATCGCCTTGGTAGCTGAGTGGAGGATGGATTGATGTGAGGAAAGATTTGATGGCAGACCAGTTAGTTAGAAGGCTGTTGGAATAACCCAGGCTAAAGACATTCAAAGTCCTGAGCTCATCTGGGTTTGAGTGTAGAGAAAGGAGAGATGCTGTGTGGGTAAAAATGACAGGTACAGGTCTTGATCTCTTTTGAAGTAATTAGGCAATTTCAGGACCTCACAGTTGGAGATGATTTTTTTTTCATACCCTCTGAACAATCAGATTCTCTGATATATTCTGCAGGCTGCCCTCTTACTGTAGGCGCTGTACATTGGATATTGTTGTAATAAATCTTACGTATTATAATAAATACGCTCCTTTTTAAGTAGGCAGAACCTTTCATTTAAAATAAAACTCACATTTTCTGATCTTTTTCAGCTTTTCTTTTGCCTCCTTTCTGCTCGAATTCATCATTGCCCTTTATAATTTTTAGTCCAACAAACATTTTTAAATGTAAAAGCACTGTGCTGATGATGTAGGTACAAAAAAAA
The DNA here is from genome assembly GCA_028646515.1 of Pseudochirops corinnae. Classification (NCBI taxonomy): domain Eukaryota; kingdom Metazoa; phylum Chordata; class Mammalia; order Diprotodontia; family Pseudocheiridae; genus Pseudochirops; species Pseudochirops corinnae. Next base: position 95,702,664 of record CM053586.1, read on the forward strand.
TTCCTTCCCCTCAAGAAACTCGCCCTCTAATAGAAGGAATATGGCATTTACAGGGATATGTGGCATGGGGGCAAAAGAGAGATCCAAACAGTGACTAATCAATACTTATATTAAAGCACAGACATAATGCCCAGAACAAATTTGAGGGAAGGGAAATTACTTTGATCTGAGGGGAGTAGAATCCTTTTCTACTATGGCATAATGAGCTGGGGCTTGAGGAAAGAAAATGGTTTAAACAGGTAGAGATGAGCAGGTAGTGAGTTTTAGGCATGGAGGATGGATGAACATTGTGAGTAAATAAATGATGACAGGAGAGTATAGAAAGTGAACAGAGAATGGAAGGTAGTGAAGTTTGGCTGGAACATAGAGCGCATGATAAGGTGTGCTATGAAGTAATCCTGAAAAGGTAAGCATTGTGGTGGATCATTACTGGCACTATGAAGGTTCTTGAACCAGGGAATGAGTGACATGATCAGAGCACTTTTTTGAAAGGTTGTTTTGATAGCTATGTCCATGAATGGAGTGGAGGGGAAAGAGACTGTTAGGTAGGAAGACTCAGGAACCTTAGATTAGGAGGCTTGTGTAATAGTCCAAGTAAAAGGAAAAAAGGGATCTTGGGCTGGAATGATGGCCTTGGCCATGAAAATCAGGGGGCAAATTAGAGAGATATAAAAGTAGAATAAAGAGGATTTGGCAGCTGGCTGTAGGGAGTAAGACAGTCAGTGTTAAAGATGATACCTACCTAGAGCAAGGTTTAAAGAAATAATCCCTTAGGTACAGTTTAATGTATGTGTCAGTAAACCTCAACTTTTATAATCCATAAGGAATTTTCATTTTATCTAATCAGCAATATAGACAGGTCTTTCATTTCCAAAGAACAGTTTACCATCATCAATAGGATTTATTTCTTTTTTTAAAAAATTTAAATTAATTTGTTTATTTTTTTGTTTATATCATTCATTTCCACAAGATTTTGAGTTACAAATTTTCTCCACATCTTTCCCCTACCCAACACCTCAAAACAGCAATCCCCCAATCTGCTCTCTCCTATGTCCTCTCCCTCGCCCCTCTGACTTTCCAGTAGGGCAGGATAGATCTCCCTACCACAGTGCCTGTGTATCTTATCAATAGGATTTAAATCAAAATTATTTTTAATACAGATGGTTTCTTTTAGCAATAGCAATTATTGAACATACTTATATAGAGCTTTAATGCAAATTACTTTATTTAATCAACACTTTATTATTATTATTATTTTTGCTTTTTGGAGGGCAATTGGGGTTAAGTAACCTGCCCAAAGTCACACTGGCTAGTGTGTCAAGTGTCTGAGGCAGAATTTGAACTCAGGTCCTCCTGACTCTAGGGCCCCTGCTCTGCAGTGAAACCTGCACCACCTAGGGGCCCCAACACTTTATTACTAACTACATAGCAACCTTGAAAACTAGAAAGGGAAAGTATTATGCTTATTTGGCAGATGAGACAACAGACATAAAAAGGTTAAGTGAATTTCCTAAAGTCAATAATAATAGCATGCATATGCACATGGCAGAGTCTGGATTTAAACTTCAGCCTTCTGTTTTCAAGTCCATTCTTCTGTTCACTCCCAAAGATTTTAACTCCCCTATAAGTAATTAGTAGCTGCCTTCTTTCAGAAAACAAAACTTAAGTGACAGACAGTTGGAAAAGTGGAGAAGAGCATAACACAGGTGTGATTGATATCCTTCATTACACTGAACACTTGTGTGCTTTAATATAATTAAGAAAGTGAACTGCTTCATGGTATAGTATGCTGTACTTAAATACCGGAACACAACTAGACTGGGGTTCAAATCCTGTGGTTACTAGCTGGGTGACTATGGGCAAGGCACTTAACATCTCATAAGTTTCATTACATATAAAAATGAAGGTAATGATGCCTATGGTATCTGCCTCTCAGGTGAGGTGGAGATGAGAAAAGTGAGGTCTGCAAGCCTTAAAGTACTATATGAATGCATATGCATTTATTATATACATATAAATCATTTTAATAGTGAAGTGGTATAAAATGTTGCATGTGTTCACCTGAGGATTTCTTCAGAGGACATTAAGATTCCATATGCCAAAAAAAAAAAGTCTTAGTTACCAAATTAATTCCTGAGGTTATCACTTCTATCAAATGAAATTCCACATTTATGCTTGGGAGGGGGCATACTTCTATTCTAGTCAAATGGAAAACACTAGCCTGACTCAGTGAAGTAGTGAATAGTTTTATAATTTACATTTACTTATTTTTACCAAAATAGCAAAAGTTGTCTTGAACTGGGGTTAAACTTTCCGGGGAAATTTTGCCCCCTTTACCTTTGTTTTTGTTAAATTGAAAGGGAGAAAATAAATGAAAAGAAAAAAGCTTGTTTAAGAAAAATCTTTTAATTAAATGAGGGGATTGGATTATATGATTTTTAAGACCTCTTCTACTTTAATAAGAGAATGAGCTTATGGGACTTTGCTTCTGTGATAGATATATGCTTTTGTAAGAAGTGAGGTTGGAGGGGGAGGCATGGATATTTCAGTAAAGAAAATCAGCCATGAAGCTGTTTGAGGGCAGGGAGTGTTTTGTTTTTGTCTTTGTATCTCCTGTATTTAGCACAGTACCTGGCACATAGGCATTTAATAAATGCTGGTCGAATTGAGTTAAAGGAAACTGAATTTTATAAGATTTCAGTCCTTGCTCGTTAGTGCTTGTACACATCTCGAAAATTGTGTCCTGCTTTGTTCTGTAGCATAAAAAAGTGACTTTTCTTCCTTGATGTGTAAATCATGGTTGTTTTTTTCCTCCACTTTTTTCTGGACAAAAATCTTTAAAAAGAAGCCTTATTGTATTTATTTCCACTACTTCATGCTAGCTAAAAACAGTTATTTTTAAGGAGGAACAAAATGCCTCGTATACTCCTATTATAGCTAGGTCCTTTAAAAAAGCTGATTATATAATTAATGAATCCCTCAGTACATTGGAGGCTATGTTGCATTGCTTTCCCCCTATTGTGTAGACTCCTTGATTAATCAATTCTCTGTTGAGCAGTCATATTCTGTGAGAGTTCTTCAGGAAACTTGCTAAACAAAGCCAATTTCTTTTGCATCTGACAGGAAATGTTACTCAAAGACAATATACAGTACTGTAGTGATGTATATATCTATTAACATCAAGTAATGTTTTATAGTAAGTTATAGAACATTTACTTTTTTGAATGACTTTGACAGCAGAGTTGGTCATAGTTCCTTCCCACTGCTATTTGAGTTTGAAATCCCTCCCCATGAAGGATTGGAAACAGCCAAAACACACACACTTTGGCTGCAGTGGGCTCAGGTGATCGGTATGCAAAGGAACAAAGGGTACATTTTATTTTCTGGTCATTCAGAGCAGATTTAAGCAGCTAATATTTATGTTTCACAGTTAGATCCAAAGCTGTGTGGAGTATAGGCAGTACCTCTGCCTTATGTTCTCCACCTTCCCCTTCTCTCACCTCTTCACACCCTCTTCTCCTTCCCCCAACCCCCAAACATACTGCTGTGACCACCTGTCCCTTCACTGAGGTCACTGAGAAGTCAGAATCAGCCTTCAGATCAGATGCTAGTTACAGCCCCTCAGGGTGTTTCATGCTCTTTCCATGCCTAATTTCTGACATCCTGGGAATGTAACTGTTCACAGTTTGTAGGTGGATTCACAGACTTGGAAATTATGACTATAGCACCTAGAGACATGGAGGTAGAGCCAGGTATTTCAAAACAAGGCTCAGTCACTATATCCTGTTGCTTTGATTTTAGATTAATTCACTCATTAGATCCCATGTTTCTTAAGCACCTGTGTTGCCAAGCACTGTGGTAGGTGCTGAGGGAAGGGCCCTTGTCCTCATAGAGGTTGTGGTATAGTAGGGAAGGATAAGACAAAAACGCAGATAGCTATAATATACCATACACTGAAAGAAATGATTATTAAATAATCAGTTGTTGGAGAGATCCCCTCCTGCCTCCTCATTCTCTACTGTGTCGTCAGCACCTGAAGAACACTGTTGATAATGAGATTGGATTAATTTTCTCCTCAGTTTTGTTCAGACCCCACTCAAGATGGGAAGCTCCTTGTGTTGGACTCAGGCTTGGGGGGGCAGGGTTTAGAACTTTTGTCTAGATTGCTTAAGGCTGGGAGGAGAGGGATCAAAGTCATGCCCCCAGCTTCTCATTAAAATGTTTCCACCTCTCATTATAATATTGATGCTTCTCATTAATTGTTAACCAATCAGATTTGATTGCCACCCTCAGAAACACTCACTTTTCCAAGGGTATATAAGCAATTGAGTAGGTGTCATGAGGGGGTTTTGGCATTCAAGAACGGGCTTACCCCTTCAATTAATTGTCCACTAGGATAATTAATAAAAATTATTGATTACCCAGAAACTATGTCTCCTGAGCGTTTTCATGTCACAGTACATTAAAAACTTGCTAAACAAATACTTTGTGAGTTTGGGGGTGGAGAGAAATCATCACCAAATGGTTTAGATTAGGGAAGGCTTCCTAGAAGGGGTAGCATTTAGATGTGAAGTAATTCAGCATGTGAAAAGAAAGAAGAAAGACATTCTTGGCATAGGCAACAGTGTAAGCAAAGCCATGAAAATGGAAGAATCTGGCTGATGTTTGGGGGCCAAAGAGTTGGGCTTAAGGGAATAGAAAAGGATCCATGATTTTATCTGAGTATATGTTCCTTGCATAAATGTAGGTCCTAGCCTCTCTACCACTTAGTGGATTGTTTAATAAATATCTATGATAAAAAATTTTTCACCTAATGGCCAAACTTTTGGTCATCAGTCTCTTTAAATCTAGCTAGGTTGGACCTCATAGAACAATCTTTTGTTAGACACAACTTGGTAGGATCCTGACTAAGTTTGTGGTCCACAGTGGCATATCTCCATGTTGTGAGGAAGCCTTTGAACAGAACTTTAGTCCAGGTTGTTAATAGAAAAATAAATGTATAGATATACATACTTGATACTGGGTCTGTTGTTGAATCTTAGATTTGGAAGGAACCTCACAAGGCATCTAATCTGACACCCACCTAAAGTACAAATCCACTCTATATCATTCTTGACCAGTAGTTGTGTGACTTTGCTTAAATTCCACCAGAGAGAAGAAACTCAGCATCTCTTTAAGGCAGTTCACTTCAATCTGAGGTCTAATTGTTAGGCTGCTTGTCCTTTAGAGTTGAAATTTGCTTCCAAGTGTCACTAGTGGTCCAAAGGATATTTTCTCCTTAGGGACCAAAGAGAAGGGCTGTTAATGCCCGATTTCAGGATCTTTGTCCATGTCAGTGATCATACTGGAACTTAGTAAGAGCAGAGAACAGTAAGGCAGGACTATGCATATTCATTGAGGATGATTACCTAGAAAAATTACCCCAACCCTTCAGTCTTTCTCTTTCCCACCTCACTATAATTTTGAAATCCCTACGCAATTCAGTCACATAATGCACTGAAACTCTCTCTTCTAAATTAGTTTGTAGTGAGACAATTTAAGGACGTGTAAAGACTGACCAGTAACTGCACATTATCAAACTGTTACTATGCTACTTGTCGGATAATTAAGAGAGAAACTACAATTTATTTCAAAAACAGTCTGAATTGAGAGTTATTGTTAAAGTGTCAGGGAAAGAAATATTTTAATGAGTTTATGAACTGCCCAAAAGGAAGGCTTTGGGTCCTTGAGGAGGGATGAATTTTAAATAGTCTTTCTTAGTGTTCAGTGTTTATGTTTATGAGTATGTTTTGATGTAGAGGGAATTAAAGCCTGAAATGAAATCAGAGCTCATTAAGAATACCCCTCATTTGACAACTTCATCAAATTGTTCCTAGACTTACTTCTCTAAGGTATTGTCTTTATTTCACTGGTGGTGCTAGGATTTAACACAGCAATACATATATTCTGTGAGAGAGAGAGGGTGTGTGTGTATATGTGTGTGTGTAAAACACTATTCACTTCTGAACTTCCAGCCATAGTTATTTCTGTCAGTCAGTATACATTTATTAAATGTCTTCTATATGCTAGAAACTGTGCTAAGAGCTGGGAATGCAAATTAGAAAGACAGGCCCTGTCCTCAAGGGGCTTACAATTTGTTGGGGAAGACAGCACACAAAAGGAAGTTGAAAGAGGATTGGGGGCACAGAGATATGATGAAGTCTAGAGGAAGGCAGGCAAATTGGAAATGAAGAGATGTCTAACCTGCATACCCTCCTTAAATGGAGATTCTGGGACTCTCAGTCCTCAGATTGGAGGGGCCCTAGGAGCAGTGGACACTGATGAGGTGTGAGTTCCAGGGCTGATGTGATCTTGCAGGATGAAGAGGTTCCTGGAGCATATTGGAGAAGGCCAGGGGAATATAAAAATTCCCACGTGGGAAATCAAGAGATGGCTGACCTGGGTTCCCTCCCTAAATGGTTATCTGTATATTATGTTACACTTTTTCTGCTGAAATGTCTTTATATAGATTCCACAACCCTTTGAGTACTTGCAAAATGCTAAAACCTTATAATTAGAGATTGTTACTGGCACAGCTTGTCAGAACCCCATATGAATTAGCTGTTAAATTCACAAGACAAAACTTAAGGGAAAAAATTCCCCTTGTGTTTCTCTTAAGTTTCTGTCAGCTGACCCATTTTGACTCTGATTTTCTCATGTGACATTGAACCAGGAGCAGAATTTAGGAGAGCAAAAAATACCAATAAATACTTCCCAACATCCTTGCTTCCAAAATGGGGTAATTTGTGCATAAAGAAGTTTGAGAAGAGAAGCATTTACCTTTGACAGATGAAAAGAGAATGAAGGGGAAGGGAACAGACATAATAAGAGCGTGCTAGGAGGGGTGGCTAGGTGATGCAGTGAATAGAGTGTCGGCCCTGGAGTCAGGATGGACCTGAGTTCAAATTCAGCCTCAGACACTTAACACACTTACTAGCCGTGTGACGTTAGGCAAGTCACTTAACCCCAACTGCCCTGCCTCCCCCCCCCCCCAAAAGAGCCTACTATGTGCCAGGCATTGTGCCATGTACTTTACAGATATTTAATCTCATTTGATCTAGAAGGAATTAGAAAGAAAGTCATAATCCTGGTAACTTGTCTAAACCTAGGGTCCCCAACCAGAGATTTTCGGATAAATAATGTGATACCTACCAATATTATTTTACATGCCTTGAAAGCTCTTGAGAGCTTGCCATCAGTTACTTCCGACTGCCCAAATACCTGGACCGTCAAGTAGGTTATCCATGAGGAATCCTAGATCCCCAGAGAGGGCCCTCATCCGTGAGTATCAGGCACTTTCTTGAACTACTTTCATTTTAGTGGTAGTGAAGTTGTTTTGGAGATTAAGACTTGAATACTTTAAATAGATCAGATGAATAATATAGATCAAATAAAATGAGGGAACTATTGGTCTGCTACATCTTTCTCCCCAAATGTGATTAATTCAAACCAAATAACCCATCCAGCTTGATCCCAAATCTTCATATTGGTACTTCAGTATTCTAGGTCTTTCAAATTAGATCTACTCAATTTTTAGCAATCTCTGCAAATGGAGGGAAGCATATTTTTAAATGGACTTGATACTTATCTTTGCTCTCTGTGTTTGTTGTATCATTAAATATGCATGTTTTTAATGTTTAAAAATATTTCAAACAAAAGATGCTGCAACAATATGAAAACCTAACTCAAAATGAAGTGGAAATTTGTTGAACTTTTTCCGCATAGTCTCATACTGCTTGATCCCTTCCTTCACCAGGGGGATCAATAGCATTACCACTAAGGCAGATACAACGTCCAGAGTAGAGTTGACCTCTCTCTGAGTTTGTTTATTTGACTCATGCTTTTCCTAGGGCTGAGGAAGGTAATGAAACAATTTTGTTTAAAGGTCCTTTCCTAATATCTCAGCCCAACTGAGACTGGTTACTAGAAAAATAAGAGTGAGCAGAGACAAAAATAATGAAAATGGAGCAGTTAAGTGGGTGAGAATGTGAATTGAAAGCAGTTTTTCTCATCATACATGACTATAATTATTTTAGCTATAAGATTCTTAAATCTCAAATTTAAAATTTCTATCTCTACTATTTAGCAACTTCTTCCTTGTTGGATCATAAAATATTTACTCTTGAGTGACCCATTCTTCTCCTTTCAGTAGTATCTCCCTCTGTTTTTTTCCTTCTTTTCCCCACAAATGTAGTTGTTTCTTATTCTGTATTTTTGAAATGAATAGCTTTTGATTTTTTTTGATTCTTCTGGAAATTTGTACACAAACTAGATATTTTCAGGTTCTAATGGTCCCACAGTTTTTTTCTGGATGCTGTGTCTAATTTTCTGAATAACCACTGCAACTTTGAGGAATATACATAATTCTAGCTCTGCTACTCGTTACCTCTGTGTCTAGGCTTTTTTTTTTCTTTGACCTCTCTGGACCTCACTTTCCCTCACTTTAAGAGAAGGAAGTTGGATTGGGTGAACTCTTCTAAGGTCCTTTTATAGACCTACAGCCTAAAATCCTAAGATCCTTTTCCATTCTTAGAAGTGATTTAGTGAGTAGAGAGAAGCCAATGTAGAGAAAAACAGAAAACATCATGGATGGTGAGATGATAGATAAAGCATTTGATAGGGAAGTGTTTGGTTTTTCTTTTTTCTTGATAAAAAAAATTCCTCTGACAAATCATTAATGACATGACACATAAGAAGAGATCATCCTAAAATATTCAGTAGTAGTTATCACAAGCCCTAAATCTCCATTTCAAATATAGGTATTTAACTCAAGCTTATTCTATCTTTGGTATACCTCCTACCACAAAATTAAATTTAGTTTTCAGAAGTCAAGCAGAGATGAGTAGATGGTACAGAAAGAAATCAGGTTATAAGGTGGGATGGTAGAACACCTAGAACAGAATTTTCTCCTGAAATAAAATTTTACCTCTTGAAATAGGTGGCAACTTTAATAAAATTTTAAATAATTGTAAATGGTTGTTCTATTGTTTTACCCTTTACTTCTTTGGAATTGATCTTCTTAAAAATATTAAGTCAGGAATAACTTTTTTTTTTTCTCCAAAATGCACAGATTTCACAAGTCCAGGAAACACTCACTCATTCAGTACCCTCTGTTCCTTTGGCACTGCTCTAGATGTGGTTCCTAACTGCCAGGAGGTTATAATCTAATAGTGGAGATGATAAGTACACAAAATAACCGTACTACAAGTAAGAATGTGACCAGTGCCCAAGAGAGGCACCAAGAAAGTACTGTGAGTTTATGTTCCTGGAGTATTGTGTTCAGTTCTGGGTGTCTCAGTTTAGAAAGGACATTGATTATCTGAAGGACATCTAGACAAGGGCAGCTAGAATGGGGAAGATTCATTGAAGGAATTAAGAGATGTTTAGCTTGGAGAAGAGTAGACTAAGGGTAGAGGGGATGGGAATGTCATGATAGCTATTTTCAAATATCTAATGGAATGTTTTGTAAAAAGAGGGCTTAGATTTTGGTTCCAAAGGTCAGAACTAGGAGCAATGGGTAGAAGCTGCAAAAAAGGCAAAATTAGACTTGCTGTCAGTTGCCTCAGGAGGGAGTGGGGTTGATTGGCTTTTGTTGGAGAACTTCAAGCAAAGAATGAATGGCCACTTTTCAGGGATGCTGTAGGAATTTTGTCTTTGGTTATGGGTTCAAGGAGATGACCCTGAGATCCATTCTACCTCTGAAACTGTAATTTGGTGATTGCTTTTGGCTAAGGGGATAAAGGAATGCTTTACTTGAGGAAGTGGCCCCTGAATTGGATCTTGAAGAATAGGAAGGATATCAGTAGTTAGAGCTTGTTAGAGGGGTAAAGAGGGAGTGGGAGAGGAGAGGTAGAAAGGAACTGGATAAGAAAAGGGAAAAAATGAACACACACACACACACACACACCCCCATATTAAAGAAATATGTTAATAGCGAGACTTCAGATCTTAGTATGCTTTTGAGTTGGAATTGGTAAATTTTTATATTGTGATTCTCATTCTTTACAAGTAGTTTAATAATTAAGGACCTAGACTTGTGATTTTATTGCTATAGGTTGTTGTTGTTGGTTGTGTTTGTCCTTGGTTTTCAAAGATAACCATCGGGAAATGATGACGTAACTTGCAGTTGACTTTGATTTAAGTGAGGGAGAGCTGTACAAGGTGACCAGTCTCGTTTTCTCTTCCAGAGTCATCTGGATCCAGTGACCAGATAATTCCTCAGGATAACTGGAGATGACCCAGGATGCAGTGGGAGATCCTGGCCCTTATAGGCTAAGGCCTTTTCATGTACTCACTTAGAATGAGATAACACCATTCAGTGAATATGAACTCTTTAAGAAGTGAGTGGAGGGATGGCCCCTTTAATTAGAAAAGAAAGAAAAAAAAATCCAGCTGGGAGAAGACCCTAAGGGTTGCTGTTCCAGAGAGAAACAGTTACCTTTGGCATTTACTCTAAGCTAGGAGGGCCCAAAATACAGCGTTTAAGTGGAGCTTAGGCAGGGACCTGTGGTGGTCCGTTGCTATAAGTAACTCCCAGATGAGGAAATTCCCCTCTACCAATGCAAATTAGGACCTTCTCTCAGATTTATAGTAGGAGAACTGCCTAGAAAGTGGCCTTCCCCAGGATCACACAGCCAGTATTTGACAGAGGCAGGCCTTGAACATTTGAAGCGTTCTCTTACCCACTATACCTTGCTGTGTTCATTTTTACAGATGAGGAAAAGGAGGCCCAAGGCAGTTTGGTGACTTGCTTCAGAGATTACACAGGGATGAAACATCAGAAGCTTGATCTGAACCCAGGTCCTCTGACTTTATAGGTGGTGTCCTTCTGTTGTGCCACACCACTTCCTCCACTGAATGAAACACATAGCGAAAAAAAATCTGTACTCTGACTTTTCAGTTAGCAGTTTTATTTTTTTTGCTACAGTGCAGCTTTGGCGAAGAAATGATAGAATATGCTAGAGATATAATATGTTCTAGGTGACAGAACTGCAGAAATCTAGTGTCTGTTGCTTAGCAGCATGCCTGGGGACCTGTGAGGATTCCAAGACACTTCTGATAGCCTAGACAGTTCTGTGCTTCTTTAAGACTTGAAAGAGCATTTTAAATCTATTTTTTTTTTTGGACCAAAGACTCAAATATAAATGTTTATGAATTAGCACTGGGAGTTCATAGCACATATTTCTATATTTTTGTTTTCAGAACCACTAAAATTAAACTCTAATGCAATGCTACACATATAAATTTAGGACTATTTGGAATAGGTTTTTACAGCATGTATTCTAGCAAAGGTCTTACGAAATAAGGTATATGTCTGATGCAAATTTACTCCAGTGATTGATAGTAGGTTTACAATTCTTTGAGCTGTCTGGCAGAGCCTCAATATGAAATTCAGGAATTCTTTTTTTCTTTCTCCCACATCTAATTTACAGAGGAGTTATATCTACTTCTAGAAACCAGGAAAAAAAAAAGAACCGTTAGCCATATCATTTAGGACATTATAAATGCTTACTAGTGTATGAATTTTCTATTATATCTAACTATTTATTTCTTTTCCATTCTTTTGCTTTTATGAATTGTGGGAAGGAACATCTAGCTGAATAATTGGAATATATTGTCTGTTTTCAGTAGTTATCTTAGAGTAATAGATGTGTATATGTGTATATATATATACACACACACACACACACACACACACACACACACACACACACACACACACACGTTTTTCCTACCTCAGGTAATTATAACATATAACATTATCATATTCAAGACAATGTTGATTTTAAGTCAGAAAAATGACATACAGAGTTTAAGCTTAATTACTGAGTTTAAAAAAGATTACAGGAGAATCAGCTTGAAGCGGATTATGTCTGATAATGTCTTCAGACTGGGCCTATTAGATTCTTTTTGGTTTCGTAGGGTTTCTTGGTAGGGACATATGTAGTAAAATGATTGTTTGAAGGACCTCTGAGCCTTAATCTTACTGTGGCAGGTGTCCCAAAAGTCTTAGTGTAGTATTAAACTATTAAAATTTAATCTTGTACTACCTGTGTACAGTGGTGCCAGTTTGTGTTAGAAACCCTTAGAATCCTTTTTCATTATTTTCTGTGGCCACATTTAATAGGTCCAGAAAGAATAAATAAGGAGATATAGTCTACCTATATTACTCTACCCTTTCATATTATTAAGAAATAATCTAAACATTATTATGCTCACCTGCGCACTGATACTTACATAATAGATGCTGGTATTCAGGTCTTTAGATGATACTTAATTCTTTGATAGGTTAAGAAAAGTAGAGAGAAATATAGGAGTTGGGGTTCAGGATAGAGTGGGGGATGAGAGTGTCTGCTACTCTGAATAAAGTCTGAATCTTTTTCCTGTAGTAATTTTTGAACTGCTTTTTGCTGGTGATTTGTTATTAGACATTCCCAGATAAAAAGACATCATAGAATTGGGTGAATCTGTCAACATCTAGTCAGATAGGCCTTGCCATTCCATGCCATTATGTCTAGAACCATGTAATCTTACAACTTAAACTTTAGAAATTACTTTGGTGCAAATCCCACAATTTATAGTTGCGGAAACCAAAATACAGAGGGTTAAGTGGCTTGCTGAAGGTCACACAGGTTGTTAGGGGAAGAGCAAGAAGTAGAACCCAGGTCTGTAGACTCCTAATCCAATATTCTTTCCATCATACCAAGCTGCCTCCTCAACTATATTACCAGCTGCTGGGAGAGTATGGGAGGCATCTTCTTTTTTGTTGTTTTAAGCCTCCTTAGGACCATACCCAAGATCTATCTAGTTGATTCTTCTTGAATTGAATAGCATTGGAACATTAGAAAAAGGACATCAAATTATTAACAAGTCTATAAATGATGTCTTTATTATGAAGAAGCATTATGGTGTATGAACATGAGTCCTTTCCTGATTGTTGACTCATACAATAATAATAGTTCACATAAACATAGCACTTTTAACATTTGCAAAATGCTTTACTTGCCTTGTCTCATTTGATCCTCACAACAGACCTGTGCCATAGGGTGCTATTATTATTTCCATTTTAGAGATGAGAAAACTCAGGCTGAGGTAGTGTTTGAATCAAGAACATTCTATCTATAAGTACATTACTCTATCTACTATATCATGCTGTTCTACCTACCTTCTGAATATATTTCATCTGTAGAAGTGTCATATTTAGTGACTACAGATGCCGAGAGAGTCCCAGGAATGACATTTTGGAATAATCACTACAATGTATAGAAACTATATCTTCTGTAGCTTCGGGGCTCATCCAGTGAAGACAGTAAACCTCTCTAGGACCCTAGAAGGTAGTTACTCTATAACTATCTGTAGGTGGTGACCATTTGCCAATCAGGGATGTACTAGGCATCCTACACTGTATGCCCAGAGGGACAACCTGAAGGCATGTCAGATTGAAGACTGTGTCTGAGAAGCTTATCTTGACCCTCCCAAACAATGTGAGATAGAGCATGGCATATTTAGAAGGCTATTATTCTGAGCTTGAAGCCCAAGTGTGGTCACAACTGGGAAAGATAAGCTTTCCAGGTAAGGCAGCTGTTATTAGCCAGAGGACATGACAAATATACCCAGAAGCACACTTCCAGTTGGTCTTCTAAGATTGATGTGTATGGAAAGTTGCTGATTTACAGTAGGCCAGACTTCTCTAGAGCATCTGAGAGATAACTATGTTCCCTATATATATATATATATATATATATATATATAGGAACATCTACAACTCTGCAGTGATTTTGAAAAAAGAGCAGAGAATAAATCAAGTAAAAGTTTTGGGTGGGGTCTAATGAGAGAAAATGCCCAGACTTGAGAATTGGAGTGTCTTGTTCATGGAACAACAAGGAGGTCAGTGTCACTGGATCAAAGATTATGTGGATGTGTAAGTTATAAAAAGACTAGAAAGGTAGGAGGAGGCTAGGTTATAAAGTTCTTTGAGTGCCAGAGGATTTTGTATTTGATCCTGGAGGACCCAAAACTTTCAGTGGTTAAGATCCTTTGAAGCCCAGTACTTTCACCATTTAGTATCTGTGTGATGTTGAGGAAATCACTTTACCTTATTGGGTCTCAGTTTCTTCATCTGTAAAATGTGGATATCTTATTACCTAACTCACAGGGTTGTTGAGGTAATGCCAGCAGAATACTTTACAACCTGGGAGACTGGATTGTTGGAGCCTTGAAGAGTAAGTAGTAAGAGAGTTTGGAAGGGTGAGGTTTTTGGATAATGAGTTCCATTTTGGACATGCTGACTTAAAGACTTCTATTTGTGTCTAGTTTGAAGTGTTGGAAAGGTAGTTGGGGACATGAGACTGGAAGTGAGCAGAGAGGTTAGAGCTAGATAGAAAGATTTGAGAATTATCAGGCAAAAGGTGGTAATTAAATCCATGAGATCTCTTAAGTAGCACTATTATAGAGGGAGAATAAAGGACAGAACCCTGTGGGACACCTGCAGTTAGTGAACATGACTTGGATGAAGATACAGCAAAGGAGACTAAGGGGAGGGGTAAGATAAAAAAGAGGAGAACCAGGAGAGAGGGGTGTGCCAAAAAACTAGAGAGAAGAAAGTACCAAGGAGAAGAGGGTGAACACCAGTGTTAAAGTCTGCAAATGGGTCAAGAAGAATGAGGGTTGAAAAAAGACCACTGGATTTTGCAGTTAGGAGATCACGGGTAACTTAGGAGAAAGCAGTTTCAGTGGAGTGAAAGGTCTGAAATGGAATTCTTGGGATAGGGGGCTGGGGAGGGAGTTAAGAAAAGAGTGAAAGGAAAGAAAGTGGAGGTAAACAGCTTTTCCAGGGGCTTGGCCACAGGGGGCAGAAAAGATACAGCACAGTAGTTAGTAGAAATGGAAGGATCAAGTGTGGAGGGGTGAGGATGAGGGAGGCATGGGCATGTTTGTGGACAGTAGGAAATGAGCCAATAGATAGAGAGAGATTGAAGGTAAGTGATAAGAGTATTGATAACTGAGAGGGTAGTCTGTTTGAAGACATGGTTTGGAATGAGATTACTTGTACAGGCAGAAGGCTTTGCCTTGGTAAGGAATAAGCCCACCTCATTGTGTGAGACAGGGGTGAAGGAAGAGGAAGCAGCAGAAGGCATCTGAATGGAAGGAGATGATGAAAAAGAGAAAGGAAAGAATAAGCTCATGAAGCCTCAGTTTTTTTTTCTCTAAGATACGGGGCAAGATTCTCAGCAGAGAAGGTGGGGTAGGGGTAGGGAAAGCCACAGCATGTTTGAGGGGGGTTGAAAAGGTTTGGAAGAGCCACTGGAGCGATAGTGAGTTGAAAAGGGAAGTTTAGGGGTTGCCTAGCAATCCCAGTTGAGATTGGCCCAGTTGAGATTGTTTTACATAAATTTATAGTGGACCCAGTCAGAATGGTTGTGTGATTTTCTCCACCTTTGTTCAGCAGCATGGGTGGAGTGAAGGCAGCAGGTATCAGACTAGGTGGCTGCTGGGGTCTCTTACAATTAATTCTCAGATTCCGTTATTCTGTTTTTCTTCAGTAAACAATCATGGAGTCTGCTGTCCATAGCTAGAATTCAAGGATTTCTGGGAGCGCATTTTATTTCTTTGCTTGAGAAGGAGTCTTTAGGCTTTACCAGGCAGCTACAGGGATTTGTGACACAAAAAAAGCTTAAGAACCTTGATCTAGTCATTGATTTTGAAGCATCAGTCATATGAAAAAGAGTTACTCATTTGTTCTCTTCTTTTTTACCACTGCTTGTTCAACACCCACTTCTTTATAAAACCATCATTCATTTCTGCTCTGAACATCTTCATGGCAGCTTAGTGCTGAATTAAATTAGGTCTTTGAAGAAGTCAGAAAAATCCCTATCAGTCACCAGAGTGAGACTTGTGTCAGTGTGGATTGATCTACTAGTGCATGACGATTTCTTATGCACCTAACAGATATTTTGTTGACTTTCCTAGATAAGCTTTTAAGCAGTTTTTTTTTCCCTTTTGGTTCAAACTCATGTATTCTTCAGTACAGTATACTTTTGGTATGAAAATTCCTTTAGGATTTAGAGAATCATAGATAATATAGAGTTGGAAGTGATCTTAGGAAGGCATTGAGTCCTATTCCCTCATTTTTCAGATGAGAAAACAGGTTGAATTTGGTTCAGTGATTTTCCCAGGGTCACACAACTTAGGATTTGAACTCAAATTTTCCTGACTCCAAGCCCAGCACTCTATTCACTGTGTCATGTACCTAAATCTTAAAGAGTTCCCTGTGTCACTAAGAGGTTAAAGGCTATATTTGATCTGATGTTAAGATACTATTTTGAACCATATTAACAACCATACTCAGGACTGTTCTTACAAGTAGGTGGAACAGATAGCCCTTAATATAGCATGATTTCAGGAATCTCAGGCAGAATTCTGCCCAGCTTTAGTCTTTCCTTCCCCTCAAGTTCACAGATGACTGAAATTCTGCATCTAGTGATTCTTTCCTTTGGCCTAAGGCTCTGACCCTTTTCGAATGTGGATACCTTAGCTGGAGGTAAAGGTCCTAAATTTTATACTTTAATGTGAAATAATTTGAAATTCTTTCTTGAGGGCAGATTTTCACTTGTGAAAGTGTGAGGCTAGTTTGAGGGCACAAAACACTGAGTGTACCAGTATCTTAAGTGGGTAGAATATTGGTTGTGTCATTTAGGGGAGAGGGAAAAGGAATAGAAAGGGAAGAAGAATGGATGTGTAGTGACTTTTCTTACCTTGACTATGGTGTTTGTCCTAAACTAAACTAATTCAAATAATTCTTTACATTCCAGCAGAATTTGGAGTTGGAGACCCTAAGTTCAAATCCCAGGTCTCCTATTTATAAACCGGGTGACCTTTGGTAGGTGACTTTGTCTGAGCCTCAGTCTGCTCATCAGCAAAATGAGGAAGGAGACTGAATGTACTCCATGATCTCTAATGCCCCTTCTGATCTAGAATCCATGGACCTCATCTACTGATCTACTTTCGTACCTTATATAAAGTATAATTCAATCTTGCACAATTTAAAATTATTCTGCTAACTTAATTTTAAAAATATTTATGGTATCAAAAGAAGGGAAAATGTTTTATTTAGAATCATGAAATCTTATTGTTGGGAGAAATCTCATCAAGTCCTGCCCAATGTATAATTCCCCTCTACATCATCCCAGATAGGTCATGGTTCCTCTAAAAATGTATTGACAGGAATTACCTACAGCTTCAGATGTTGTAATACAAGCTGTGCTGACTTTCTGTGGCTAGCATATGCATGTGGGACTTTTGTTGTAAAGGGGGTTATTATTGTGGTTTTTAACCTTTTAAGTTGCTTAGTGGTAAAGATATTTTTAACTGAATTCTGTTTCTTTAGAAACTGACTGAATTTTAACCCTCATGCCAGAATCATTGGACTGAACTATAGGCCTTGCCCAAAGATGTGGTCTGACTAGTGGGCCACCCTGGACTCAAAATTTATATTACTGTGGCTTAAAATCGAATTATCCTTCCCCACCTCCCCCATCAGCCACAGTTAAGCTTGCTGTTAACTAACCCTCCCCAGATGATTTCTTCTAAACTATTGTCTAGCCACATTCTTTGTCCACATGTTTGATTTTTTAAAAAACTCTAATGGCAGGAATTTTTTTTGTCTCTAGTACATTGTGTAGCATTTGTCTTCCCTTTGGATCCTAATTCTGTCTTCTACTGTATTCCCTATGCTTTTCATCTTTGCATCAATTAAAATTTGCTAAGGAGTCTGCCGTCTGTCAAAGTCACTGATAAAAGCGCTAAAGCCTGGAGGACTGTTACTGGGGACTTCTCTCCTGTTTGACATCAGTTGAACTTTTCCACAAGTTATCCCTCTATTTTGTAAAAATATATTGAGAAATTTACTAGTGACAATTGTGTGTAATAATTTCCCTAACTGCTTTTTATATTGCTGCTTTTATTGTGTCTGATAAACAGCTAATGTACAAAATTTTCTATTTATTTTAGTTGCTTAGCATTTACTTGTGAAATCAGGTTCGTAGATACTGGATCGGAAGGGCCATTAGAGATCATGGTGTGTATTCAATCTCCTCATTTAACAGATGAGCAAACTGAGGCCAGAGAGACCAAGTCACTTGCCAAAGGTCACACAGTTTATAAACAACAGGCCTGGGATTTGAACCTAGAATCTGCAACTCCAAATCCAGCTAGAATTTAAACACTGTTTAATTTAAATTGAACAGTTTAGGACAAGCTCATCATAGTTAAGAAAAGTCACTATACATTCATTCTTCTACCATTTCTGTTCCTTTTCCTTCTCCCCGAAATGACACAACTACTGTAGGGAGTGTGCTAGATTTGGAATCAGGAAGATCTGAGTTCTAATCATGCCTCTGACATAATACATAACTGAATAATAATAATAAATAATAATATAATTAGGTCAGTAAAGCTAACTAGTGTTTATATAGTACTTACCATGTGCCAGGCCCTGTGCTAAGCACTCTACAGATTATCTCATTTGATCCTTGCAGCAACTTTAGAATGCCAGTACTATTATTATCTACTTACAATTGAGGAAACCAAGACAAATGCTACTTGCCCGAGGTCACATAACTAGTAAGTGTCTGAAGCCAGATTTGAATTTAAATCTTCCTGATTCCAAGCCCAGCACTCTAGTCCATGGGCCATCATGGGGTCTAGATCTGTGACCCTGGGCGAGTCACTTCCTCTATAAAATGAGAATAATAATAGCACCTGCCTCACAGCGTTGTTTTATAGATCAGCTGCAATAACTTACACTTGTAAAGCATTGTACAAACCTTAAAGTACCAACTATCGGCTGCTTAATTAGAACTATGATTTTCCTTGGGAGGAACTCCTTATAATCATGAAATCACAGGTCTTGGCTTCCCCCTACTCCAAAATCAATTATTCAGCTCTGAAAATATTTTACCAAAATTAACAAGCATGTAAAAGAAACAAGGGGAAGCTAGGTGGTGCAGTGGATAGAGTGCTGGGCCTAGAGTCAGGAAGACCCAAGTTCAAATTCAGCCTCCGATACTAGCAGTTTGACCATGAGCAATTCACTTACCCACTTGTCTCATGCTCCTCATCTGTAAAATGTGCCAGAGAAGAAAATGGCAAACCCCTGCACTATCTTTGCCAAGGAAACCCCAAATAGGGTCCAGAAGAGTCAGACAGGACTGAAATGGCTGAACCACCACAACAAAAGAAACAAATTCAGTTCTTCCTAGTCTAAATGGAAAGAAGAGTGACTAATGAGTGCAAGTTGAAGGGCGGCTGATTTCTGCTGGATCTGAGGGAAATTTTCCTGATAATTTTAGCTATACAAAAGTGGATTGCTGCTTCTATACACGATGTTTCAGCTCCCCATCTCTTTGCCTTGTCCCATGCCTGGAATGTATTCCCTCTGCCATTTTGAACCTTGTTTTCTTTGAAATTCAACTCACACACTCTACCACATACATGAAACCTTTCCTGATGTCCCACCCCTTTTAGCTGCTCCTCCCCCCAAATTACCTTGTATTTATTTTATATAGATGTTTTTTATAATTGGATGTGCATGTTGTCCTCCATGAGAATGTAAGCTCCTTGAATGCAAGAAAAGATTTCATTTTGGTTTTGGTATCTCAGTGCCTAACACATGATAAGGGCTTTAAAAATGGTTGTTTGATGGATAACTGTTTCCCTTCACTAGAGGTCTAAATGCAAGGGAAGGGGCTTTGTGACGACTTTGGGGAAATAATGTACTAGGAGTTCTTGTTCAGATGCTTATTAGGCTAGGTGGCCTCTGAATTCCCTTCCAACTCTGGAATTCTGTGATTCTATGATTCTTTAAACCACAAAACTATCTTAACACTTGAGCTTGGATTGTTACTAATGAATAGGGAGGATAGTGAAATAGACACAGATGTTTGGCTTTGGTTTTTTGGGGTTTTTTTTGCCTCTGGTATTCTATGCTTATTTAAACATACTGAGAACAGTTTAGGATTACTTTAAACAGAATTGGGTGTCAGTAATGTCAAAGGCCCAAATTAAAATTTTAAAGCAAGATTTGTTTGAAAGGAAATGTGCTCCCAAGAACACCTGCCACCTGCCATGGTTAATTGGATACAGCTGGTACCAAACATGACTTTAATGTTTGTTTTTAAATTTTAGTATTTTGGTAAACTACTGTAAATTATTGGCTCAAAAGAGCATACAAATTAAAAGAGGAGTTACATAATTCCATCCCACTCCTTAGTTTGCAATTTTACGTAGCGAATACTTGCTCATGGAGCATGGATTGAGTGTTAATTACATGTGTTCAGAATGCACGTAAAGGAAGGGAGCAAGTTACTGTTTTTGTGAAAACCTTTACTTGTTTTTCATGAACATCTAATGATGCATCAGATCACAGTAGTACTTTGCAACGACTTTCTTACTTTAAAATAAACAAATAAAAGAACAAAAAAGTACCAGCTCTTGCACACTGGCCCCCATAGAAACAAAACTTACACATTTCATATTGCCTAGCACTTTATCTTTGCAGAGTAGTTTTCAATACATGCTAGTATTCTGATTCTTCTCAATACCTTTAAATGGCATTGCCTGTTTGGTATGGTTGGTGATTATGCAGGTTCTAGGAATCTGAAGTCCCCCAGGAGTAAAATTATTATCAGGAGTTAGTAATCAAAGGGGCAAAAATACAGCCTTTGTTCAATAATGCTTTTTCCTGTTTGGACGCTGAAAGCAAGAAGGGCAGAGCAGGGTGAGCTAATTAAGGTTATAATGAAGTAGTGAAAGTCATATTTAAGCATGGGCACAATTAACACATTACCATCAAGGCTGATACAAGAAAAACCATCAGTATCTAAACTTAAAATGGCCAAGAGGTCAACTGGTACATGTCAAAGGTTGTTCATTAAAGAAATGGATGCACAACTTTGGCAACAAATGAGACTCAGAGGAATTGCTCTGTATTCAGGCATAAGGTAGAGACTGGAGAAATCCGGTATTTCAGGGTTATGGCATTGAGAGGCCAACTTACCTACTGTGCCTCAGGAAATGTAAATACTTTTCATGAGAAAAAGAAACCCATGGGACAGGTGAAAGGCAGAAAGCAAAGTTACCTGGGGCTTAGAGTACCAGGACTGTTCCCAGGATGTCTCTTGTTCTTTGCTTCTAGGGCAATCTGTTCTTGCCTGTCCTCTTATAGGGAAGGAAGGACTTAGTGTCACCATCAGATTATTGATCATAGGAGTAGATCAGAAATGAGAGGGTGGCTGCTGAGTATGTCCAGGTATTTTTCATCATCACTAAAGATAAACTTGAATTAAATAGCTTAAAACTAAAGAAGGAATCTTAGCTATAGGATAAAATAGGAAAGCCTTTTAACGAGGCAGTGGTATGAGGAAACCCAAGTCTTTAGTGACCTCCCACAGGTCTCTAAAAGCCAGATATATTCTAGAATTACTTCAGTTAATCAACATGTTTTTATTAAGCACCCACTATAGGCACTGGTGATAAGAACATGAAAGCAAAATTGTCTCTGTATGAAGCAAAGAGAAACTGCATGTTCTCTAGGGGACAATACTTGTGGAGAGAGAAAGCATATACAGACAGCAAGCTAACTTAAACAAACCCACGATTGCTGCGCTGCATTTGTGTTACCTTTGAGCCAAAGAGGGCAGTGTATTTTAGGGAGTTGTGGGAAGAAGGGGAGTTTTTGAGTTTTATTAGGATGAGGGGCAAAGGAAATCATTGCTTCTCCAGTCAGTCAGAGAAGGTGTGGTTGAGGGACTGGGATTTGGAAACTACTTGAGTTGAAAGAAGGTAAAAAACCATCCAGCTCCAGTGGGAATAAAGTTGTGTTCTGTGCTTTGCATACAGCCTGACCAAGAGTTTAGAAATAGGATTGGGAAAGTCACAAGAAAGGGCCCCAGACTTGGCATCAGAAGACCTGGGTTTGATGCTCAGACTTGCTCCTTACGAGCTATGTGGCCTTGAGTAAGTCACTTCTCTGGGCCTCACATTCTCCAGCCACAAAATAAGAGATTTTGGATAGTTCATTGTTAAGGTTTTTCTCTGCTTGGACAAATCTAGTCCTCTCTCTGAGCTTCAAATCCTCATCTGTAAAAGAAGAGTACCTATATCACAGGAAAGCACTTGGCAAGCCTAAAATATTAGATGATTATAAATTATTATAATTCTGTTTTATATTGTATAATTTTATGTTATATTACTTCATAGATAATATGTATCACATCATGTCATGTCACATTACATCGTGTCATCTGATAGTAAGTTGTTGTTGTTTTTTTTCTGAGAGGCTAAAGGAGTAGCCTGGGAAGTCACAGAGATGAAAGTCATTTGTTGTCACCTCTCTCACCTTACTGATGAGGAAACTGAGACTTGAGGAGGTTATGCACAGTTTTTAACAAGGGTGCACAGTTAACTGCAGAGCTGGGTAGTAACAATAATAATAGCAGATTTATGCGGGGCTTTAAGATTTGCAAAGCCCTTGGCATAAATTATCTCATTTGCTCCTCACCAGAAATCCTTCAGGTTACTGCCATTGTCTCAGGAAAACTGATGCTGAGGGAAGTTCGGTGATTTGCTCAGGATCACATAGCTAGGAAGGAAGGGTCTGAGGCCAAATTCAAACCTAAGCCTACCCTGACTCCATTGTCGCAGGCTGCTTCTGCAGAGCCCAGGTTCAAGAAGCACCAACTTGAGGACATTTGTGGGGTCATAGAATCATTTGGTCAGGATTACCCAAGGAATTAATTAAGTCAACATCAGAGGCTGTTCTGAGTCTTAAATTGCTGGGCTTAGAGAATTATGGAGCGTGTTTGCAGCTGCATGAGCAATCGTATGTCTGTCTCTGTAGACCATAGAACCATATACATAGAGATGGAAGATTGCTCAGAGGCCTTCTTGTCCAGCCTTCTCAGTTTATAGATGCCCGGGGAAGTTATGCAACTTGCTGGTGGTCACAGAGGTCATAAGTATCAGAGATGAGATTTGAACCCTTCTGATTACAAATCTTTTTACTCCATAATCAGTATTCTATCTACTTTCTGCCCTTTAACCAGCTGGATTTTTTTAAAGTAGTGCCTGTAAAGCCACACAGGAGCAGCTTTCCAGGGGAATGCTGCTGCGAACAGCTTTTCAAGATTCTGATTACACAGTATAATGAACACTCTATTTATTCAATAACAAATCAGAGCAAAACAATCACAGAAAATCAAGGTACAGCATTCACAATGTTACCACTTATCACAGAAAATCAAAATACAGCATTGACAACAACTTACCACTAAAATGGCCACATAGTTTTCACCACAGTGGTCACACAGTTTTGAGCAAAGTACAGTCATTTAGTCAGTCACTTAGTAACTCAGTCATTCAGTCAACTCAGTCATTCAATCATCCTTAAGGAGGCTTGTCACAAAATACAGTAGTCAAAGTTCTCCACTCATGGGGCACATTGAGTTACAAATCAGTCACTATTCAGTCATCATTCACTATTCAATCATAAGAAAATACACAGGCCATCCACCCCTCTGTGACAAGTAAATCACAATTTTCTTGGTCAGTACACAGTATCTAAGCAAAGACTTCTTTCAGTTTGACCTGGGGTAAGCTCTCAGATAACTCTAGATCCCTTTCCATGGTCCCAGCTCCTACCTGGATTCACCAAACTGTCACCTGGGTTCAAAAGCAGACAGCTCCAAGTTCCTTGTCCAGCTCTCCGTGCTGTTCCTGTTCCACACTGAAGCTCACAGTGTCCAGTCCACCTTAAATCCTTCACAGTCTCTGTTCCCAAAAAGTCAAGGCTTAACAAAAGCCTTAACAAAGCAAGGCTTAACAAAGCCACAGACAAAATACCGGCACCACAGTCATGCTTCCTCAGTCTTGTGCAGCTCCAACTGGCTCTTGGAAATCCTCAGCAGCTCTTGAGCAGCTCCTCCTGGCCCTCCTTCAGCACCATAAGGTCCATTCAGAATCACTTTATACAGCCTCCACGTGGCTTGCTCCAAGAAATTCTGACTTTCCCAGCTAGTGTTTTTCCTTATATATAGTATTGCTCCTCCTTGTTCAGCCCCTTCCTGTTATGTCAGCAGCAAGAGTTCATACCTTCTATTTCTTTAGCAGAGGCTTAATTGGAAACTAGGTGCTAAGTACCTGTCAACTTAGCAATACAAAGTTATCTTCAAATTTCATTACTATTACAGTGCCTAAAGGCAGAAAATAAGTAAGAGTAAGAACCTGAAGTTCTGTTCCGATCAGATTAGCCCCACCTTCATGTAAGTTGGCATCAACTTTTTATATACTTTCTGCCATGCTTAGAAGAGACTTACCACTATTTCCATCCATTTAAACCCTTCTTTTTTTCTTCAGGACAGTCACAGGTGCTGTTTTTCCCAAGAAACTTTCCTGCACACTCCTTCCCTGCCCTCTCTTCCCCACGCCACAATAATATCTCCCACTACTTGTTTCTTGTAGAAATGTTGCCTTATACTCTTATAACTTGTTTCACACTAATTTGCCATGTGCTGTCTTCTCCTTATTAGATTACAAGCCCTTTGAGGGCAGGCCATTGAGTTAATCCAGTCTTCACTTTGCTCCTTACACTTGACATTCTTTGTTTCATCTCTGTGCCCTTTCACTGACTGCCCCAATGCCTGTAATTTACTCCTTCTTTGCCTCTTATCTGATAGAATCCTTCTCTAACTGCTAGTGTTCTTCCTCCCAAAACACTTTTATTTATTTTGTATTCTGAATATATTCACTCATTCTCTCCTCCATTAAGCTGCTGCTTCATAGCTTGAGTTTTGATGACAGTATTCTCTCTTGGTTTGTCTTCTCCCATTGATTTTTCTCAGTCTCCTTTGCTGGATGTTCCCTAAGGGTTTGTCCTAAGTCCACTGCTCTATTCTCTTTCTTTCTGTACTCTTCTTTGGTAATCTTATTAGCTCCTACACTTTTAACTTCATCTGTATGCAGATAATTCCCTGATCTCTATATCTGCCTTTCCCTGTTTCTCTCCCTGTCTGAAATTATCTATCACTAACCATTTATAAGAAAGTAGTCCCTAGCCCCCCCCTTAATTCGTTTCTCCTTCTACCCAGTTGTCCTCCAAGTCCCACTCCAGCTCAGCCCACCCTTCTACTGAATCCTTTGTAATTCCTGTTCTATAGGGAACAAACTTCTCTTTATTCTAGACTTTTTTTTTTCTTACCCCTTGACTCTGTTATCTGTCGGACACCTAGCTTCCCTTTAAACAACACGGTATCTTCTAGCTATCCTCTCCAGCATTGGATGATACCTTCTCTTGACACCCTAGTGGTGGTCAGTCTAAAATGTAGACAAGTGGTTGAGCAAGATGAGGTCTGACAAATGACCATTATATTTAGCAACATATTTAGTAACTTTGCAGAAAGCATTTTCAATTGAGCAATGAGATTGTACGTAGAAGCCAGCTTGCAAAGGATTGAAGACTAAGTAAGGGGAGAGGAAATGGAGGCACAGTGAATGTAGGATTTTTGTTCTATTTTGGCTGAGAAAGGGAAGAAAGGTGGTAGGTTGAAGAGATTATAAGGTCTAGTGAAGGTTTTTAAGAATGGGAGTGACTTGGACATCTTTGAAGGTAGCAGGGAAGGACTCAGCTAGATGGATTAGTAGATAGAGAGCTATAGCTTAGGGTCTTGAACATTTGAGTTCAAATTGTGTCTCAGATACTTACTGTCAGTACAACCCTGGGAAAGTCACTTAACCTCTGTCTGCTCCAGTTTCCTCAGCTGTAAAATGGGTATAATGAGTACACTTATCGCCCAGGGTTATGGTGAGGATTAAATGAAATATTTGTAAAGCACTTAGCATAGTACCTGACAATAGTAGGTGGCTAAGAAATTGTTTCCTTCTTTCCTTTCCCACAATTTGATGGGAAGAGTGATGGTTTGAGAGAAAAGGATATGATTGAAGATGAAATCTGCTGGAGAAAATGGGATAGTATGGGATCAAGTATACAGGTAAAGGGCTTGACCTTGGCAAGAAGAGCCACTCCTTTTTTTTTTTAAGTTTAATTTGCATCATTAAAATTTTCTCTTTTATTAAGTCAAGATAATCTACAAAATAATAAATCAAACTCCAATTTATAGTGTTTGCTGATTTCTGAGGCATAAATTGCTCATACTGAAATTTAACAGTTGACTCCTGTAAACCTTCTTGTGCCTTTCATAGATTTCAAACTCCTTAGAAGAAGGGACTCTTTCATTTTTGTCTTGGTATCTCCAGCACCTAGCACAGTGCCTCATACTTAGTAAATGCTAAATATACACTTATTGACTTACTGATTCACAATCCAATTTTTTTAGACAGAAGTGTTTCATTATTTAACTTTTTTCAACTCATAAAAAACCCTCTTTTTTCCTCTGCCTACATCCCTCCGCTATTGAAAAGGAAAGAAAAACAACCTCCTTGTAACAGATATGCATAGTCAAGCAAAATAAATTCCATCGTTGGCTATGTCCAAAAAAAAAAAAGTCACATTAAGCATCTTTAGTCTCTCATTTCTTTGACAGAAACATGCTTCATCACTGGTCTCCTGGGAATCATGGTTGATCATTGCATTGATTAGAGTTCTTAAGTCTTAAAAACTACTTTGTTTTTCAAGTGTTCTTACTGTATAAATTGTTCTCATGTTTCTGCTTACTTTTCTGCATCAATTCATACACCTCTTCCCAAATTTCTCTAAAACCATTTTTTCATCATTTCTTATGACATAATTAGTATTTCAATACATTCAATACAATGATGAGCACTTGAAGGACCACCTCTTTACCAGAGAATGAGGGAAAAGAAGAATGAGTAGGAAGAGAATGGGGGAAGGAACTTGTGTCAGATGGTCTGTTTTCTCAGTAATGTTAGAAAATGAGAGATGGAGAGAGAATAGAAGGTCCAGAATAGCTTCTATGGGGATTGAGTCACTTAGAGGAAATAAAAGGACTACCTTGATGAATAAGGACCCAGGTAAAGTTGTATAACATGGATTTGCAATGTTATCTGGTCATATGGTTGTGAGAATTTCTCTAGCTGTACGGTGGCATGTAAATTGGAGCAAAGGAAACAGATGGTAGGAGTAATCTAGGGCTGAGATTTATCACACAAAAAAGTACAGCAATAGGACAAGGAGGACAATTGATTCAGTGTAGACTTGAAGTGGCTAATTATTGGATTGATTTTAAAGAGGGAGCAAAGTGAAATCAGAGTGGGGAAATGGTCTGAGAAAGTATTGAGATCAGTGAAAATCTTGATGAGGACAAAGAATAGGCTTAAGAGAGCTGTTGTCTGTCCTTCATTCTCGAAAAGGACCATGGCATCAGAAAGGTGATACCATGACTTGCGAGAGAGAGAGAGAGAGAGAGAGAGAGAGAGAGAGTGTGTGTGTGTGTGTGTGTGTGTGTGTGTGTGTGCGTGTGCACATGCATGTGTGCACATGCATGTGTGCAAATGAATTGGATTTAAGTGAGGAAGAACTGTGAAGTCACCAGTCTCACTTTCTCCTCTGGAGTCAGATAAGGGAATATCAGTTACCATGACTTTGTTCCTTTCCCCATTTATTCAGAAAACTCCCATTTCTATCTGTGGAAGTCTCTCTTCAAGCTCTAACTAACTTCTGCCTTGTTCATAATGCTTTCTCTGACAACTCTTCCTGCCCCACTCCTAGACAAATGTGATCCTTTCTTTCCTAAATTTCTAAAAGAACTTTGTGTAGATCTCCTTTACACTTTTCTCAGTTATTTCTATACTTGTCTCCCTTCCAATTAGATTGTAATCTTGAGAACAGAATCTCTAATATATCTAGTTTATATCACCAGCATCAAACACATTTATAAATTTTTAAAAATGAATTAAAAAGAAAAGGCAAATTTTGGGAAAAGGTGGTGAAAAAAATAGTAGGGATTGGTCACAGATTGCCTATATGGGCTAAAGGACAATGAAAAGTCAAAAATTGCTCTACTGTTTCTTACTTTAGAGAAAGATGGAAGGTGTGAAGAGAAGATAGCCAATTTTATTTATTGCGTTTAATTAGAGTTAGTGGTTAGAAGTTCAGTGTGATGAGTGTTATAGATCAACTACTATTTGATTCTGTCTGATAGACATAGTCCCATGTAGGACAAGATTGAAAAGAAAAAGGCAATAAGGGAAGATGATGCATGTCATTTGTATGTCAGTGGCAATTGAACCCACATGAATGGTAAATATCATTAAAGATGTGGGTGCAGATATCGTTTTCATTCATGTGAAAGGGATTAACAAAGAGCCATAGCGTACATTGATGGTAATGCCCAGCAAGGTAGGAGGCAGTCTGACAGGGATTTCACAGAACGAGATGAAGGGGGAAAATGACATTAAAAAGGAAACTTTAAAATGTCAACGAGACAAGATACACTGATGTTCTCTTCCAGGACCTCTTTGAAATACAGTATCTGAAGGGCTACTCTTCTTTTTCTACTTTTGTATTTGGATCATACAGATGAAACTTCAGAAAAGCAAAATAAAAACTAAGAAAAGAAGGAAAAGAACCATTTTCAGAGATAGGAATATAGGCTCAGAAGAGATAAATCACATATAATTTCTAGAAAAAGCCTCGTGGAAGATGAAAACAAGGTCTAGATTTTGTAATGAATAGCTCACAAATATGTTGAAGAGTAACTAATTTACATATTGATTTAGCAGCTTACATCCAAATGGTTGACTGTCATTATGGCATGGCCTCTTAGACAAGAATATGTTATGGTACAGGGGATTACCTCTCTGTTTTCTCTTTTTTCTCCCCACTTAATAGTATTTTAGTTTTTTCCAATTACATGTAAAGATAGTTTTCAGCATTTACTTTTATAAGATTTTGAGTTCCAATTTTTTCTTCCTCTCTCCCTTCTCCCCTCCCTGCCCAAGACAGCAAAAAATCTGATATAGTTTATACATATGCAATCATATTAAAACATTTTCACATTAGTCATGCTGTGAAAGAAGAATCAGAACAAAAGGGGAAAACCTCAAGAAAGAACAAACAAAAAAGAGAAAATAGTATGCTTCAATGTGCATTTTGACTCCATAGTTCTTTCTCTGGCTTTTGATAGCATTTTCCAACATGAGTCTTTTGGAATTGTCTTAGAGCATTGTATTGCTGAGAAGACCTAAATCTATCAAAATTTCTCACTGCACAGTGTTGCTGTTCCTGTGTACAATATTCTTCTGGTTCTGCTCACTTCACTCAGCATAAGTTCATGTAAGTCTTTCCTGGTTTTTCTGAAATCAGCCTGTTTATCATTTCTTATAGAACAATAGTATTCCATTATATTCATATACCACAACTTGTTCAGCCATTTCCCAACTGATGGACATTCCCTCAATTTCTAATTGTTTGCCACCACAAAAAGAGCTGCTATAAATATTTGTACATATGGGTCTTTTGCCCTTTTTTATGATTTCTTTGGGATATAGAGCTAGTAGTGGTGTTTCTGGATCAAAAGGTATACAGTTTTATAGCCCTTTGGGCATAGTTCCAGACTGTTTTCTAGAACAGTTGGATAAGTTCACAACTCCACTAACAATGTATCAGTGTTCCAATTTCCTCAGATCTTCTCCAATATTTAGCATTTTCATTTTTTGTCATATTAGTCAGTCTGATTAGGTGTGAGGTGACAGCTCAAGCTTGTTTTAATTTGCATTTCTCCAATCAATAGTAATTTAGAGCATTTTTCCATATGATTACATGTAGTTTTGATTTCTTTAAACACTGCTTGTTTATATCCTTTGACCACTCATCATTTGGGGAATGACTTGTATTCTTATAAATTTGACTCAGTTCTCTATATATTTGAGAAATGAGGCCTCTATCAAAGATACTTGCTGTAAAAAAATTTTTTCCCAGTTTTCCACTTTCCTTCTAATTTTGATCACATTGGTTTTGTTTGTATTTTAAATTTAATATAATCAGAACTATATATTTTATATTTTGTAATGCTCTCTATCTCTTGTTTGGTCATTTATCTGTATCTCTCATTTCTGATCTGAATTTTTCTTCTACCTCTCTTTCTGACCTTTAAAATCCTTTTTGAGCTCTTCCAAGAAGACCTTTTGGGCTTGAGACCAATTCATATTCCACTTTGAGGTTTTGCATGTAGACATTTTGACATTGTTGTCCTCTTCTGAGAACATGTTTTGGTATCTTCCCTGTTGGGCTCATTTGGGTAAAGGAAGGTTTTCAAGAATGGGAGCAACTTAAGAATGGGAGTAGCTTTCTATGGTCAGGGCTCTTTTGTGTTTTTTGCCCGTTTTTTAGCCTATTCTATGACTCTTAAAGTTGAGCTCTGCTACTGAGGCACAGGGAGCAACTGTCCCAAAATTCTTGTGCTGCAGGCCAGGGGCCTGGCTGCTGGCTTTATGTGCTGGGACCTCAAGTGCTGGTGGCTTGCTCACTGCACTGGGGCTGGAAGCCTCACAGCTCTCCTGTTGTGCCAGTGGTCTGCTGAGCCAGGACCATGAGCCGATCTGTGCTGTAGCTAAGAGTCTCCTCCTGCTGGCATACCCACTGTACTCTTCCTTAACCCAAATGAGACAGGCCTTTCCTAAAGTCCTTCTAAGTTATCTTATGCTGAAAAATTGTTTCACTCTGTCTTTTTGTAGATTCTGTCACTCTAAAATCTGTTCAGAGGCTTGATTTAACCTTGTCTCCAGGGGAAACTGGGGAGAGGTCAGGCAACTTTCTGGCTTTTTTCCACCATAGAGGATTCTCTGCCTACCTGTTTTTCAAGGTCTCTTGATCATTTGTCGCTAAAGTCACCAAACTTAGTGTGCTTCCTGAGCAGGCTAAGTAACTGGAGGAAGCCAATGATCCAATAGAAGAGCACTGCTGAAGAGATTTGAGGTGCTGGGACCCCAAGAATGCCAAGGCAGAGTTGCCTAGAATGAATTCACACACTCAAACCTTCTCTTAGTTAAGTGACAAAAAGTTTATTATGGGCCAAAAGATGCGGGCAAGGGTCCTTAGGGAACCTGCAAGCTAGTAAGGATGATGCTGGGGCTTATATGGAAAAAGGACAAGGGAAGGAATGCCAGGGATGATAATTAGGTAATCTAGGAGTCTAGATGTCTTTGGGAGCTATGGATGGGAAAATGCAAGAAGTCTGCAGAGGAATCTTTGTTGATACAAGACATTGATGGAGTTGTCAGACACATAGACCTTGGGGATCTGGCTCAAGGGAGAGTCCTTAGGCCAGCCAGATACAAAAATCCTTGGGCCAGGCACCCCTGTGTCTGTTTTGATAAGAGAATGTGTTCTGCAGCAAGAGAAAATTTTCCTACAGGGCAGGGGCCTATTGAGAAACTAAGAGGCTTCCAGAGACATGATCTTTGGTCTGGGGCCTTAGTACCCCATCACTGCCAACTTTCCATCAGAGTTTCTCTACTAGATGTGATTTTTTTTTAAAGTATGGAACACTCCTGGGTATGGGCCTCTCCCCCACCAGTACAGAGCAGCACTGGCTCTGCAATGTACAATTTTAGAAAGTTAATCTGAGACACCAGGAGATTAAAAGACTTATTTATGGTTGTATAACCCGTATATATCAGAGCTAGGACTCGAATCCAGATCTCGCTGACCCTAAGGCCCATTCTTAAACACTAAACCTTATTGCCTTATTATCAGAGTTCTTGTATTTAATTCTTGCCCCCTTTGCCAAGCTTGAAATGCTTCTTCAATAACTTTTTTGTCTTCTGCCATTTAACAAATGTTGAGATCCTTTCCTCCCACATCTGTATTCTGAATGGGATTAAAAATAGCACCAGCCTTTTGGTTTACCTCCTCCTTTCCAGAGGATGTTTCTGGTAGTATATGAATAGGTTAATGTTTCATCATTTAACTCCCTACTTGCAAAAGGTATCTCTTTTGGTCTTCTACCAAAATATGTATCTCAAATCACAATCTGAAAATTTTTATTATACAGGTTATTTCAGTGAGTAAAGCAAACACAGGCTAGTATTTGCTCAGCAATATTTTGTTCCATCCCAATATGCCAAAGAAGGCAGCTTATATTAAGTGCATTCCTGAGAGCAGGAAATAAAGTGGTATTGTTTAAGGCTTAGTTCTGCATTAAAGTAATACTGTGTGTTAAGGCGTGTTTGGTTAAGAACCAGGATCCTGAATGCTTAGAGGATCAGAGTAGTCTGCAGCCAGAAATTCCTTACTTTTACCATGAATTCCTAAGTGGTTAGCATTTAAATTTTACTTTAATAAAGTTCTCCAATCCTTGAAGCTGTCATTGGGGTAAGGGCACGTTGATCCAGATAGAAAACTTCTCAGATGATTTCATTTATGTTATCTCCAACCATTTGTAGAGAAGATTAATAAATTAATAAGCTATTTCATCCAATCTAAGCACATGTCCTTATAATAGTGAGTCTAGTGAGACAAATTCCAAAATAAATAGTTCTTAGAACTAAGCACTGAGCTCCAAATTTACAAGTGTGCCTGGTTTCTATACATATAAAGTACAGTGGTGGGCATTTTGGCTTCAGGTGAGGGGTCACTTAGAATAGCAGTATCAAACTCAAATGAAAGATATCTCTGTGAGGTACATACTGACTTAGAAAATCACGAGTTGACAGTATATTGTATTTTATTGATTTTGTTAAATATTTCCCAATTACATTTTAATCTGTTTCAGAGTCAAATTAAAAACACTCTTTTTGAGCCTTTTTTGACACCTCTGACTTAGAATACCTTATTTGTAACTGGACTTTGTTTTATAAGACTGAATTCATCATCAAAAACATTCTGAAGCATAGTGAGGTGAATGTGACTTCATCCTATGGCATCTTTTTACACTAATTCTCATTTTGGAGGGAGTAAAGAATCTGTTTTGGAAGTTTGCTTGCAAAGAGAAACCATTTTATCCCTTCATTATCTTTCTATTTTTGTTACTGATTCATTTTTTCTCATAATGATTCATATTGATTCTTTTGACTATGTAGATATTATTGAAAGGTAGTCTGCCAGGGAGGAAGAAAGGGAGGAGATGAGTGTTTCCAATATTTGCTTCAGTACGTTTCCACACAACCCTCTCCCCTCCTCCACCCAGCTTCCCTGTTTCCTTCTCTCTCTGAACAGACTCCAAATCTGATGGAGAATAATTAAATCACACAGTGTTGGAGCTGGAAAGAGTCTTGGAGATCATCTAGTGTAAGTTCCTCATTTTACTTATATGCAAACTGAGGTCCATGGAGGGAGGGGAGAGTAACTTAGTAAAGGCTAGAATTCAGTCAAGTCTTCGGACTCAGAGCCCAGAACATTTTCCCCCTAACTAAAGTCTCCTTTGTTTTTGCTCAGTTGTTTTTCAGTTGTGTCTGACGCTTTGTGAACCCATTTTTGAGTTTCTTGGCAAAGATGTTGGAGTGCTTTTCCATTTCCTTCTCCAGTTCATTTTATAGATGAGGAAACAGAAGCTAACAAGATGAAGTGAGTTGCCCAGGGCAGTGAGTGTCTGAGGCTGGGTTTTAACTTAGGCCTTCCTGATTCTAGGCCTGGCACTGTATCCACTGTTCCACCTAGCTGCCCATAAATCTCCTCCATTTACAATTACATTCCCAAGTCCTGAAAAAGGGGCCACCTGACCTGTTTGAATACACTCATAAAATTTGTGGAGGTCTATTATTAAAGCTCTACTGATGTGAAGCTTTTCTAAGTCTTTGTGCTCAACAGGAAATGAACTCTTCCTCCCTCTGCTCCCCTGCCCCTGAGCTCTTTAGACCTTTCTCCTGCTCAAATCAATTTTCCTTTCCCCTTTAGGTTAGTAATTAGGGGCTGGCCCCCTTGGGCCAGTGAAAGCACAGTGAGAGGAAGCATCAGGTAAGGAAGCCTATGGTAACTTTAGGAAGAAAGGTGCTTCAGTGAGTTGGGTAGATCCAGCCACTTTATTGGAATACTCTGTTGAGCTAGTGCCCTGGTATGGTTTATTGAATCTACGGAGGCTATTGTTGCTCACCTGTTTTGTCCATTTAGCCCAGGAAGGTCTGGAACTTGTCCATCTAGCCCTCACCTAGAGTCTTTGACCTCCAAGAACAGCACAAGTAAGTGTAAGAAAAACTTTACCCAAACCTTGAAGCTGATGGGCAGCTGAGTTAGTGCTCTCCTGCCAGCAGTCTTGTATCTGTGAGGTCTCTGGGCCAGCTGATACTCTAAGAACTGGACATCTTTAAAGTACAAATCACAGTACCACAGAAATTAACAGCTAGGGACTATGGTCAAGGCCACCTGGGGTTAGGTATGGTCTGGCTTTCCCATTAGGAATCTTGCTTTGCTTTTGTGCTTTTGAATAGCAAGGTCATCAAAAAGTTAGCTCTACTCCCAATTTATTTATTTACTTTTAAAATTCATGCCAAGGAAACTAGCTTTCCTTCTGGGGATCCCAACCAACAGTCTTAAGTACTTTAGTGATGTTTATTGACACCTTGAATTTTTTCTCAAAGACTCAAAATCAAAAACTCAGATCAGAGTTCTTAAAAGAAGTTCTCTGATAGATTTTTTTTTTTAGTTTGGTTAAGAACTTAATTTTAGTACCTTTTTGAAAAGTTATTTAAAAACAGATGGCTTTTGTCAGATATCACACTTATTTTCCAATCTGTCCATCATCCCTTACGACCAAGAATCAGAAACAAAATGAAAACAAAAATTGTTCAGTAAAACTCACCAGCATCAGTCACATGTAATAGTATGTGCTGTTCTACCTCCTCCCTCCCCCCACTCCCCAAGTCACTTGCAGAGAAGGGATGATGGTCTATTTTCATCAGTTCTTTATTACCAAACTTAGTCATTAAAATTGTACATTCCTCTAGTTTTGATTTTCAATTTTTTTCTTCTATTTACCTTGTTGTAGTCACAACATATATTATTTTCCTGGTTCTTCTTCCCTCTTCACTTTGCATCAGTCTTCCCATTCCTCTTTGTATACATCTTTTTATGGTATCATCATATTTCACTTAATTCCTGTAACCCAGTTTGTTTAGCCATTCCCCAATCATGTCTTCTTTGTTCCAGTTTTTTGCTTTCACAAAAAGTGCCTTAATGAACATTTTGGTGTTTTTATCACCTTGATTAATTTCAAGATACTTGCCAAATTATTTTTGAATTAATATGACCAAACAGAATTATAAGTGCAGAACTCTTAAAAAAAAAAAAAACAACCCATAGTTAGTAGGCATCTGCTATACAGAGAGTACTGTGTTAAATGTTGGAGGAGAGAGAAGTTTTAGTCAGGCTCAAATGGGAATGCCCTCGGGGAGCTTATCAAAATTGATGATAAAGCAAGTATGAATGAAGGAAAAAGCATTTATTAAGGATGTATGTGCAAAGCATTGGGCTAAAATACTGGAGATATAAATAAAAAGTAAGATACCTCCTTGCTTTCCAGGGGCTCACATTCTAATGACATAGACAAAACATATAACAGGTTTCATCTGCAAGCTGGATGGAGTTCAGTAGTAAATGAGTTTTTACTCAACACATAGAAGCATATCCATTTCTGATGTTGAACTATTTGTTATTAGCAAGGACTTTGGTGTATAGAACTTTCTTACTTTGCTCCTCAGCTGCCGTGACTACTATGAAAGTGTGGGCTTGTAGCACTTGACCTGATCAGTGGTAGGGGTGGCAGGTTCTACCCTCCATGAAGGCTGTGGAATTTGAAGCAAAGAGTGACATTTTTGGGTGACATTTTGCTCGGCTCTTGAACTTCATCCAGGTCTTGGGTTGTCACCTCCAGGGCTCAAGAAGGGATGGTGGTAGTGTCACCATATGTTACCTTTTTTTCTCCTTTAGAATTCCTTGTTGCTAAAAATATATGGAATAAAAAGATAACACATTTGCACAGATGACCACAATATACAGTAGAATGTTTTTTTTTAATTGATTTGTTTATTTACTTTTAGTTTACAAGATTCAGATCCACAATCCCTCTTCCCCCCACCCCCATGGCAGCATACAGTCAAGTATAAGATCTGCAAATACTTTATCTGGTTGTATAGAAGGCTTGTAACCAATGGAGTTAACAATAGGAAAAAGTAAACAAAACCAAACATGGAAAAGAATGCTAGCATGTAGATTGCTTCAGTCTCCATTTAAACTCTGTTCTTTCTAGATCCTTCTCTGAATGTAGATATCTCCTTCCATCCTGAGACTTGTAGAGTTGTCTTATAACTGTGCGTTGCTGAGAAGTGTCCAGTTTATTAAGGTTGGTGGTCACACATATGATGTGTCTGTGATTTTGTACAAATTTTTCCTGGTTCTGCTCTTCTCACTTAGTATCAGCATAAGCCTCTCCAGTATTCCATTACATTCATATACCACAACTTGTTTAGCCATTCCCTGATTGGTGGGCATCCCCTTAATTTCCAGTTTTTTGCCACCCCAAAGAGAGCTGTAATAAATATTTTTGTAATATGGTCCTTCCTTCCACTTCTATGATCTCTTTGGGATACAACCTCAGAAGTGGTATTACTAGGTCAAAGGGTAAGCAATTATTTATAGCCCTTTGGGCATAGTTCCAGATTGCTCTCCAGAATGGTTCTATCAGTTCACAACTCCACCAACAATGTATTAGTGTTCCAGTTTTTCCACATCCTCTCCAGCATTTGTCATTTTGCAGTTTTGTCATCTTAGCCAATCTGACTGGTGAGATGTGGTACCTCAAAGTTGTTTTGATTTGCATTTCTCAAATCAATAGTGATTTAGAGCATTTTTTTCACATGCTTATATATATCTTTAATTTCTGCCACTGAAAATTGCCTGTTCATATCCTTTGACCATTTATCAGTTGGGGAAAGACTTGTATTATAGATTTTACTTAATTCCCTGTATATTTTAGAAATTAGGCCTTTCTCAGAGATACTGGTTGTAAAAATTCTTTCCCAATTTCCCACTTCCCTCTTAATCTTGGTTTCATTGGTTTTGTTTGTACAGAAACTTTTCACTTTAATATAATCAGATTATCCATATTGCATATATTAATGTTCTCCAACTCTTCTTTGGTCATAAAGTCTTTCCTACTCTATAAATCTGACAGGTAAACTATTCCTTGCTTCCCCAGATTACTTATAGTATCAACCTTTATCAGCCTTTATACCTAGATCGTGTACCCATTTAGACTTGACTTTGGTGTACGGCATTAGATGATGGTCTATGCCCAGTTTCTGCCATACTATATTCCAATTTTTCTAACAGTTTTTGTCAAATACTGAGTTCTTATCCCCAAAACTGAGGTCTTTGGGCTTATCAAACAGTATATTACTATAATTGTTGACTACTGAGTCTTTTGTACCCAATCTATTCCATTGATCCACTACTCTATTCCTCAGCTAGTACCAAGCAGTTTTATAAAGCAGCTGCTTTATAATAGAGATTAAAATCTGGTACAGCTAGGCCACCTTCCCCAGCATTTCTTTTCATTAATTGCCTTGATATTCTGGACCTTTTGTTCTTCCAAATGAATTTTGTCACTATTTTTTCTATTTCTATAAAGTAATTTTTTGGTAAATTGATTGGTATGGCACTAAATATGTAATTTAATTTAGATAAAATTGTCATTTTTATTATATTAGCTCGACCCAGCC
>CM053586.1:95740885-95762976 GCA_028646515.1 Pseudochirops corinnae
CAGGAGAGACAATTTAAAAATTATTGGACTACCTGAAAGCCATGATCAAAAAAAAGAACCTAGAAATCATCCTTCAAGAAATTCTCAAGGAAAATTGCCCTGATATTTTAGAACCAGAGGGCAAAATAGAAGAACTTGAAAGAATTCACCAATCGCCTCTTGAAAAAGATCCCAAAATTATTTCACTGACCTTTCATCTAAGACCTCATGTCTAACTTTGTTCCCCAGAATGTAGTTACAATGTTTGTTGTAGGTTCCTGCATTTTTATCTTATATCTCTACTAAACAGTAAACTCCATGAGATCAGGGACTATATTTTATCTCAACTTTCTATATTCTCCAGAGTTCTGAATACAGCAGGAATGTAACATTTGCTGAATGAATGAACAAATGAATAGATGATATCTGAGGCCATGCCCTAAGTCTAACTATGAAGGTTACCTTTCAATTTTTTTTTCCAATTCCCCTGCCTCCTACAAGAATCTAATAGCTTAATAAAATGGAAAGAGCTGTGGATTTGGAGCCAGAGGCAGTGGGTTCAAATCCCACCACTGTTATTTACTATCTGTGTAATGTTGGGCAACTCACTTAAGCACCCTAAGTCTCAGTCTCTTCATCTGTGAATAAAGGAGTTGGATTAGATGACCTATAAATTCCCTTTAAGTTCTTATCTTCCTTCTTTCAAGGCTCAGCTTGGGTCCTACCTCTCATCTCTTCTTCTCAAATTACGTTATATGTACTTATCTCTTTCCATGTTTTATCCCTCCAATAGGATATAAACTCTAGGAAGGCAGGGTTCATTTTAGTCACTGTATCCCCAGAGGCTTAGGGCTATAAAAGCCTTGTGTGGTATTGGTTCCTTAAAGTGTGTGTGTGTGTGTGTGTGTGTGTGTGTGTGTGTGAGAGAGAGAGAGAGAGAGAGACAGACAGACAGACAGACAGAGACAGAGAGAGAAAGAGAGAGAGAGAGAGAGAGAGAGAGAGAGAGAGAGAGAGAGAGGTACGGATTTAAATAAAATTAGATGGCCATCTTGGACATACAGCACTCACTTGAGAAAACATTTCTAAGACCATGTAGAAGCATATTTTAACATTTAAAACATGCTGAATTTTTGGCTTTTTTTTCTCTCTTGTTTATTTTCTAAAATAAAACTTAATAAAGATTTAGTGGAAGAAAATTTCAAGGATAAGTAAGTTTTTAAATCTTCTTGTGGCTAGTGCTATAAAAGATGATAATTTATAACAAATAAGTAAACATTTTTCTTCTAAAATCATTTAATCCACACCTTCCTCCATATTTCCTATCTCAGAATTAGACCCTTAGTAGTACTGAACTGTCATCTAGCAAAGCTGGATTTTATTTTTATTCTTGCAACTACTTAGCACTTGCACTCTCTTTTCTAATCCTTAGCTTCATCACCTATAAAAAGAAGAATTGACCTACAAGGTCTTTTCCAACTTTAATACGCTATGACTCATTATAAAGTGTCTGAACCTATAGCCAATGCGTCTTAAACTGTGGGTCATGACCCCATATGGGTCGGGAAAAATTTGGCAACAATAAAAGGTTTCTGAATGCACAACTATCAAAAATTAAAAATCAAAAGGATAATGAATCTGAGGTATTTCTGGAAGGGCTTGCCTGTGTTGCATCAAGCAACTTCAGTGCAGCCTTGGTTATGAACACAAAACATGTGCACTTTGTACTCTGCACACCCACAGGTCACACAACACTAACTGCCAAAATGCTGCCAAACCAAAAAAAAGGGTCTTTAGTGGAAAAAGCTTAAGAAGTCCTGATTTAGCCAACCGCCAAGTCAAGAAACTTATTACACCAATGCATTCTACAACTCTTCTCACCTGGGGGTAAGTTACTAAGTACTGGCCCTGGGTCACACAACCAGTAAGCCACAAGCAAGACTTAAACTGAATTAGGTCTTTCTGATTAAGAAGCTACATCTTTTAAGCACTCTGTTTGCCTCTTATGATTCTAAAAAATGTATTACAATAGAAGCTAAGCCCCATTAAATATGCAGAGCTTTAGAAATACTAGGCATATAGAAAATTTAAGTTGAAGGCAATTTTTTTTAGAAAATCCTTAAAAATTATTTTAAGGGGACAACCAGAATGAAAAGCTTTCATATAATAATCCTAATAATAGCCTGGAGTTTAGACACTAAATCTGACAAATAATGCTGTATAAATTCTGACAGCATAAGGTAACTGAAAAGTTTAATAATCACTCATTTTCCAAATGTAGTAACCTCTTTAGAAATGTATCTCCAAAGAGATTTTACACATTGCTGACTCTGTTACAGTATGTAATAAAGCAGCCAAGCTAATGTTAGAACATAAACTACTATAGGGAATTCAGTTCATCATCAAACTAAAAAGGCCTATGCTACTACATTAAAAACAATGGAGACATATTAGGCCCAGCATAAAAAATACCACCAAGTGAGAGTGTGCTGGAGTCAGCTCCTATGGGAACTATTCAATTTTCTATATGAGCATTTCCAGCTAAGAAATCGACAAAATACAAATCAGGACTTGATTTATTGTATTGTTGATTGTCTAGGTTTTAGAAAGTGATAGAGAAAATGTTAATAATGCAGATTTACAGTCTTCCAAGTCACATGATGGAGGACTAGACATTATCCCTGATTACCACCACCTCTCAAACCTCTCCAAAACAGAAACTGTGTGTCAAATGTGAGACAACTTCAGCTCTCTCCATGGTCTAAGAAACCTGGAACCCAGAATAAGATTTAAAAACAACAACAATGAGGTAACACCTATCCTTAGCTCAACACAGCATTATTTCCCCCACTGTCAACTGTGCTATTGGCTTTGAGGCTGTCTGTACTAGATAATCCAAGGATTTAATTCCTGGAGTTACTAAAAAAAAACAAACCCCAATTCCCCATCCCTTCTCTCTTTTCTAGTGCTATAGAGATATGAGTTGCAGTTTGAAAAAGTTTGCTAGGGTGGGGTGGCTAGGTGGCGCCGTGAATAGATCACCAGCCCTGGAGTCAGGAGGACCTGAGTTCAAATTTGACCTCAGACACTTAACACTTACTAGCCATGTGACCTTGGGCAAGTCACTTAACCCCAATTGCCCTGCCTTCTGCCCTCCAAAAAAGAGAAAAAAAAAAGTTTGCTAGGGGCTCAAAGACCAGTGCCATAGTGGCAATTTTCTCTGTTGTAAAATATTTCTGCATCAGAGTAAAGGTATAGGGAATAGGGGAATGAGGCAGTTCAAGAAACAGTGGGGCTAAGGGTGGGAAGTGAAAGATGGAATGGGATTCGTTAGCACAAAGTCTGAGGAAAAGAGTTCAGCATCCAGCTAGGGGCAGTTGTGACCCCCCAAATATTCACTTTAGAGAACCAGGCTAAGAATCCTGAATTATCCAGAGCAGAAGGAGACTGAGAAGATTTGAGACCTAGCCCCTAGGGAAACTACTATCAGTGAGGAAAGAGTCAGAAAATAAGCAACAGGGAAAAATAAAGAAAAGTAGACAGGAAGAAGAAAATTAATAAAGAAAAGTAGACAGGAAGAAGAAAATTCAAAGTCTTTAAACATAAGTAGGTAAATAATTAGGTAAAAAAACATTAACAGCAGAAGAAAATATGGCTGCTAGATCTAATAAATGAGTTCAGGCATCTATGAATAAATACTGCAATATACAGGAAAACAATTCAACACGATGAAACAAAGGATGCTGTGGAATTTGAGAATACGAAACCACAACACATTGTTCCTGAGTGGTTTAAAACAGAAATAAAAATGAGAGCAGAATTTATGGCCTGCACAGCAAAAATAACTGGCAGAATTAAAAAAAACAAAACAAAACTATCTGCAATGGCAAGTCTCACCAAAAAAAAACCTGAGAAAGAACAATTGATTGGGAATGCAAATTCACAGAAATGAAAGGCAATCTAAGAGGAGAGAAACAAAAATAATAACAATAAAAGAAAATGTGTTCTCTATCCAAGCAAAACACAGATTTCATCTCAAAGATAGGATGCAGAGAGATAACCTAAGGATCATAGGCTTGCCATTAAGA
Organism: Pseudochirops corinnae; assembly: GCA_028646515.1. Classification (NCBI taxonomy): domain Eukaryota; kingdom Metazoa; phylum Chordata; class Mammalia; order Diprotodontia; family Pseudocheiridae; genus Pseudochirops; species Pseudochirops corinnae. Next base: position 95,744,953 of record CM053586.1, read on the forward strand.
ACACTACAGGACAAAAAACCTGAACATGATAATGCAAGAAATAATGTAAAAGTATACAGAATTTCTGAACATAGAAAATGAAATGTCAATTTAAAGAACTTATAGATTGCTTCCAGAAAAAAAACCCAAACTGAAAATGCCAAGACACATAATGTTGAAATTTACACTTCATTATAGAAACAAGTTCTAAAAGAATACAGAGAAAGACCTTCAAATCAAAGGAAAGGAAACTGAAATAACATAAGACTATTCTATACTTAATAGAAAACACAGGAAGGAATGGAATGATGTGTTTCAAAGAGCAATGGACCTTGGGACTTTATTTTGTTAAATATTTTCCAACTGTATTTTAATCTGGTTCAGGCTGCGCTCTGGAGTGTTGCGGGCCTCATGAAGCTTACAGGCAGTGTGTCTGACACCTCTGCTCTAAATCACTAATAATAAGAGAAATGCAAATCAACATAACACTGACATTTCATCTTGGGACCTGAAAAATGGCAAAGATGACAAAGAGAGGCAATAATCAATGTGGAGGATTTGTGAAATGATAGGTATACTAATATAGTATACCTATAGAGGTATGAGATGGTACAACCATTCTGGAAAGCAAATTCCAAATTACACAAATAAAGTGGCTAAAATGTTATACCATTTGAACTAGAGACTCCATTACTGGGCATTTACCTCAAGGAAGACACTGATAAGAAGAAAGCTCCTACATGTACCAAAACATTTATAAAAGAACCTCTTCTGTTACCAAAGAATTGGAACAAGATACACCCCTCACTGAATGGTAAATAAACAAATTATGATGCATAAAGGTAATGGAATATTACTGTGTTGTAAGAAATGATGTATGTGATAAATATAAAGAAGTATAAAAAGATCTACATGAACTGATGCAGTGAAGTAAACAGAGCTAAGAAAATCATACACACGGTAACTACAACAATATAAATGGAAAGAACCACACAACAAAAAAATTAGAGGTGAATGGAACAAAATTAAAAAGGTCAAACGTGATCTGAAGAAATGTAAGACACCTCCAATCCACCTTCATTTGGAGGCAGAAGGTCCATAAGGTATTACACACTGAACATGCTTCTGGACTTTTAAAAAAGTAACACAGATTACCATTAAGGAAGCCAGTTATTAACTATTTATCAGCATACTCCTAGATGTGATGCAAAGAACACATGACTAGGAAGGATCTAGCAGCCTGGCTTTGAACTAAATGTGTGATCTTGGACAAGTCATTTCATTTTCCTGGGCCAATTTCCTCCTATTTAAAAGGAAGGAGTTGGTATTTTGGGGGTCCTGCCAGCTCTGGAATGCTATTATTTTCAAAGCATTTTCATCTATTACCTCTGATAAAGGCAACAAATTTCTGTACAGCATGGTAAGGAAATAATTTATAATACATAAATCACTTGAGGCTTTTATATCACATAAATCATTATCACTTCAGGACATAGCGAGGCTTCTTCTCTAAGATACACATTTAATTTGAAAACCCATTTTCTTTAAAAGCAGGAGCTACACTTTACTTTTTGATATTTTTACCATTTAGACAAATGCCAATAAGTTCAAAGAGTCAGAATTTTCATATGATTCTGATGATAGAACAACCTCTTTGTGCCTCAGTTCCTTATCTGTAAAAGGAGAGGGTTGCATTAGATGATCTTTGAGATCCTTCTTCCAGCTCTAAATCTAAGATCCTAAGGAACCCCATGGATTAAGAGCATATATTAGGTCTCTCTGGACGGTTCTTTTATTTTGTTTGGTTTTTTTTGGCAGGGGCAGGAGCGGTTTTTGCCGTTTTAATAAGTTGTAGCTCTACCTTCCCCCCCCCCCCCCCAGCTTCAGGTGAATCATCCTTTAATCTATGATACAACCAGGTTGGGTATGCTGAGGAATTAATTATCTGATCAGAATATAGCCACAGACCTTCCCTTCAACTCTTAAACTAGTCTATTCCATTTTCACAGAAAATGAAATGAGATCAAGGAGTGGGTCTCTCATTCTAGTGACCAGAGAATGAATGAACAATGTGTCTATTCCTTTCCTTCTCTGGTCCATTAAAAAGAGAAGCTGCTGACTGGAGTGTCCTCTGCTCTTCATGTGTAAGAGGATGTTAGCATACTAGCTAGCCATACCCTGGGAACCGAAAAAAATCCAACTTCCCCACATGGCCCTAGAACTTCCCTCGACTCCAGCTAGTGATCTGTTTAGCAAAAGGGAGGTTGCCCTGGCAACCAAAAGCTGGCTGTGTTCCATAGTATCTATCTTGTTTCTAGCAGAAAAGCAGCACAGCATTTTCATTCTGCAGGGCCTCCAGGGCAGAGATTGCTGTGGGGGACTGGGAATGGAAAAGGATTAAATGAAATGACATTTGTAAACCACTTAGCATAGTGTCTGGCACATAGGAGGCACTGTATAAATGCTCATTCTGATCTCTCTCCTCTTTTTCTTTCTATGGTTGGATCCTCCAGGGCAGAGAATTCAAGGTCCCCAGACTTGGAACATATGTCCCCTACTTGCTACTGGCCCCTTTTTGCTCACTGCAACAAAGCACTCAAATGTTCAGGATATGAGATGGTCGTGGGGAATGAAGCAAGGAAGGCTAGCAATTTCCACCCCAAAACACCCCCCTCCCCCCACCAATTCTTCTAAGTGGGTATAAGGTCAACATTTATACAGCTAGCAAGACATCTCAACTTCTTCATGCTTCTGGGGCTCAGGCCAGGGGTGTGTCTGTGGAGACAAGTAGGCCCACGATCAGGGAAAGACTAAATGTATACTATCACTATCTTCCCAGCAAAATCATCTTTACCCACAACTTTAACTCCTCCTTCCTCTCCAATCCTCAGGATTTGGTCTTTGCCCCTCTTATAATCAACGTCTACCAGAATTGAAGGGTTCTGCCTCCTCAGGTCTGAAAATGCATACATGTCAGTCCTCGACTGTTTTCGTCCAAGCAGGGAACAAGCATAAAATTAGGGCAGAGTGCCAATGGCTTCTGCCTAAGGGGAAAAAAAAGGTGCCCTGGGATAAATCCCCAATTCATTGGCACAGCTCTTGTTGATTCACTTTTTTGTTGATTTATCCACAGGAGAACTGGAAGAGACCTTACAAGTCTTCTAGTTCAACCTCCCACATAATACAATCTTTCTAAACATCCCTGAAAAGGGTTATCTGACCAGCACGTCTATTACAGGGAACTCACTAGGTCACAATGTTAACAATACTGTGTTGGAAAGGGATGTGGGGACATTGACTGACTTCCCGCTTTTCAATCTTTGGACTCTGTCTAATTTCAAAGTGCTAAGGGTCTCCATCTCATCTTCTAAAGCTTGACTGAGTGCCAGCATAGAGGCCAGAAGAGTTTGATTAGCTACTTATTAATCTCATTCTTTTGCCATACATGAAGTTGTGGAGACTACTTATCAGCATGCTAAAAACATTGTGTCGATTTAACAGAACATGAAATTATATTATGTACTATAAACAGAAAGATAACCTACAATATGTTTTTGCATTGCTTCCTCACCTCTTCCTTCAAGATATAGCTCAACATGACATGTAACCATTCTTGACCCTTTTTAAAGCTGCTTAGAGAGCAATCCCTCTAAAACTACTATGGATTAAACAAATTAATTTGTATTAATTTTATACATACTTATATATGTCCTTGTCTACCCCTTTAGAATATAAACTTCTTGCTGGTAGAGACTGTTTCATTCTTTGCAGCTAGGTGGCAAAGGGATAGAGTGGTGGGCCTGGAGTCAGGAAGACCAGATTTCAAATTTGGCCGCAGACACTAGCTGTGTGACCCTGGGCAAGTTACTTAACCTCAGTTTTTGCCTCAGTTTCTTCATCTGTAAAGCACTAGGTGCTGAATAAAAGAGGTGATAAGTATTTGTATGTAGTTCATATCCTAGGATTATAGATTTGGAGCTAAAGAGAACTTAGACTATCTATTCCTCTATTTTACAGATAAAGAAACTGAATCCACAAGAGGTTAAGTGATTTCTGGGGGTGGAGGTAGGGAAGGGGACTTTCACACAGTATCCCAGGTAAAATCTGAACCCAAGGACTCTTGTCACCAAGTCTAGCACTTTTGATCGTGCCATGCTACCTCTACTTGTGGCACAGAGAGGAGGAATAAGGAATAAGACACTGAGATAAATATCTGTAATACAAATTGGAGTATAAACTCTTTAGAGGTGAAAATGAAGAGCTTTGACAACTCAGTTCAAGCAAGAGGGATCACTTCTCACTATGGAAAGTGGGAGGGATATATGGAAGAGGCAGCGTTCAATGGGCCTTAACGGATATGTTTAATGGAATATTTAAACTGAGTGAAAAATAAAGGGAGGATATTCTAGGTATAGAAGACAACATGAGTTTTTTAAAAATTAAAAATCATAATGTCACTTTGAGTAATGGTCTAGATTCTCTAAGCTTTTGGCTACAATATTTATACTAAAATTATGTTATAAAATATGAATGTATTGTTCAAAATTGCTTTGTAGCTCTGAGAGTAATGGCAAAGGAAACTGGACACAATGTTCTTTCTTTGATCTTTCCCAGTTCTGGAGATAGCCCTACATATAAATAGACATCCTGCACAAGTGTATATGAAAATTACATGAACAGAATTACCAAAAAATTCTTTTTCTGTGTCATTTGAAATTATAAGAACATAATGAAAAGAAATCTTAGACTTGAAGAAAGTCAGAGTTAGAGAAAACTTCAAAGGTTATCTGGTTGAACCTAAAACTAAAAAAGAATCCCAAATACAACATGGGTAACAACTCCATCCACCCTCAACTTGGAAACATTCAATGAATAAGAACCCATCACCTCTGGGGGCAGATCATTCCACTTTTGAACAGCTCTGAAATCTAGGAAGTTTTTCAAATGTTTTTTACAGGCAACTGGGAAATAAGATATACAGATACCGGGGTACAGAAATCCATCTTGCCCTACTAGAAAGTTAGGGGGGGATGGGAGAGGATATAAGAGAGAACAGATTGGGGGAAGGGTTATACAGTAGGCTTGCTATTTTGGGGTAGGAGTAGAGGAAAGATGGGGAGAAAAATTTGTAACTCAAAATATGGTAGAAATGAATGTTGAAAAGTAAAAATAAATAAATAAATTGAAAAAAAATTTAAAAAAGAAAAATCTAGCAAGTTTTTGCTTATCTCAAGCCTAACTCTGTCTATAACTTCCACTTACCACTTTTACCCTCTGAAACCAAGCAGAACAAATCTAAACCCTCTTGCACATAACAGTGTCTCAAATTCTTAAAAAAAAAAACCCAAAATCTATCATGTTTTTCAAGAAGTCTCCTCAATTTCTAGCTACTAGCCCCAAATTATATCTCTGCAAGCAGTCCTACCTCCATCCCTTAATGCATTCTCTTCCCCTATCAGAATATAATGTCACTGAAGGCAAAAACTGTCTTGCTTGATTGTATTTATATCCCCAGAGCTTAGCAGTGCCTAGCTCTATCTATCTATCTATCTATCTATCTATCTATCTATCTATCTATCTAAGTTCTGTCTCTGATACACATTAGTTATGTGGCTATGTGTAAATCACTTAATCTCTCAGTACTCCCTAAAACTGTAAATTACAAAACATACCAGACTATATTAGTGGAGAGAATTTCCATATTACAGTGTTCCCTAGATAAACACAGATCCCCTTTCATCTCCAAAAAAAAGGAGAAATTGGAGAAGGGTAAGCGAGTAAATTAATTAGGCTGCAAAATAAAACTGAAGGAAAATATTAAAACCATTAGACTTTAACTTGCAGAAAAAAATCAAAGACTGACCTAATATCTGATTGTACGGCCAGGATTGCTATATGAAGGAGTATAAACAGATAAGTGAAATGTTAGCTAATGTGATAAAGGTTAGGCTTAAGGAAATATTTTCAGAAGGTAAATGAAGCTTCACATAACTCAGAGGCTGTCACGTAGAAATCTTCTCTGTAGCTCTCTAATAGGAGAGTTAAGCATAAAACTGATCTGATTAAAGTCAGAGCCTTTCATGTCTGATCATTTAAGCACTCTGCAACTACTTGAAACCTGACACTTGTGGGATAATGAGTTTGAATCCTAATTCTATGTCTACTGGTTGGGCTGTATGACCCTTGTCTATAATGTAACATTAGGATAACAGGATGCAATCCTTATAAATCTCCGCAGATACCCAAGTGTTGAGATGGATAGTTCATAAAAACACTGTATAGTTACCTATGTAAATGTGGAAGCAAAAAGCACAGGACTGTTTTGATGGTAATTCATCTGGACACTGGGCTATGCTTCAGTAAGCAGCTGAATTTGATATATCCAATTCAACAATCACTTGTTAAGCACTATGTGCAAGGCACTGTTAGGCACTGGTGGTAAAACAAACAAAAAAAAACACTGAAAAATGATAAAGTCCTTGCTCTCAAGGGCTTAAATCTCATGAAGCAGATGCAGTACACACACAAATGAGACTGACACGAGGTGATCGATCTAAGGGCCAAGGGCCAAGGGCATAGTAGTAGTACCCATCCTGGACAGTGGCCTGGTTCTCAGCTCATATACCACAGTCGTCATCTGTGAAGCTGTGTGAACTGCTTTGGCAGGCCCATGAGCCCCCAAGCACCCTCAGCAGCCACAACTACTAAAGACCTGCACAGTAAGTTTCTCACCACCAAAGGCACCATCAAATAAGTCAAAATCTGAATCCAATATGGTTTTACTAATGGAAATGACACTCAATTAGACACACATTCATTAGCAGATTCTTTGCCACTGAACCCTAAGGACCATGGCATCTTTCCATTTTATTTGCAGCTGACATCTCTTCTATATATTTTTCTCCCCAGTAGATTATATGCTTCTTCACATCAGGGAATGCGTGCACCTGTTTATTTGTATTCTTAGAGTTCAGCACAATGCTTTGTACACACTGAGCACTTAATAAATGCTTTTTCTTTCATTTCAGTCATTTAATATAGTAAAGGAAAAGGAAAAATCCAAAGTGTTCTAAAAAAAAGATAAATAAATAAAACCTTTAAGGAGAGAGAGATCATGGAGGATCAGTGAGGAGGTAGCACCAGAACTAGGCTTTGAAAGAAGAGAAAAGTATCAATAGGCAAAAATGGGAACACATGTAGGTGGGTGTGTTCAGAAGACTGGGAATAGCTTAGCTGGAATGAGGCATGTGTGAAAGGAAGTATTGTGAAATAAAGCTGGAAAGGTAGGTTGAGTATCTTAAGAAAAATCTGAGTTCATATATCTATGGCCCAATTTTGTGTATATTAAAGACAGAACTGAGCATTACTGAGTTATCCAACTCAAAGTCTGATAGGCAAGGATGGACGGCATTGTAGACATAGTATTGGCTTGGAAGTTAGAAAGGCCTGGTTATGACACCTACTAATGCTAAATATGTTATTTAATATGATGCTAAATAGATGATGACACAGGATTTTAAAGCCCTTTAAACCTTCTAAGCTGAAGTTTCCTCATCTGTAAAATGGGGATGACATCTATCTCACAAGTGAAGACCAAATGAGATAATGTATTTGTAAAATGTTTTATAAACCTTAAAGAACTTGTAAGTAAGGTGAATTTTAGTGTAAGTAAGGTAGATTTTAGTGTGTGTAAAGTGGATTTTTGTTATTATTTCTTAAAGTTCTATTTCCCAGGATCCATGGCCATAACAATCTCTTGTTCCCTGGTGTTAGATATAAGTTCCGACAGTTATGGTTCAAAACATCTCCACTATGCTTGCGTATCTTTATATTTGCAACAATATAAACATGTGTACTTAAGTCATAAACATGTAGTGTGTGTGCGCTGTTGATGAGTTGACGTGATAATGCTAAAACTTAATGTAACCTTATAAAGTCAATGCTTGGCAATATGCCCTCTTTGTCTGTTGCCCCTATAAAACAGGTGGTCATTGGTCAGTGAATGGGGAACCTTAGGGTTGAATGCACAAATGCTGAGTGTGCCTCAACTTGCCCCCATTGAGGCTTAGGGGGAACCTTAGGGTTGAGTGCACAGATGCTGTGCGTGCCTTGTTTGGCCTCCATCGAGGCTTGGGGGAGGGGGAGGAATTCATATTTGCCTCAACTGGCTCTCATTGAGACTTGAGGGGATTTAGGGGATGCACTACTAGTGCCTGTCTCAATTGACCCCATTAAGAGTTAGGGGTAGTTGCCTCCCCCTTGTCGCTTGCCCCTGTGAGAAGGGTGATTAGGGAGTGCTCTACGAGTTCGCGCTCCCATTATCAGCAATCCTCTTCTGAGAAAACTAGACTAGAATAAAGCAAGATTATTAACCCCTTTTTGGTGTCTTTCCTGTCTGAGCAGATCAAGAGTGAACCTGTGTTAGCACCCATCCTGTGTGCTGTGTTTCTTTGTCTTACAGAACTATTTAAAGATTGGCTGTTATTTGTACAAGAGAACAGAGAATACAATGACATTAACAAAATAGTTTATTTATAAAAATACTTTGAGATTGTTGGTCTTCCATGGACACAAAGTGAATTTTTCATATGAATGAAATCTATCTTTAAAAGATAAATCTTTTTTTTTAGTATTACCAATTTTTAGGGAAAACTTTCTAGGACGTATATACTTTTCTGTTACATTACTCAGGCTATCCTTCATTTGACAATAAGCACTGTGCTATCATTTAGTTACACCTCTAGGGGGTTAGTGAAAGGTTTGAGGTTGTTTATCTTTCAATAAAGTGTCACAAAGTAGGACACTTTTCAAGTCAGTATTCTCTCTCTCTCTCTGCCATTATATTGAAAATAGGCCTGTAGGATCACAGAATCATGTATTTAAAGTTGGAAGGGAAACTAAGAAGTCATCTAGTCCAATCCCCTCTTTTACAGATGGTAAAACTGATATCCAAATAGTTGAAGGGACCCGCTTAGCACAGTGCCTAAATAAAAATACATTGACCACATTTAATAAATGTTGACTGCATTTAGTCTCCCCCAAGTTAACACAGTTGGTAAATGGAGATTAAATAGAATTCAAGTCCAATTCAGTATTCTTTCAACCACAAAATTGTCAAGGAGTATCATATAATTCAGTTTGTCAACCAGTAACGTTACCTTGCTCACGATAGTAAGTCTCTATGACGTCTACTCATTGTTCTTGGTTCTATCTTTAGGGGCAAAGCAAAACAGCCTCTAATCTATATTTCCAGTCCTTCAAATACTTGACAACAGCTACCATGTATCTCCTAAAGCCTTCCCTTCCACATCTCCTTCAACTGAACTTTATATGTCATCATTTCAGGGTTTCTTAATACCCTGGTTTCCTTCCTCTGGGTGTGCTTTTCCTGGTCAATGTGATTTCTATGTAAGAAGAAGCATGAAGCCATGGGATCTGAGAAACTGGGTTCAGATCCCAGCTTTTCCACTTACCAATATGTAATCTTAAGTCACTAACCCTCAGTTTCCACATCTAAAAAACCGGGTCCCTTCTATCCCTAAATGCCTGACCCTTGGATCCTCTCACGTCAGAGTCTGTCAGTTCTGACACCTTGAAATGAACATAAATACTAAAATAGGCTCCAATGGGCAGAGCAGAGTAGGATTATCATCTCCTCTGTTCTGGACATCCCACTTTCTGAGCATAGCATTCTACAGACAAATAGCAAACTGATGTGTTAGTTTGTCACATCACACTATTGATTTATACTACATGGCAGGTCATTAAAATTCCTTTTCACATAAATTGCTGTCTAGCCATGTCTACCTGAATCAGCACTTTTTCATATATATGTGTGTTTGTGTCTCTGTGTGTATATATGTATATATGCATACATATATATATATATATATATATATATATATGCACACACATATATTTTAAACCCCAGTGTAGGCCTTTTCGTGCTGTATTTGGACTTAGATGGTCTGAGTTTGAATCCTGACTCTGCTACTTAATACCTGTGTGATGATGAACAAATCATTTAACCTGGTGAGGTTATGGTTTCCTCATCCATAAATGAAGGGAGTTGAACTAGACAGGTGACTTGGAAGGTCCTCTCCAGGTCTAAACTTATAAGCCTCTGATTCAAATCTGTCATGATCTTTTTAGATTCCACTTCTACAACCCAACATATTTATCCTCCCCAGTTTCATGGTATTGTCAAATATGACAAAAATGCCATCCAAGTCATTGATAAAAAAATAGAACAGAACTAAGGCAAGAAAAGAGAACTGCAGCTCTTTTCTACTAATGGATTCTCCTGGATTAACATCAATTCATCAATCATTGTTCTTTGCACCCAAATATTCAACCAGTTTCAGATCCTTTCAATTACATACAGGGTGTTCCAAAAGTCTTAGTGCATTTTTCAACTATTAAAGCTTAAAACCGCACAATGAATTTTGGAGCCCTCTGTAAAAAGAGGACCTCATTTCAGGGCACACACAGGTCAGCCACTTATTGCCTGTGTGTCTCGAGGCAAATCACCTCATTTCTCTTTAGTTTTTTCTCACTAGCTGGGAAACACATTAGTCATCTCTTGGAGATGAATCTAGAGGTGTCCAAAATAATCAAAAGGATTTGGAAATAAAGACATGACTCCAAAGTGATAGATGCTATACAGATAAATTCCTTTTCCACATCTATATATGGGAGATGGGACTCTGAGGCATGGTAGGAAAAAGTCATGACTTGAGTAGATAAAAAAAGTTCTATAAATATTATGTCTACAGCATATATCTATGTAGCTCTCTATGGCTAATTTACTAAGCTAATATTTGCTGCTGTGGTGATGAGTTAATTATTGGTTTTCTAGACCCATAGTAGTCTGTATTTCTGATACAATCCACCAATTCTTACTTATTAACTACTGTATACTAGGCACTCTGCTAGGTGCTAGGGATACAAATACAATGAATGAGATAATTCTTACTCACTAAGGTGAATCTATATTCTAAGGGGAAGACAACAGGGACATAGATAAGCATATGAAGAATAAATACAAATAGAATACAAAGAAATATTAAATAGTTAAATACAAAACAGATTAAGAGGGAAGGGTTAGGAAAGACTGGCTGTAAAAGGTGGTACTTGAGCTTCATCTTGACAGAAGAAAAGGATTCTGTTCTGAGATAAGAGGTGGGGAGGAAGAATATTCTGGAAACAATGGTCATTGCAGAGACATAGATATGAAGTGTCCTATGTGAAGAACCGAGTAAAGGCCAGTTTGGCTGCATCTTAGGGTGTGGAAGGAATGAAGAGAAAGGAGATAAGGGTGAGAAATAATGTACAATGAGATTGGAAAGATAGGTTGGAACAAGATTAAGAAGGGCTTTAAAAGCTTAACAGGAGCTTATATTTAATATCTGATCTTGATGGAAAATCACTTTGGTATCAATGAGGAGGATGGACTAGAATGGAGAGAGTTGAGGCAGATTCCAATTAGGAGGCCATGGCAATAATTCAGGTGAGAGGTGATCAGAGCCTGAAATAAAGTGGCAGCTGTATAACTAGATATGTTTATATGTTTTTGTATTCTAGGATGAGGCTAACTGTGCTATCTGCCTAAATGTCATATTGGTGAGGGAGATAGAATAAACTGATGACTCACTATTAGCCCTTTCCCTTACCTGTGTACCAATCACAGATGAGTCAGTGAGCCTCTCTAGTGAATATAAAGACTGTGATGTAGCTTTCAATTTAAATCAACAAATATGTATTAAGCCCCCCCCTTTGTAATATACAAGATTCTATGCTACGTGTTAGTCTTATGCAGCTGTCTATTGAACTGAAAAATGGGCATACTAATGCTCAAATTTACCCCACTTAATTTCTCATCTGCACTGCTGGCCTGCCAGCAATTATTGCTCAGAATTACATAGCCATGCAAAATTTCTAATATACAGATGGCTTTTTGAACCATCTATATTCGGCAAGTGATTTGGCTATTCTAATATAAGCCATCTTTTTACATATCCAATCAAGCAGAGCTATGGTACACTATTGTTAAACCTCACAATTCAAGCTTATTTTGGAGGACACATGATGTCAATGAAAGTGTTCTAAAAGCTGATGGAATATCTGTAGAACATCCAAATTTCTCTAAAATGTTGGTCACTATATGGAGGAGTGACTAGAACAAATTAGCCTGCTGAACTAACTTCTGAAGCAATATTATAGGACAGGGCTAGCAACAAGACTTTTGCCTGCAGCGAGAGAGAAAGAGAGAGAGAAAAAGAGAGAGAGAGAAAGAGACAGAGATAGAGAGACAGAGACACAGAGACAGAGAGACAGAGAGACACAGAGAGAGAGAGAGAAAGAGAGAGAGAGAGAGAGAGAGAGAGAGTGAGAGAGAGAGAGAAAGTATGTGTCTGTGTGTGTTGGAGGGGGCAGGGAGGAATGAAGGGGGTAAAAGAGCCCTGGTTTGCCTTTGGAATGAGCTGTAGTTACAAGTCTATCCTGAAACCCTGAATAGCCAGCAGGGGCAGTAGAAGTGCCCAAAGAAATGGCAATAAATGTCTGACCAAGACAGCTGCCTGAATGAGAGGCAAATCACCCAGCACCTGCATAGCTACTACAGAAAACCTTGACATTGACACCAAACCAATTAATGATCAAGAAACCTAAGAGCTCAGCCCAGAAGCCCATGGGGTAATAAGGAAGGGGGACAGCAAAGCCAATGGCAAGGTAGGGGTGGCCTCCAGGTGTTCCCAGAGACAAGTAGGGACACATATGCTCTCTTAAGATTTGTGTCAGGTGGCAGCAAAAGCAAAGGCCTTTACTGAGAAAAACCCCTTTGTGGTCAGGAAGTCTAGGGATCTTAGAACTCTGAGAAGTGGCACCAGACAGTGATCAGCATGGTGCCTGGGCATTCGGCTTGGGACAGCCCAGACCCAGGTGTTCTGAGGTCCCTAAGATTCTGTCCTGAAACACCAGAGAGGGCTCTGAAGACTGAACACTCTGAACCTTATAGATCCAGAGGGGCTTCAGTAAACAGAGGTCAATATAAGAATCCATAAAATCCTGGGCTACACTAAGCAAATCTGAAAAACCTACACAAAAGAACAGTAGGAGGTACAGTCTGAACCTGGCATACAGCTCTAATTAAACTTGGAAAGATGAGTAAATTAAAGAAAACACTGATATTAAAAAATTATTGCAAATCTAGAAATTCCTCCAAAAGAAGCAAGTAACTCCCTAATAACTTCAAGCAGAGTTAAAGGAAAAAGGGGATTTTCCACAAGAATTCCAAGGATACACAGAAGAGATGAATTAAGAGTTAAAAAATAAAATGAAAGCTCTGAAGGAAAAAAAATAGGAGAATAAATAGTTTAGAAGAGATGGTGAATCATACTAAAGAAACGGATTCCCTGAAAACTAGAACAGACCAAACAGAAACCAAGGACTACATGAAACAACAAGAGAAAATAATACAAAAGAAAATGTAAGCTGATATTTAAAAAAGAAAAAAGACCTCTGACCTGAAAACTGGTCAAGGAGAGTTAATTTAATAATTTAAGAATTACTGAACTTCCTGAAAACAAGGATACATTTTTTAAAAGCATGGACACTATATTATTTCAAGAAATTATAAATTAAAACTGTTCAGATCTATTAGAATTAAAGGCAAAGGAAAGGAACTATAAAGGAAAATTCCCAGGAATGTTATACCCCAAATCCAAAGCTTTCACATCAAAAAACAAAACAAAATAAACAAAAACCAGCAAGCATCCATAAAGAAACAATTTAAGACCAAGGTCTTACAAAATACATAAACTTACAAGCAAGAATAACTCACTTACAAATATGACTATAGGGTAGAAATGGATCTTTAATGGAAAAGAGAACTTTCAAGCATTTCTGATTTTTTTTAAAAAGGCACAAAAAAAATCTTTCCCCCTTCAACCCAGTTGAGTAGGGCTTCTGAAATACAAACATAGCAGTCAAGAGAAACCTAAAATGGTAAGTTTGAGCAACTATGAGGGGCTGTATGATGATGTAGTGCTAACATTATAATGGGGAAAAACAAACAAATGTCCCTTTGAAACCTTAATGTATTATTAAGGAAAACAGAAGTCCCCAGCATGAACTGGTTCTGTAAATAGTTAGCCTTTATATAGCACAATGGGTTTGCAAAGCATCTCATTTGAACCTCATCACAACCTTGGGAGATAGGTGCTATTAATATCCCCATTACACAGAGAAGGAAAATGAGGCTGGGAAAAGTTAAGTGATTTATTTGCCCAGGATCACACAACCATTATGCAGTTGAGTCAGGATTCAAACTCAGGTTTTTGTAACTGTAAGTTCAGTATACTATCCACTTTGTCACTTATGTCCTATTCTGAGTCTTTGAAGAAGGGAAATAAAAAGGAGAGTAAATATTAAACTAAAAAGGAGGTAGGGTGGTGGAACTTGTTATTTCTCATAACTAAAGTACATTAAAAGGGCATTAAAATGTTGAAAAAGGCATTGGGGAAGTGGGCATCAGATGAATACCACTCAATCTTTCAACCTTTTTTTAAAAAAAGTCATTAAACTTCTAAAAAAAAAGTAAAAATAAAAAGACATGTTTTGGGCAGTCATGGGTAGCTTCCCCAACAACATCTGAAAGGTTCTATTAGGAAACTTTGCTATCAGTGACAATTTTATCCAGTGTTCTGTCTCCTGATTGTATCCCTGCTTGATATAGTGAATTCCATGTTTATCAACCTCTGCATTACTTCCTTTCATTTGTCTTAAATTTAATATAGTCAAATTTCAAAGGATGCTGCTGCCACTCTCATCAATCATAAACTCTACTTATGGCCAAAAAAAATAAAGAAAAGAACTAGAAGTGTCATAAGAAGGAAAAAAATTAAAATGGAGGTTCTGCAGAGTACTGGGGACCATGAGACACCCTAACACCTCTTTCTTCTATTCCTCCATCACAAATCCCAAACTTGTGGACAGGTATACTTGATAGGAGACAGTAAGACATGTATCTTCAGAAAAACATTAGGGATATTAAAAAGTACCAGCGAAATGTTTTTATTTTATGAGCGCCTGAAAAGTTTAAGCTTGAAATGGGTGAAAGATTACTCAAATATTTGGCAGTAAAAAGGTTTTTGCTACATCAAAGCTTCAGTTAGAGCCAAATAATGTCATTAGTTCAATTTTCCACAAATCACCACTCCTGTACCACTTCACTTTAAAAGCTAATGAAAAATGAGCCTACTATTTAGTTGAGCCCAAATAGCCTCCCTGTCTGGGATTCGAGAAGTGAACAAGCGGGCAAGAAACAATTTTCAGGTGGCAGAGGACAATTTATTCTCTGTTAAATTATTCTTGAGGAAAAGGAACTTTAAAAATTATTCTAGAGAATAAAGAAACAAAGGAAATTGGGAAAAAGTAGATGAGAGAGGAAAAAATAGTTCAGCAGAGGATTTATTCAAGGTCAGAGACAAATGGTTCATGATAACTTTGAAAGCAATTTACTCTTAATAATGTTGAAGCTTAAAGATAGTTTATTTTTGTTACATGATATAAACTGCACTTCAAAGAAGAACAATTAGAACTAAACGGTAGCGGGATGCAAAAGAAACAGTTGAGATTAATTTCCCTGGTATACACCAAGTTGATGGACATATCAAATAGCAGTCCAGAAATCTCTAGAGTCAAAATATGTAGTTGACCGACAACCTACACATCCACACAGATGATTTATTTGACCACTATCTGTTGTCAGCTGTCTTGCTACAGTGGCAGCCAAATGTCACTTTATGAATGCTATCTTCATAGGTCCCTGTGATATTCTGATGTCCCATGACAGAGAGAGAAAAGGGATGAATTTTCACTTTTAATAATCTTGCTTCAGAAGTAAATGGCCACAGTTTTCTCTTATGCTATAGGCAGAGAAAGACAAGGATTTCTGTCCATGAAGTTAGGGCTGCTGGAGCTGTTTCAGATGGTGGGCAATCTAGTTAATAATACATGTTGTTTACAATTTCTTCCTTCCTCACCATAATGAGCTTATAACTACACTAAGGTTAAATATCTCAGATTTAGAATGAAACAGGAATTAGTGTGGCTTGCCATAATACTCTACCCCACCCAATAAGTGGCAAATAGGGGTGTTGGTCCTGATCTAGCATTAAGAAAACAAACTCTAATGCCGTACCAGATAAATTCCTAACTGGAGAAGAAAGGCAAATTGTTAGCATTTTAGTGGACTGGTGGATTTTAGTATTTGGGTACTATGTCTTATTATCTTGTCTATCCTTGGCCTGTGCCTGACCTCTGAATTTCCTATATATCTTTTTCTTGTATAGGCAATAACCTTTTTTAACATCTTCACACATGGATTCTCTCTCACCCTTCCAATTTCTCCTCCTTAGTGTTGCAGGAATAATTAATCCTAAGTACAGATCTGGTTACAACACTCCTTTGCTCACAAATCTTCAGGGTAATATACTTACCAAATAGAGTTTAAGCATCTTTCTATGGCATTCAGAGCTCTCCAGAACCTGGCAGGACCGTATCTTTACAAACACCTAATATTCCTCTTAACTCACTCTACACTCCAGCCAAACTGGTCAACTCTCCGTCCCTCTAAAACATACAATATGTTGTCATATCTTGGTGCCTTTGTTCGGCCAAAAATTTCCTGTAACTGAACTGACATTTCTCTCTTCTTTGTTCAATTTCTTCCCACCCTTTAAAACACAATTCAAATTCTTTCAAGCAAACTTCCCCAATCACATCATTTTATAACAATCTTTCTGGGGACCTAATGTAGCTTTTTTGTTTTGTCACGTAATAAGTACTTATTGAATGATTGATCTTAAATGTGTTTAACATATTCTACTGTAGTAGAGGAGAGGGAAGGAAGGAGATGAGCATCATATGATCGTTACTCTCATTGGTTCTGATTTAAAGAGGGATCAATACAAACAGTTAAGTTTAGATTCTAACATGAAACTCATAACAATAGAGGGAAAAGAGGGAGGGAGAGGAGCACTGTATGAAATTTACCAGCATTGGTTTGGGTTCAAGGAGGGAATAACATACTTTGTTAAGAATAAAAATCTATTGTGCCCTACAGGCAGTAGGAGGGATGGGGGGGGGTGGTGCAAAAAGGGGAAGGATGGTCAGGAGGGAGGAAAAGAGTAGCAAGGGGAAAGGGTAGGTAAAGAAAGGGGGAAACAGGGAGGGAATCCTGAGGAGGGAGGGGGTCAAAAAGAAAACTCTTAAGGAGGGGAAGGGAAAAGGAAGATACAAAGATATAAACAGGGGAGGGAATAGGATGGAGGGAAAGTCACAGACAGTAATCATAACTGTGAATGTGAATGGGATGAACTCTCCCATAAAACAGAGGTGGATAGCAGAATGGATTAAAAACCACAATCCTTCAATATGCTGTCTACAAGAAACACATTTGAAACAAGGGGATATGCACAGGGTAAAGGTAAAAGGATGGAGTAGAATATATTATGCTTCAGCGAAAATTAAAAAAAGCAGGGGTAGCAATTCTTATCTCGGATAAACCAAAAGCTAAAATAGATCTAATTAAAAGAGATAAGGAAGGAAACGACATCCTGCTAAAAGGCACCATAGAGAATGAAGCAATATCATTACTTAACATATATGTACCAAGCGGTATAGCATCCAAATTTCTGGAGGAAAAGTCAAGGGAATTTGAGGAAGAAATAGATAGCAAAACAATACTAGTGGGGGACCTCAATCTCCCCCTCTCTGAACTTGATAAATCTAACCTCAATATAAACAAGAAAGAAGTTAAGGAGGCAAATAGAAATTTAGAGAGGCTAGACATGATAGATCTCTGGAGAAAACCGAATGGGGATAAAAAGGAATATACCTTCTTCTCAGCGGTACATGGCACATATACAAAAACTGACCATGTCCTAGGGCATAAAAACCTCACAATTCAGTGCAGAAAGGCAGAAATATTAAATGCGTCATTCTCAGATCATGATGTAATAAAAATTATATGCAATAAAGGGC
>CM053586.1:95763476-95817129 GCA_028646515.1 Pseudochirops corinnae
ACTTTAGTGGGAAGTATCTGTGTGCGTTTTTGAAGTTCTAGGTTGGTCCAGAGTCCTATTCCATGGGTATTTGGGGGTGGCTATGTGAGAGCTGCGATATATTGCTGCTGCTACGCCGCCATCTTGGCTCCGCCCCCAAACAAAAATTTTTTAAAAGGTATGAAGCAGTAGGACGTTATTGCAATAGTACAAGTAGAAAGTAATGATATCCTATAATAGGATAGTGTCAATGGAAATAAAAAGAGGATATGAACAAGAGATAATATGAGAATAAAATTAAAACAGCTTGGGAACTATTTGGCTATGAGAGGTAAGGGAGAGAGAGTTGGAACATAGCCCTGAAATTTCAAGCAGGAGACTGGGTGAATGGAGGCACCATTAGAAGTGGTAAAGCTTCGCATAGAGGACATGTAGGGAGAAGTTTGAGAGACTCAGTTTGGGGCATAGTGGATTTGAGTTTCCAGCAAGCAATGTCTTGTAGGCAAAATGGAGATATGCAGCTCCAGAGCTTTGAAGACAGGTGATAGTGGTAGCTATGTGAGTGAATGAGATTGCCAAGGGAGAGAATATAGAGAAGATAAACTGAGCACAGGCCCTTGGGGAAGCACCAACATTAAGAGACTGGGGAGAAGGAGAATAGCCATTGCAGGAGACAGAAGACACTGCTAGGGAAGCGGGAGATGACTAGGAAGAGTGTGTGTCTCTGAATCAGCTAACAGAGGAGGGAGCATCCAGGCCTGTGGCTTGATGATTTCTGGATAGTACCCACTTTCTTCTGCCTCTCTGGAATATAGCAGAAAGGGTGGGAGCAGGTGACCCCTTTAAAAGGAGTTTATGCATGTGTCAGGGGATAAGATAGGAGAGAGAAGGAATACAGCTGTGGGCTGAATGAATACAGAAAAGGAGCGAGTAGTCTTTGAAGATACTCTCTTTAATAATTTTCCCTAGAACTGGAGCTGCTTATGTCTGTTTCTGCTTACTTTAGCTGAATCTGTAGCAGTTGCTTATATATGTTGTATATATTTCAGCTGTCTCTCTGGGCCAATCACATATTAGTCCCCATCAAAAGCTCTGTGTTCTTGCCAAGCCAGCCTACTTACTGATCCCGGCTCTAATGCTACCTCCCTACAAGAATCCTTTCTTGAACCTCGGATTCATTAGTGCTGCTCCTCCCTACTTCCAAATTATTTTGTGTGTGCATCTTCTTATCTTAACAAACAGGTTGTTTTCTTCTAGTAGAACATCAGCTCCATGAGAGCAAAAACTTTTCCATTTTTGTCTATGTAAATCTACTATAAATCCTCCTTAAATTGAATCCTATCATTCATCTATTCTTTGTACCTGTCATACTTGTGAAGCAGCTGGTATTGTTGATGGCATGCTTGTTTTCCAGGCCTTCACAACTGATGTTACCATCATAGCAGTCAGTATTGTGTAGAGGTAATAATTAGTGATGCTAATGAAACTGTTGCAGGAGTTGGATGTACTGTCAGGAACAGGCCTTGAAATGTGGCTGCTATAGAAAGGGTTGGATTTTGTCACTACTAGGCACATGAGCTTCCTTCCAAGCTTGATCAGTACTTATATATCTCTTCTTATCCCTTTAAAAACTAATATTAAATTACGAATCTTTTTAGAAAGATTCTGAGATTCTCCTGGGAGATATATACATATATAATATATAGGGAGGTATGTAGTGACTTAATTTGTTCTGTGGATGTACAGTGAGTTCAGCATTAATTGTAATAAAAATACCTCTTCAGTGACCTGGGACTTCATTGTTGTGGTTATTCCCCCCATCAATGCAGATCATAGTCTCTCTAACTTAGGAGATAGTTTTTAATTATTGTGGGGGCTGAAAAACCCCTCATAAGGGTGAAGACCTTTGAACTTAGGTTGGTTCTCTGACAAGCTAACAGCTTCAAAGGATCTACCATAACTTGAACTTCTGGCTAAACCTTTTGGGCTATCTTCACACCATAATAAGCAAGACTTTAATGGAGGAATTTTAATAATAATCATACTCAGTGATTCTTCTTATTTGAACTGAATTTGTATTCCATGTCAAAGATAATTGAGTTCTTTAATTTTGATATTAGGAGCTGTGTAGAGTAATCATAAATGTTGTAGTTCTGAAATGGCATAATTGAATTACTGCTGTTGCAAGGATGTTTTTTTAAGTTTCAAAAAGCTTTTATTGTGGCTACCCCTAAAGGCAAAATATCAGAAAACAATCCACTACTGAGATGTTTTATATTAAAGAAATGGTATCTTTATCCCTTCCTTTCCCTCCAGTATACATGCTTTCATCTTACTATGAACATTTAAGAACAGTTTCCCATGTCTAAATATATGACTTGTTTAAAAAGGCACCCATAATTATGACCCTCCACCATTCTCAACCACATACTGTAACATAATTAGAAAGCTTTTTTGCTCAATCTAACAAAATATTTTAAGGTTGTATTCTGCTTCCCTGTTACCTGCTGGAAAGAGAAGAATCTCTAAGTTTTTCCTAACTGTGTTTAGAACACTCAACATTTGAGAAAAAAGCACTCTCTGAAACATTTAAATTATTACAAGTTGTTGGTCATAAACTTAGGGTGATGAAACTGAAAACTAGATGTGTTAAATTGTTTCCTCCCTCAAATGGATAATTCGAAAAAGAAATGATTTGTCTATTAGGTCATTAAAAGAAGTCCTATTCCTGAAGTGCTCTGAAGTAGTCCCTTTTCTAAATGCCACCTATACCAGTTGACTAATGACGGGAATTACAGCAGGTTTCACAAGGATTTAAGTCCCAAACAGTCCATCTCAGAGTAGCAGAGTGACAAGGGCATTCAGTGACCCAAGTGAAATGCTAGCAAAGTCACAAGGAGAGGAATCATGGGTGACTTTTAGTGCCATTTTCATTTAACAAGCCATTAGTAGAGCAGGCCAAAGACTCCCGACTTTCATCACCCCAAGATGTTTAAATCAATTACTGTAGGAAGACATGATTGGCAGGCTGGTATATCCCTTCTGGTAGAGATCTTCAAGAGATCCCCAGCCAGACCCCAGCATCGTTTGCTGGAGTAACCTACAGCTAAGATACACTCTGATGTCTGCCACCTGCACAACAGCCCCAGTATTCAGGAGGCAAGACACTCTGAAGTCTTGTTAATTACAGCATTTTTCACTGAGCAGCAGCTTCACCCATGTCAGGACTCCCTGGACAAATTAAAAAGTACCTGTTAAGAACAGAGATTGTCTCTGCTCCTTGTATATGCTAGCTATGTGGCCATTCAGGTGACTGACTTAACTCTGAACTTCAGCTTTCTTACTGTCAAATGGGGATACTATGGTTGTATCTCCTTCAGAGGAGCTGTGAGCCTCAAATAAGTTGATCCATGTGAAAACATTTCACAAACCTTAAAGCACTACAAAAATGTTAACTATTATTGCTACTTATTCATTCTTACTGAGTTTCTTGTCTTTAAACCACAAAATACAAGTAGTTTCAAGAGTGTAAGAGTAGGGACTCAGTCTCTGAGCAGATAGGCACCTTTCCCTTCATCTTTCCTGTTTCATTGAGACCTGCTAATAGGTTAATTTTTCCGCATCCTTCCCTACTCCTCTAGGGATTTGGGCCAAAGAATTAACTATGCACCACCTTATCCAGAAGTGGAGAACAAAAAAGAATTGCAAGGTTGTTTTTAACCAGCTGATCTGTTTTCCCTGAGGACAGAACGATAAGGGCAGGACTTGAAAGTTTATGAGAAGAATTTGGGTTAGATGTTAGGAAGAATGTCTCGACTGTAAGGGATGGGGAACACCAAGATACTTTACCAACAAAAGTCTTAATATCTCATTTTCTGAATATTTTTAAGTAGACTACTACATATATGACTTGCTCTGAGTCTAATCCTACCCATAGGGAAAGAAATGGACTATGACTTTTCAGTCCTCTAGCCATAACAGTTTGGGTTTCTACCATTTTTACCTATTTTCATTTCACTTAATTATATTTTATGAACAAATTTTATGAAAGTCAATAATTGATTTTTATTTACATGTTTCTTTTTGTTGTTCACTCCTGTCTGACTTGTAAACCATTTGAGATTTTCTTGGCAAAGTTACTGGAATGGTTTGGCATTTCCTTCTCCAGCTCATTTTACAGGTGAGGAACTCTGAAGCAAACAGGATTAAGTGACTTGTCCAGGGTCACACAGCTAGTAAATGTCTGAGGCTAGATTTGAACTCAGAAAAATGAGTTTTCCTGACTCTAGGCCCTACACTCTATGTACTGTGCCACTTGGTTGCTCCCTGATCAAGATTACCTACTCTATAACATACTTTTTACATGAAAACATACAGGGTAGGGCAGGACGCTATCTTTCACAGCAGCCTATTCCACTTTGAGATAGCTCTGATTGTTAGGAAATCTTTTCTTATGCTGAACCAAAATTCCTTCTTCTCACTTTTACAGAGAAATATAGGGGTTTTTCTCATAATTTTCAGCAGCAATAATTTCAGGGCTCTGAATATTGAAGATCAGTGGAACAGTTGTGAGCTGTTTCCAAATAGAACCTATTTGCTGAAAGTAAAAGGCATGATGCTTTTAAACTATTGTTCATAGTTATTCAACTACCCTTCAAACCTTCAAAAGCTCCTTTTAAGGAGATAAAGTACTCTTACGACCATGATAATAAAGTACTGTCCTTTACTTTTCACCTTGTTTTCATGGAGTATTTTCTTATTAATGCTGTTTTCTGGAAATGTATTTTGGAAACAAGCTCATTTTCTTCATCATAAGGTCCGTAGCGTGGCTAGTGATGCTCTTAAGTTTTGAAACTTGCTCCACAGGGTATCCCAGTATGTCATAATGACTAGTGAATGCCTAAGGAATGAGACAGGCAAAGAATTTAGCATTGTGCTGTGTTCATCCTGGTCATGGAATGCAGAAAGGTAACAATCTGCATAGCTTTACCCTTAGTCATTCTCCCAAGATATTTGCAGGAGAGGAGACTTTGGCACATTGGCATCATTCGTACTTTGGTCAGCCCAGAACACAAGAGGTTGAATTAGTACAAAGAAAATTTCGTTTTCAGGTCTTTGGAGGTGAGGGGAAAGGTAATTTTCTTTTAAATATTGAATCTCTTCTTTTCTGTTATGTTGGCTTCTAAACATTTTATTCCTATGTAATCCTCTTGTCCATTAGGTGAGCCTGTTTTTGTCCTTGCCCGAGGCAGAATCTCAGAAGGAGCATTAAAGGTGTAGACTTAGCTTTTAGGAAAAAAAGAGCCCTTTGTATCTTTTTATATATGTATTGATATAATTTTTCTTTCTGTTTTATTAGTGAATGAGTTAGGTAGTTAATTTAGTTTGCTCTGCAGCCTGCCCAAGAGGATTTAGAGAATTTAAGATCTAGAGAAAAGAAGTTCTTGGTTGGTGCCATGCCCACTCAGATGTTTATTCCCCCCCACCCCAAATATTATGCACAGGTTCTTTCCTAAGAAAGTTCCGGAAAGAAAGATGGCAATAGTTTTGTTGTTGTTGTTGTCTGTTTTTTTAAATGAGTGTTTATTATTGTTTCCAGCCACCACCATCCCACGCCCCCTTGGTTAGTTGGTTTTTATACTTTTATTTTATTCTGGTTTGGGGTTGGTTTTTTTTTTTTTTTTTGCATGGTAGATTGTTTAAAACCTATATGCATTTGTTTCTTATATGTACACATCAGTGTTTCTATTTGGGGAGCTTACATTGGATATCTGAGAATAGACTGGAAGTATTAGAGACTTTGGGTAAATACTTGTAGTACTTTGTGGACAGAAAACTGAGATAGTATTTTGTTCCCTGGCTCTATAGCTTGTTGAGAAAATGGAGGAGTACGTTGGTAAATTGGGATTAGTCAGGTGACATCACCTAAGGGATAAAAGCTGACCTCTCTGGAGGCTTGGAATTTTAACAGTTGGTATTGCAAGAGTGAAGTCCAGACCTTCTGCTGAAAAGAAACACGACTGCTTCATTGCCATAGGTAAGGAATTTTTTAGATTCATCATTGGTCTTCTTTTTCAAAAACTTTTGTCTTTACCTCAAAAGCTAATATTTCCTGTAACCTGTTTGTTCAGCTTCCTTTCTAGTAGCAATTGTCTTTAAAAGCTTCTAAAGTTAATTTCAAAAAATATTCAGGGACCAACAGAAGTGTTCCTTTTATTGAGTGTATCAAGCATAAATGACTATAATACTAGACAAACCATTGATATCATTGTGTAGTGAAAAGAGTTGTATACATTTTCCTATTACGTATAATTATAGGATTTAGTACACTTGTCAAAGCCCAAATTTTTAAAAATTAGTTCATTTTGCCTATTTTATCACCTCTTTGTAGCCTTTTCAAGAAGAAATACACTTTAGAATTTATCTGTGTATATGTAAAGGTAAGTCAACTGGAAATATCCTAATGTGGCCTATTCCACAGATTATAGATAGCATTAAATGAATTAACTCATAGTATCTGATTTATTGATATTTGGGGTATTGAGATGTCCAAAATTTTGCCTCCAGCATACATCCATCTTATATTGATTTGTTGCCCCATCGGAATTATGCTTATAGCCAGTTATCAGCCCTAACATATTATTTATTTTGAATTTGAAGATAAATAAGGAAATGCTCCCTCTGAAATTTAAATTTATAAGAATCAACACACTATACATGAAATTTGCCCATATTCTGAAAGGAACTCACCCTAGAAATGTTGCATTAAAATGTTGCAGATGAAATTAGGACCATTAATCTAAATATAAATTCATGTTAAATAAACTGAAATTTTGGAAATTATAATGTTAATGGCAAATGAAAATAAGGGGATGGTATTCTGCATAATGTCCATAAAAAAAGTCAAAATTGGAAAATAAAAATGTGTTTTGTCTCCAGAATAGTCTTCTTGGCAGATATGCCCCTCTATTAGAAGAAGTTTTATCAGGCTATCACCTTTACTAATACTTGTTGAAAGAATTCTCCTTACTTAGATGCTGTATTTACTATTCAGCCTTTTGATCTTAAATTGTGTTGCCATGTATAATATGCCAAATATACTAACGGGTACAGTAGATTAGAATATTTGACTTGGAATCAAGATTCCAAATTCAGGTACTTCCTCAGACACTTATTAGCTACATGATCCTGAGCAAGCCAGTTAACCTCTTTCCACGTGAGTTTCTTCATTTGTAAAATGAGAAGATTGAACTCATTGGATTCTAAGACCCCTTCCAGCTCTAAGTCTGTGATCCTAAATCAGAGTTCTAGCCTGCCTAACAATTATATTTTTATGCATAAATTAATGTTTGCATATTGGTTAATCAGCCTCTTAACAGTTTGATTCATGAGAATCATTTCCCTAGAGCTTGATTACACTTTAATGAAATGATAAAATTGATTGTTTTTCAGACCAAAAAGTCAAGGACTACCATGTAGCCCCCATTCGTTGCAGGATAGAAGATATCCTAGATATTTTCTCCACGTTTCCCCCCTTTCAGTTTTAAGCCTAATACAATAATGCACCCAGGGCAAATGCCACAGTTGCTATAGGATCAGTGGGCCCCAGCTCTATTCCTGTACCTTGATACTGCATTAGAACGGCTAGAAACCTACCTTATAACTTGAACAAGTCTAGAGAAAACTGCAGGTGAGTAAGAAATAGTTTCCAGAACTGAATGGTTTCGTGGATTCCACAGTTAGCCCTGGAATAATATCATTTCATTGGAATACGGCTTCTTTTTCCTACAGTCTATAGTACACCATTTTGCCACATACTGGTGTTGGTTGCCATGTTGTTTTTTTCTTATCTTCAGTTGTTTTCTTGTTTAATCACAACAGTCATGTCTGACTCCTCATGACCGCATTTGGGGTTTTATGGTAAAGATGCTGGAGTGGTTTCCCATTTCCTTCTCCAGCTCATTTTGTAGATGAGGAACTCAGGCAGACAACATTAAGTAGTAGGGTTAAGTCACCCAGCTAGTAAATGTCTGAGGTCAGACTTGAACTCGGGAATTTGAATCTTCCAGACTGTGCAACCTAGTTTCCTAGATCTTTAGTAGTCCTCTGCAATTAGGTAATCAGTTCTTAAAGGGTATATTGGTAGCTGGAAGACATTTGTCCTAGGTCCTAATGCTATTTGTCTGCTGGAAAGAATTTTCTTACTATTATTGAAAAAAGTGAAAGAGGAGAGTGAAATAATGTGTAATGAATTTTGGCAGTAGTTCATTTTAATCCTCCGGAATACATGTAAAGCTTTATGTTGGCCTATTACAAACGTTTTAATAGAGTTTCAAGTAATTGAAGTATGCATTTAAGTGTTTGTATTGTCCAAACTAGATGAACATATTTGGCCTTCAGAATTAGCCTGAGAATTTCAGAAGAAATGGATTTTTTTTTTCTCTTGAGATTTTCAGTTCCTAAATGACCCAGAAATGAAACCCTAGCTATTCTCATAGCATTTTATCCTCATAGCAACTTATAATATCAAAGAGAGACCTATGAATAAGAAATGATAAGAACTCTGGTAAGGGAAAATAGCCTCCTGGAACTTCAAAAACAACTTTAGTTAAAGTGTTATTGAAAAGTACAAATTATTTCTTTATTCACCTGAACAGTCCAACCACAAACTGCCCAATGCCTATATAATACGTGTTTCATTTAATAATATCATCTAAGGAAGGCTTGGGGGTGAGGAGAGTACTTTTTTTGTCCCTGTCTTATCTTACATTTATTTTGAATAGTGTATGTGTAGAAGGATTGGCCAATAGCCTTAACAACTGAAATATTTCCTTTGTATCTCTTTATACCTGTTTGAGAGGCATAATATCAAAATGGATAGAGACCTGGTCTCAAAATCAGGAAGACCTGAGTTCACTACCACTTCTGACACATACTGATTTTGTGATACTGGACAAGAGATGGATGTTAGTGGTATTCATGCTAAACTATATTTTTCCATGGATGTGGGAGTGGAGAGGTTTTGTCAGTCATGTAGGATTTGTATAGATAAACAAAAGAGGGAATCAATGAAGGACAGTATTAACATAGACATGCAAATGTTTAGGCCCTGAAAGGGTTGGGGAACCTTGAAGCCACATATGGCCTTCTAGGTCCTTGGGTACAGCCTTTTCACTGAGTATAGGTTTTACAGAACAAATCCTTTTATTAAGGGGATTTGTTCCATGAAATTTGGATTTAGAGGGCCACACTTGAGCATCTAGAAAACCACATGTGACCTCAAGGCCAAAGGTTCCCCATCCCTATATGTTTAGGGGACATTGGATGCTAAATGAGTATGTTTAAGAATATTAATAATATCAGTTCAGTTCACATATATGGAGCTCTTTAAAGGTAGTACTTTTCTCAGAGCAAGTCTGGGAAACATGTTCAGAGAGTTCAGTGACTTGCCTGAAATCACAAGACTAGTAAGTGTAAGAGCCAAAACATGAACCCAGGTATTTCAAGACCTTTCCACTAGGAGATAAAGTTAAAATATAGGTTGTGATGCTTGGAGTCTGACCTGGATCTTGTTGGCAATGGAAATCCATTGACTTTTTTTTTAATTTAGGGAAAATCACAGTGACGTGAAATGAAGATCAATCTGACAGTAGGAGGGATAGACTGTGTAGAGAGACCATTTGAGGCTCTATGAGAATAATTTCAGCATGAGGTGATAAGGACTTAGAATAGTGTTAATATCTAATCTCCTATTGAACAATTACCAGAACTTCTTTAGCAGTTCAAACTAGCAACTGAGTACCTAGCTATGAAGCCACAAATGGGACATTTTCATGTGATTCAACCACTTACTTGATAGATTGCCCTAAAATTGTCAGGAAACCAAGGAAATCTAACTCGTTGTTTATTCCAAAGTTTTAGGCCAATTTTAGCATTGATCTTTGGCAGGATGGTTGGAAAACTGCATACCCTTAATGGTTGGAACTAGCAATATAATTTTCCCAAACCATTGGTTAGTGTAACAGTTTTATTGACAGTACTCTCAGTATTTCTTCTGTCTTGTTGATCATATGAGTAAAAAACATGTCTCAGTACTGGAGATATAATGGAACTCCTTTACAAGGTACAACATCAAATTTATTTGTTTTTTTAAAGTAGTATCTCATTCAATTAAAAAATTGCATGAGAAATAGTTTTCTAGGCCACCTTTAAGGATAGCATAGACCATGATGATAGTTTGTAGTAAATTTAGTAAATGGATTGACAATGAAGTTCTAATAAGGTAACTTGTTTTATGTCTTTAATTTTCAACCTCCTGGAGTTAAAGTGTTTCAGCTTTTTGCTGCAGTTAAGAAAAATCATAAATCCTAGCAGTAATGAGATGGGATCAACATTTATCTTTTCCCTTGAGGAATAAATGTGGGGATTTTGACAAGTTTCATGTTAAAAAAAATATGCTTGAGGATTTTTTACCAAGCATCATGAAACAATATAATTAAGTAATAAATATTGCAGTTTTCACTTTATTATTTAAGAGTTATTTAGTTATTTAAACTTGTTTATAGCATCCCTTCATATACTAAAAGTCAAGGATAATGTACCTTTTTACTTTACTTCTGAATATATGCTTTATGTTTGATAAGATATACAGAATATTGTAATACTACTTTATATTGTGCCTTTTTTTGTTTGTTTCAATTTTTTTTTTAATTCAGTCACAAATTCTTTTTCTCCCAGCCCTCCCCTACCTGTGGTGAAGGAAAGAAATGTGATATCAGTTATACATATGAAATCATGCACAACATATTTCCATATCAGCCATGTTTCAAAAAAAAAGCTAAAACATAGTATGTATGCTTCAGTCTGCATTCAAACTCCCAATAGTTCTTCCTCTGGAGGTGAATAGCATTTTTCATCCTAAGTCCTTTAGAATTGTTTTTGATCATTGCATAGATCAGAATAGTAGCTAAGTTATTCACAGTTGATCATTAAACAGTATTGTTGTTAATGTGTGGGGTGTTCTCCTGGTTGTGCTCACTTCACTTCATAAAAGTCTTTCTAGGTTTTTCAGAAATCTGCCTGCTTATTATTTTTTAGAGCATAGTAGTGTTCCATTACGTTCATATGCCACAATCTGTTCAGCCATTCCCCTATTCATGGACATTCCCTCAAGTTCTAATTCTTTCCCACCATGAAATTTTTTCTTAATATATTTGTCATTTTCCTTTTCTTTTAGCCAATTCGATAGGTATAAAGCAGTAACTTCAGAGTTGTTCTAATTTGCATTTTTTTAAAATCAGTAGTGATTTAGGGCACTTTTTCATATGGCTATAGGTAGCTTTAACTTCTTCTGAAAATTGCCTGTTAGTATTCTTTGACCATTTATTAATTGGAGAATGACTCATTTTCTTATAAATTTGATTGTTCTTTATATATTTAAGAAATAAAGTCTTTATTAGAGAAACTTGCTATAAACACTTTTCCCCAGTTTCCCGTGCTTTCCTTCTGATCTAGGCTGCACTGGTTTTGTTTGGGTAAACCTTTTTAATTTAATATAATCAGAATTATTCACTTTATATCCTATGATCTTCATCATTTCTTGTTTTATCATAAATTTTTCCCTTATTCATAGATCTGACAGGTAAAATTTTCCATGCTCTCTAATTCACTCTTTATGTCATGTACTCATTTTGACCTTATCTTGTTACATGATAAGATGTTGGTCTATACTTAGTTTCTGCCAAACAGCTTTCCAATTTTCCCAGCAGTTTTTGTCAAATAGTGATATTGTGCATCTAAAAGCAAGAGTTTGATATGGAAAAGAAACTCCTTAAAACCACATTGGCCTGTGACCCAAGGCATGGTTTCTTTCAAAGGAAATCTTAGCTTTGGCAGTTATGGTCTTGTCACACATCTCTCCCTGACTGGGGTACAAAGCAGGATCATAAGCAGCTGCTGGTGGTGATTTGGCTGATTGCACTTGATAACTTTAAGGACAGCTAGGTAGTATATAGTACAGCACTTCTTAAATTGTAGGTTGTGACCTCATCACAAAAATTCAGTCATGGAAAATTTGGCAGCAGTAAAAGGTTTCTGAACATTGAGTGACCAAAAATTAATTTAAAATCAAACACATAATGAATCTGAGGTGTTTCTGGCAGCTTTTGTCCATGTTGTATCCTGCAACTTCATTTCAGCCTTGGTTCTGAACACAAAGCATGTACTCTTTGCACTGCACATGCCCTCAGGCCACGCAGTACCATGCCATTAGGGGAAACCTTTAGTGGACAAAAATTTAAGAAATGCTGGTGTAGTAAATATAGAGTGCCAGGCCTGAAGTCAGGGAGACTCATCTTCCTGTGTGTATATGTATGGTATGTGTGTGTGTGTATGTATGTATATTTATGTATGTATTATATATTTATTCACAAATATGCAATACACATATATAATTATATATTTTATTCTTGTGTATATATATATATATATGTGTATGTGTATATATGTATGTGTGTGTGTGTGTGTATATATATGAAATTCATCTTCCACTCCAGTATCTTTGCCAAGAAATCTCCAAATGACATCATGAAGAGTTGGACATGACTAAAACGACTGAACAACTTTGTAATTTAATGTCAAGTTGGTGATGATAAGACTTAACGCATTTCATTTTTAGGCTGCCAGTGTTGCCTAAAAATGTGTATGTCTGGTCTAGATCCCAGTATTACTTCTGTTAGGGCTGCCTGTTTGGCCTCACTTGGAGAAAGGCCAGATCTCTTCATGTTGAATCCTTCTCAGTTTGGATTCACAACTTTGGGGCTTGAACTAAACCAGATTAGTTTCTGGGTTTAAAAAATGTTGTGGCATTAAGCACTAGGGTACCAATAAGTGTCAGATATTTCTTCCTGCTAGGATGATTTAAACCAAGGGTGGATTTTTAAACCAGGATTTAAACCAGGACCCAGGTCCTTAAGTGCAGCCCTTTGACTGAATCCAAACTTTACAGAACAAATACCCTTAATAAAAGGATTTGTTGTGTAAAACTTGGTCTCAGTCAAAAAGCTGAACCCAAGGACCTAGAAGGCCACATGTGGTCTGGAGGCCACAAGTTCCCCACCCGTGATTCAAACATTGTCAGGCAGTATCCTGTTTATTAAAAGAGTTAGGCAGCTGCTTATCTTGTATGATTTGATGATTTCTGAAGCCCACCTGCCCCAAAATATCTTTTTCACCATTCTGACAGGGAAGCTAAAATTCCAACTGCAGCTCTACATTATTTGGGTCCAGGAGAATATTAGTTAAAAGACTAACAGGCCTAAGGTAACATGATAGCCATCTTTTAAGTATTTGAAGGGCTGTCATTTGGAA
This sequence comes from Pseudochirops corinnae, assembly GCA_028646515.1. Classification (NCBI taxonomy): domain Eukaryota; kingdom Metazoa; phylum Chordata; class Mammalia; order Diprotodontia; family Pseudocheiridae; genus Pseudochirops; species Pseudochirops corinnae. The sequence goes on from CM053586.1 coordinate 95,776,824, forward strand.
GAGTGATTAGACTTGTTTTCCTTGACACTAAAAGTTCAGAACCAGGAATAGTGGGTTGGAAGTTACGAATAGTGAGAACTCCTAGGGTAGAAAACTCCTACCTATGTATATTGACACCTTCTGCAGATTTGGGGCTTGTCTCAAGGCTAGTCAAGTAGATCATTTATAAGTGCTTATTTTATGCCAGGCGTTGTGCTCTGGGAATGCAAATACAGGCAGAAGAAAAACAGTTCCTCCTCTCAAGGAGCTTATGTTCTAATGGGGCAGGACAGATGGCAAAAATTACATGCACAGATATATGCAGTATAAATAAAAAACGATGTGTCCAAAGGAGTTAAATACAAGATTAATTTGGGAGGAAAGACAAGCCAGATCAGGAAAGGCTTCATGCAGAAGATGATGTTTAGCTTTGTCTTAAAAAAGAAAGAACTGTGAGGTGAAAGCAAGGAGAGATGACATTCTTAGCATGTAGCATTGCCTGTGAAAAGAAAGGTGTGAGGAATAGAGAGAAGACAAATTTGGCTGGGTTACTGATTAGATTGGAAAGATAGGTTGAGACCACAATGTGAAGGAATTTGATGGTTAAATAGGGAAATCTGTTTTATCTTAGGGGCAATAGGAAGTCACTGGGGTTGGTTGAGTAGAGGATCCAATGGTTAGATTTGCTCTTAAGGAAAAGTACTTTGGGAACAGAGTGTAGATTGGACTGGAGTGTGAGAGACTTAAGGAAGGAAACCAATGAGGAGGCTATTAAAATAATCTAGGCAAAAAGTGATGAGGGCCTGAACTAAGGTGGTAGCTCTGTGTAAGTAGAGAAGGGCTTGGATGTGATGTTGTGAATGTAGAAATGCTAAGATTTGGCAGAGAATGTGTGTGGTGGTGTAGAATTAAGAGCTGGGGATAACACTGAGGTTACAAACTTGAGAGTCTGTGGAGTAAGGTAAGCAGAGCCAAGAAAATGTTATACAGAGTATAAACTGGGGGAGTCAGACATCTACCACAAAACAATAAAAAGTAAGTGTTGCAGAATAGCAAAGAGATAGCTCGGCTTCAAAGAAGAAATAGAACACGCCGCTACCACTCTCTGCAAAAGTAGGAGATTCATCAGTTGTAAAACATTGCATACATTTTTAGACCTTTTTTATAGATTGGTTGGTTTTGTCATTCCCCCTTCCCACTCTCTCTTTCTCTTAAAAAAAATTCTTTGTTACATAGGTTGGCTCTTTGTGAGGGAGCAGGAGGAAGAATGGTGGGAAGAATTTTTGTGTTGTAAAAACAAAGATAACAGTAAAAATGTATTTTTTAAAAAAGGATGAGGACTGAAAAAAAAAAAGCGTTAGATTTGGAAGCAAATGATTATTAGTAACCTTGGAGAGAAAAGCTTCAGTGATGGAGTTGGAAGCAAAATTACAAAAATTTGAGTAAATGACATGAAATGAACAGGAGGCAATGGGTGTAGACAGCTGTTTTCAAGGAATTTGACTGAGATAGGAAGAGGAAAGGTAGGATGATAGCTTGAAAAGGAGGGTGGTAGAGATTAATGAAATATAACCAATCACCCACTACTCTGCTAGGTGCTGTGGATTCAGAGATAAAGATGAAATAGTCCTCACTTTCTGAGTGCTTTCATTCTATGAAGGGGGGGGGAGACATTACATGGAAATGACGTTTGTTTTAGAAATAACACTGGATTAGGGAGGAGAGCATGGAGAAAGGGGGACCAGTTAGAGAGCATGGAATGTCATTGAAAAATGTCACACCTTACGCCTTCCCCCACTAAAAAAGCGTGAAAATTGTCAATAATTACTATTCCATATGTCTCACTTTCCCATTTCTGTGAGATTTTTTGTGAGATTAATGTATGCATTCATTGAGGGCTTCCTTGCTGAAAAAATTGGAAGAGAACAGATATGGTATCCTATAGCAGGCCACATCTTTATAGTCACACAGTTGGCCTACGGGAGCAGAGAATACCAAGTCACCTTGTGCTGTTTTTTATAATTTAAAAAAAACTTTGTTAGTAGAGGAGAAACCTTTAATGAGGAGTCTCCCACGAATATATCAAAAATTATATGGGATTCCTTAAAAGATACAACATTTTGGTTAAGAGATAACTATTCGTTTGCCCTCTAAATATTAATATCAATAGAGACATAAAACAGGACGATGAATGCTTGCTAAAGGTATTTGCCAACACTATGGAGAATGTCCAGTCCAAATTAAAAAGATATTTCTTATATATAGTGATACTTTCATAGATCTAGATCTGGAAGGGTCCTCAGAGCCCATCTAGTCTAACCCTCTCATTTGTTCAATGAGGAAACTGAGGGTGGGTAACAGGTATAGTAAGCAGCTGAGGCAGAATTTGAACCCAGGTTCCCTGATTCCAGAGTCAGTGTGCTTTCTCCTATACCCCTATTATTGTCTAGGCTCCAGGCACTGGAGATAGAAATATAAAAACAGTATGTATCCTCAAAAAGCTTAATCTATCTTATGAGCTCTTTGCACAGGCATCATTATCCAGTTCCACAAACTTAGCACCCACTGTGTGCTTTACACTGTGATAGGTACTGGGTATACAAATATAAAATGGACTATCCCTGGCCTTCCAGGGCAGTTCCATTCTATGAAATGAACACGTAACCCCATCATTCTCTTAATGCTATCCTGGCCTTCTGCCCTGATGCTACAACTTATGTATTTTATTATGCTAATTGTAACAGTCTTGGCATATTGCAGAACTTCCTAAATGAAATCCATAATCACTCTGAAGAATTCAGTCTCTATATACACAGCTGGTCAGCAAGCATTTCTTAAGTACATCCTATATGACAGGTACTGTTCTAAATGCTGGGGATTCAAAGAAATCCCCACCACCACCGCCAAAGAAAAGGGAGACCCTGCTCTCCAGTAGCTTAAATCTAAGAGACAACCCAAGGCAAGCATATATGTACAAACAAGCTATGTGCAAGATAAATTGAAGAGAATCAACAAAAAAAATGCACCAGCATGAAGAGGGAATCAGGAAAGATTTCTTGTACAAAGTATGATTTTTAGCTGCGACCTAGAAATCAGAGAGGTCAACATATGTAAGTGAGGAGGGAGAGGATTCCAGACATGGGGAACAACCATTAAAAATAAAAATGCATGAGGAGTGTCTTGTGTGAGAAGCAGCAAGGAGACCAGCATCATTGAATCACAAAGTATGGGGGGATGATAGGAATTGACTATAAGGAGTAAGAAGACTGGAATGGCAAGGGAAGAGACTAGGTTATAAGCTTTAAACACTAGACAAAGGACTATGGGAAAAATCAAATGGATAAAGAAAGCCAAACTGTAATAGTTAGATAGAGAATCCATAATGTTGGTTCATTAATATATATGACTTGGATAGACACTAAAAGTGGACAATGAGATGATTCCACAACTGAACAGGGAAAGGAAAGTGGACTGGAAATTGCATTGTTCTTTTAATGACTCCCCGCTTCAGCCTTAAATAAAACCTCATCTTTTTAATACCAGTATTCTTCCCAGGTATGGTCATAAATCACCTAATGCTGCAGTCTTCTAAGAATTGAAGATAAGGGCCACCCAGTAGAAAGATACATAGTGTATGTGAGCAGGTGGCAAAACTTTCCAAACAAGAATTTTTGCAGAAGTGGAGGAGAGGATGTCATTGGAGAAATGTGTGACTGATTTTTCAAAAAAAGGATGGATCATTCATATAGCACTAGAGACAACTGAGGGGCAATATCCACAGGATATCAAGAGACCTAGAGGAAGACCCCCCCAGCATATTGTTTAATTAGTCACAGATCTATGTAATTATATTGAAATGAGCAGGAGAACATTAGCAGGTATTGACAGATCACAGTATTGATTGCTTGAGGGAGTACCTTTATTGAAAAGATTGCAAATCCATAAAAATAAGAATTAATGTAAAACTCCATGGGTTATGGCAACTTGATGCCAGGCGTAGAGTGCTCTTTTGACTGAAGAGACTTTATGCTCTAAAGACAGATCTCTGCTGCGTCATAGATGGGTCACCTACAGTGGGTAGGTGACACATAAACTATTAGCATGCATTGACAGATTTGTTACTTGTTAGATTTGTTACTCATTTGCTAGTTGTTAACCACTGCTCTGAAGGGAATAAGGAAGGATCATTTGAAGGAGATGAAGACCCAGAACTTGATGCTCTTTAATGTGAACATCATGAGAACAATAAGTATTTAGGATACAGGATGAGGAACTAAAATGAGTGCTATAAATGTCCGATAGAACTTTCATCCACTTTGCAAGTTTGCTTGAGACCTAGCTGTATAAATGGATGGATTTATTTTAGGTAACCTTTTTTTAATCTTTTTGCTATACATGGGATTGTTTCCTCAGTCCAATTGTTGTGTCCACTGTTTAGGGAGTAATTAGGCCCTTGTAACTACAAATGGTTGATTGTTCCAGATGTTTAGTTAAAAGTATATTGAGCTTTTTCAGTGAGCCATAAAATATCACTACATGATAGAAACAATTTGGATATACCCAGAGGAGAGCAACTTCTCAAACGCTTGACCCGTGATGTATTTGCAGCAGTTCAGTATTGTACAGTCGATTTGCTTGCTGATGCTTCCTTTCATCAAACCTATTTTTATTTCCTTTGATATCCATCTCCATAGTAACTAGGTAACTAGTCATTTACATATTCACTAGCCTGACCTATATTCATCTATTCCTTTTTACCTTTTTTCCCTTTGGTCTTTTTTAAGGTTCTAACTCAGTTTTGGTAGCTCATCATTTTTTTCTCTGTTTGCTTTCTAACCCTACTGACTTAATTGTACTCTAATCCTTCTACTCTGTATTTTGATCTACCTCTCTCTACCTTTGCAAAGTGAACCTATTGAGTTGTGGCATAAACAAATGATTCTGTTTTTCTCCTACGTCCATGTTTATATGATGCTGTTAAATCTAGTTGCCTGACAGATAAAATAGCAACCATGATAGAAAAGTTAAGTATGAGGAGGTAAATAAGTCAAAGAAGTTTCATTTAAAAGGGCATTCTGAGAAGATGGTAGGTTAGAAAATTCCAGGCTCTCCAAATTGCCTTCACAAACAGACAGAACAGCACCACATGACAAACAGAGAGCGGCAGAAATAAACGGGTAAAGCATTTGTCCTCCTAAGATAGCTTGAGAGGATCTCAGAAGAGACAGGGAGTGAAGTATAAACACCTTCAGGCCATGGAGGGGGCAGGGTGCAGCTACATCTGGAAGCAGACTAGGGCTTGGGGAATCACAGCCTCAAGAACTTTGCACCTCATGAACTTTCACCTTGCATTTTTTTTTTCCTAACAGTAGATTGGCTGAGTGGGGGGAAAATTGGGGGACTGTGGTATTTCTGGGCACCAGGCCTAAGGGTGCTGACCAGACAGTGGTCCTTGGCTGTGGCCATTGTCTAGGAGCAGGCACCACACCTCATTTCTATTAAAAAACACTTGAAAGTATAGGTATACATGGATTTTTTCCTTAAGTTTATAAGAGCATTTATCTAAAACCATCAGCAAATATTATTGTAATGGGGATAAGCTAGAAGCCTTTTTAGCAAGATCAGGTGTGAGACAAAAGATGCCCGCTGCCACCAGTGTTATTCAATATTGTATTGGAAATCCTAACAATAGCAGTAAGAGGGGGAAAAGAAGGCATCAGACTAGGGAATGAGGTAATAAAGCTATCTCTTTTTGCAGACAGTGTGATGATATACTTGGAAAACCCCAAAGACTCAACTAAAAAATTAGTCAAAACAACAATTTTAGCAAAGTAGCAGGATATAAAAGAAAAACCATATAAATCATCAGCCTTCCTAAATATAACAAATAAAACCCTGCAAGAAGAGATAGTAAGAGATACCTCACTTAAAATAACTAGCGTCTAGACAATATAAAATACCTGGGAGTACACCTGCCAAAACAAACCCAGGAAATACATAAACAAAATTATTTTTTTAAAAAAAATCTTTTTATACAAATAAAATCAGATTTAAATTTTTGGAGAAATATTAATTGTTCATGAGTAGGCAGGGCCAATAGAATAAAAATGACAATTTTACTTCAATGCCATCCCAATTAAATTTCAAAAAAAAAATTTTTACTGAACTAAAACAAATTAACAAAATTCACTTAGAGGAACAAAAGTTGAAGAATATCAAAAGAATTAATTTTTAAAAATGTAAAAGAAGGAAATTTAGCAGTACCAGAACTTAAACTATATTATAAGCCAGTAATTATCAAAACTATCTGACACTGGCTAAGAAATAAAAAGTAGATCAATGGAAAAGAGTAGGCCTACAATTTATAGCAACAAATAAATATAATAACCTTGTATTTGACAGGTGTACAGACTTTTTTGGGATAAGAATTCATTATTTGGTTGAAAAAAATTCGGAAAACTGGAAAGCTGTCTGGCAGAAATTAGGGCTTAAACCAATTATTTTATACCATTTACCAAAGATAAGGTCAAAATGGATACATGATCTAGATATAACGAGATATTATCATGTGAAAATTTGAAGAACATGGAACTTAATACTTATCAGACTTATGGATCTGTGAACAGTTTATGAATAAACAACAGGGAGTAGATTGAGGTGTAAAATAGTTTCAGTTATATTAAATTTTAAATGAATACAAATTATTTTGTACGAATAAATGTAGCCAAGATTGAAAGTAGAAAATTGGGGTGGGGGAAGGGGTTTTACAAGCAATTTCTCAAATAAAAGTCTCTTATCTCAAATATGTAAAGAACTTTGTCAAATTTATAAGAATATGAGTTGTTCTCTAATTGATAAATGGTCAAAACATATGAACAGGCAGTTTTCCAGTGAAGAAATCAAAACCATATATAATCATATGAAAAAATGCTGTAAATCATTATTCATTAGAGAAATGCAAATTAAAATACCTTGAGATATCATCTTACACCTATCACAGATTGGCTAAAATGATAGAAGAGGAAAGTGACAAATGTTGGAGGGAATGTGGAAAAATGGGACATTAATTCATTGTTGGTGAAATTGTGAACTGATCTTTTTGGAGAACAATCTGAAATTATGCCCAAACAGTTATTAAGCTGCTTATATCATCTGATACAGCAATAGCACTAATAGGTCTCTTTCCAAAGATGATTAGGAAAAAAGGAAAAAGAACCTAGAAGTTCTAAAATATTTATAGCAGCTCTCTTTGTGGTGGCAAAGAACTGGAAATAGCAGAGGTGTCCATTGGAGAATGGCTGAACTTGACTTATCTAGGGCTGAACTGGCTTAGAGGCATTATAGATGGGCAGTACCTGAGGGCAGACTTTCTTAGGAAAGGACTTGAAGGGATTTGTGATGTCAGGAAGGAGTGAAATGAGAGAGAGATAAGGAAAGAGAGACCAGTAAGGAATGAAGATCTCAGAAAGGACCCTCCTCCTTTCTTCTTCAAAAAGTTCTATATTTCTACTCTATTGGACATTGGGCCTTTCTCTTATGAGAGGTAAGGGAGAAGAGAAGAGGATAGCTCCTATTACATGCCAGGCACTAGACTAAGTACTTTACAAATATTATATCATCTGACCTTCACAGGGACTTGTTGAGAAAGATGTTTATTCCATTTTACAGTTTAAACTGAGACAAACTGAAGTTGTGATTTGCCTATGGTCACATAGCTAGTTAAGTGTCCGAAACTGGATTCTAACATTTTTAAATAGTTCAGACAACTGTGGACTGTTGTGGGCTCCATGGGGCCTGCATGTTTGACTATGCTGCACTAAGCAGCTCTCTAAGTCTGTAGGTTTCAGAAAGGGTACCAATCTATTGTATTGATAGGAGGAGTTCCTCATACCAATGAAATCACAGGTGTCCAGTCTCTGTCCCAAAATAGTTGACATTTACTAAAGTGGTTGGGACTCTGAAGTAAAAAAAATAAAACATATGGTTAAGCATTTAGATCTGTCTAGATAAATATTAACAGTGGCCTTATGTTGCTGTATCAGACTGGAGTACAGCATTAGGGAAATGAGAACATTCTTGTAACAGCAAACAGGTCAGTTTGGTAGGAATATAGAGTCAGTGAGGCATAATAGGAAGTAGGTCTTTAAATATAAGTTGGAGCCAAGTTGTGCAGTGGGCTTTAAAACCAAACCAAGCAGGTTGTATTTCATCCAAGAGGTAATAGGTAACTGCTGAAGTTTTTTGATCTGTGGAGTAGGTCAGACTTGTGTTTTAGGAATCTCACTTTGGCATCTGTCTGGACAATGTTTTATAGAGGGTGGGGACTTGGGATAAGGATGCCAGTTAAGAGGCTACTGCAGAGGATCCACCTGAAAGTGTGAAGGCATTTATGGAATACAGAGGAAGGGACAAATGTTGTGGGAGTAAAATCAGTAAGAATTGGTAACTGATTGGATATGAAGGGTGAAGCAGTATGATGTGTTAAGAATGACCCTGAGGTTGTGAACCTGGTTGGCTGGAAAGATGGTGATGTTTCAACAGAAACAGCAAAGGTAGGAAAAGGGATGGGTTCTGAAGGAAATATAACCAGTGTTCTTTTAGAGTATTGAGTTTGGGAGGCCTATAGGCTATCCTGGGGCTTTTGTCCAACAAGCAGTGAGTGGAGAGCTAGAGCTCAGGAGAGAGAGATTAAGGCTGAATAATCAACATACATGGACGATACAGCTGATATTTCTGCTTTGTGGATGCTAATATAGTGATGTAAGTACCAAGACATCATAGTTAATGCCTTGCTGCAAACCAGACACCATCAACATCAGTGGAATCAGAGTTAAATCAATAGCCTTGTTAGGTTAGCTATATAGAGAGAGCCATGTGTTATAGGCCAGGATACTGGTGGAACTGGAGAGATCTGAGTTAACCTCATAATCCCATAAAATCAGATGAGACTGTTGTGAGTGAAGAAGCCATGTAGAAGATCTGAAGCAGTTTGAGTTACCTTTGTACCCAATTGAGTTGATTTGGGATCCAGCTGTGGGTCCTTTGGGAAAGAAAACTATAAAAACAGGCTTTAGGACTTAGGCACTGAGCTTCTGAGATTCCAGGGGGGGCCATCCTTATCAACTGCTTTTAATTCCATTGCAGGTCTGTTTTACTTGCTTTTATTTTTGCTTTTTAGCTACCTTGGGAACTGCTTTGACTTTAGGTGGATGAGTGGGATTATTAAAGGGAGTGGTTGTTTCAACCCTTGAACACGCCTTGGGTTATTTAACTGGATAATAGTCCACTTTCCTTCTTTGATTTGGTTTTATAGAGCAATTTTCTTAAGGAAGATAGGAAAACTCTGTTAATCTCTTAATTGGTCCTCTTCTATCTTCATTCTTCAAGGTTTGTTGGAGACTGATCCACTGCATGAACCTGATGAAGAAACCATCTCTCATATTGACCTTAGTAGTATGATATCTGAAGAAGAAAGAGAAGAGTTAAAGAGTGAACTAGTTAAGGTAAGCTCAGTCATCCCCTCAGTGTTCATATTTCTGCCTCTAGAACTTGTGAGTTATTATTAGTACAATGAAGTTCACACACTATAATTATTTTGTCCTTCACTTAATCCAATTTTATAGACTAGTATACTGTAAAACGAGTCATTTTGCTATATTAATTCGCCACACTGATTGTCCATTGTCAGGTTGACTACAGAGGTAAAATGAATGGTTGAGCCGTTTTAGCAAACAATAGTAATTAGTTGTAAATTTGTTTCATTTATTATACTGTGGAATGATGAATCACTGAAAGGACTATGGAATTTATTCAGAATTATGACTTCTGGCATTGGTGCTCACTATCCTTTAAAAAATCATCCTTGTTTTAGGTCAGCTGTTGCTTAGAGTATTTGGAGAGTATTTTTTTCTTAAAACAACAGAATAACAAGTTGTGCCCTTTTTAACAAGACAACAAAAACTCAGGAGATGCAATTCAGAACGGAGAACTAAGCCTTATGGTTAATTAATTAAAAGGCCTTAGTAGAGAACAAAGTTCATGAATATATTTAAAGTTTATGGACATATTTAAAATATTAAGTCATCCCATCTGCTCACCCAGTATTGATTCAGAATAGACATGGCCTAGAAGGGAGAGAGTCTTTTTTATCTGTGACTTGGAAAATTTAAGACCTACAAAAATATTTACAACAGCTCTTTTTGTGGTGGCAAAGAATTGGAAATTGGAGGAGATGCCAATCAACTGGGGAATGACTGAGAGAGCTGACACATGTGATTGTGATGGAATACTATTGTGCTAGAAGAAATGATGAGCATGATGTTTTCAGAAAAACCTGGAAAGACTTATAGGAACTTATGCGAAGTGAGCAGAATCAGGAAAACAGTGTACACAGTAATAGCAATATTGTAATGATGATCAAGTGTGAAAGATTTAGCTTCAAAGTAGGTAAAGTTTGTTTTTCATGCCTTCTCTCTTTAGTATCTATAACCCCTTCCTACCTTTTAGTATATAATATGTTCTGTCCTTCAAGCAATCCAGAACCTTATGAAATGTCTTCTGGCTATGCAAAGCACTCCACTACATCTAGAATCCAAACTCCTAGACTGGTAGATCTCAAGTCTAAGGAAACCTGGTTATAAAATAATTTTTAGTAAATTGTGACTGTTAAGTAGACTTAATCTTTTCAGGGACTGTTTGCTTTCTTAAAGGGGGAACTTACTAACCCAAATGTGTCAGTAATTAGTTGAAAGTGTGTGGGTAAGATTTTTAAGCAAGGATTGAAGAGTGAGTCATTTTTGTCAGCCTCCTATATTGAGCCTTCCACAGACTGTACTTCATCCTGTACAGCTACCCACCAGGGTCAAGCGGTTGTTATATGGTAGGTGGTTTAGGAAACAAAATCAAATCAGTATTGCTATTGATACTTGAAGAATAATATACTTGCCCTGTGGCTCCATGATTGCCCTGAACAAAGCTCTATTCATTGGATTCTTCTCCTCCATAAAAATGTTTTCTCTCTAATACAGAGCTTGTTAACTTGGGACCCATTGACTTTTGGGAATAGATTTTAGGGAATCTTGAATTTTAGATGAGCAAAAAACCTACCTGTTTATTTACATTAATCCATGAACCCTTTTCAACAAAAACAACAAAAATGTGTTATGAACCCTGGAAATTTAGTATTTCTGTCTATTATTTAAAGACATTTTTCTGAGAAGGGCACCAGATTGCTGCTGTCCAAGACATGAAAAAGTTAACATTCCCTACTCTAGTAAATTATGAGATTTTTAAGAATAGGGGCTAGCTTGCTTTTTATTTGTATCTCTGGTGTTCAGTACAATGTCTGGCTTACAGTAAGCACTTAATAAATGCTTTCTTATGTATGAAGTAGACCTTCCCAGTAGTGCCCATTGCCCACTCTGAGCCTCTGCCTCTCAAGTCATTATAGGTAAATTAACTTATCTGGCTTCCTAGAAATGTAGACTTTGTCTTCTAACACTGAGAATTGAGTAAGCACTTAACAAATGTTTGTTGAATTGAAATGAGTGAAACAGAACAATTTTAAAGACCTTGGGAACTTTTCTCATATCTTCTCAAAAACTGAATTTTTTGTTTTTCCTTTTAAAAACTTTTTTTAAAGGGATGGTATTTTGTTATTTAGCAAAATTGGTAATTGTGATTTTACACATAGTGAATCCTTGTTAACAAATCTTAATTACCCCTTAAGTCTGTAAGCAAATTCTAACATGGCTATACAAAATGCTTTAATTGCTCTTAACAGAGTTGGTCTTTTCATAATATGTCATCATGACTTCATGAGAGGATTGACTCCATTGCCCTTTGGAACTAGTTCCTTTTTAGCCTATTTAAAGCTGCTAATGAGAGCACAGGTTTACAAAGGGGGGAAAAAGACTGTTTCATAGCTGTAGACTTCACTGTGTCCTAGTCATTCATCTTCTGTTTACATGCTATTGTGTGCATTTCTTTGAGTGATTTCACTGTCAGTTACTGAATGGCAGAGCCCATATTAGAACCAAAGTCCTCCGACTGCAGAGTGCTTAGTTTTTTTTCCACTGGTACATGGTGCCTCTTGGACTAGCACCTCTGGTGTGAGGGTTTGCCAGTCCCTTTTCAGGGCCTGCTCATCCACTTCTGGTGTCCACCTGACTCTCACCTGTACCTCCAAGAATCTATACCATGTGTGTCAGCCACACTTCAGTAAAACCATCTTTGCAAATGGGCTAAACCAAGTTGAGGGTAACTGACAGTCTTCAAACCTATCAGTGAGGTAGGGGCATGTCTACCCTAAGCATTCCCCAGTGGAATGGGTGAATGAAAAACAGTTTGTTCAAATGGTCATGAAGATGGCTGAAGAGGTGCTGTGATATGCTTAGAGCTTGCTTAGACATCAAAGATGCCAAGGTCATCCATTGCCTCCTGGGCCATTGGCAATCACCCTGATTTTGGTCTTGTCTTTTGATGACTCTGGAAGAGAGAACAAGGCTGACGACTTTGTGCAACTCTACCACACTTAAATCCAATTCACAAATAAGTCAAGACATTACCCTATGACGTTATTGGGCCTCTTTGAAAACAAAGAACAAATGACTGTGTGCAAATGGGGCCTAGGGAAGGGGTATTTATCATTTAGTACAAATTTACTTTGGAAAAAATAACAGATAATGGGCATATCTGACTGATGTGAATCAGTGGGATCAACCTTATATGCAGAATATAACCAGGACCTAATAATTTTTGTGAAGAATCAAAAAAAAAAAAACAAAAAAAACCCAAAACTAGCTGTTTAGACAAACTGAGGACAAAACTTTTCTCCTTTTCTTATTACTACTTAGATCACACTAGATGTCATTCATTCCTTCAATACTTATGTTTAATTGCCTATTGTATGTCATGCTAGTCTCCAGGAATGCAGAGAAAAAAGTGAATTAATACCTGCTTCAGAGAACTTGCCTTATATTGTGGGAGACGGGAAACAGGTTGTATATAAACGTTTAGATGTAAAATAGAGAAAAAAGTAACTTGGGGTGGGAAGTAGAATTTTTTGTCTGTAAGTTATAGCAGATATGTATCACGTACATAGTACAGATATTAGTCCTTTCAACTCATATGAGTTTCTTACTGATTTTTTTGACAGAAAATTTACAATTTCTAGCCAGTCAGTAAACATTTATTAAGCCTCTATGATGTACCAGACATTGTGCCAAGGCCTGGCATAGAAATAGGAAAAAGACAGTCCTTTCAGTCAAGGAGCTTGCTATCTCATGGAGGAAGCAGAAGAGGTCAGGAAAAAGGAAGGTAGCCAGCAAGAGGACATGATGGAGAGGTCTAAAGGAGTGCATCCAGGTGGGAAATGTGAAAATGGTGGGCCTAAGCACTTTCCTTACGTGGAAGTTCTAGGAGGAGCTCTTTACTCTTACCTTCCAATATGAGGGGCCCCAGGGCCAGAGAGGATTTATAAGGTGTGATCTTGCAAGAGGATGAGGTTCCTGGGGGCATGATGGAAAAATCCAAAGGAGTTTAGTTGGGAGGGAAATTATACTAAAGTATGTAAGTAGGTTTCAACCTTATTTTATTACCAAAATGCTTAGACTTTCACAGTGGAAGCTAAGGAATGGAAGTGTCTCCAGCAAAAAACCCAGTTTAGGTCCTCAATATTGGGATCCTAAATTTAGATCCAAAAGAGATCTCAGAGGTCATCTGGTATCATCTCTTCATTTTATGGATGAGGAACCAGTCTCATGGGGGTTAAATGACTTTCTCAAGGTCACACACAGAAGTACATGCAGAGCCCAGGTTCTCTGATGCTAACTAAACTAGTCAATGAAGGAAATGCTGTGATTATGATTTCCTTAGATTTTAGCAAAGCTTTTGATAAATTACCTCATACTATTAAATGATGATATATTCAGATGGATTCAGAACTAATGGAATGGACATACTGAAAGAGTGAGTTGTTAATAGTTCAGTGTCAGCATGGCGACAGGTCCCTACTGGAGTTTCCCAGGCATCTGAGCTAAGGCTTTACAGTGTTTTAACACTTTTATCAGTGACTTTGATTAGGCATAGGTAATAAACACCACAAATTTGCAGATGACACAACACAAGAAGGGATAGCTAACATACTAGATGAGAGAGTCAGGATGAAAAAGGATTTTGATAAAGACTAGATCATTGGACTGAATCTAATAAAATGATATTTAATGTTAATCAGTATCTTGCACTAGGGTACAAAAAAATCATCTTCATAAGCATAGGATGAGGGAGATAGTTAGACAACAGTTACTCTGAAAAAGATAAGGGGGGTTTCAGTGTATTCACAAACTCAATAAAAGCTGGCATTGTAACATGACAGGCACAAAAGCCCATTTGATCTTTGGTTGTATTAAGAGAGGCATAGTGTTTGCCTGAAGAAGATGATAGTCCCACTTTATTTCACGCTCATCACACTTTATCTGGAGTCTTTTGTACTATTTTAGATACCATGACTTAAGAAGGATTTTACTAATCTAGAGAATTTCCAAAGATGGGAACCAGTTGGTGAAGAATCTCAAGTCCAGTTGTAAGTCCAGTCCTATGCATATCAGTTAAGAGAACTCTTCTTACCCGGAAGAGAAGCCTGGAGTGGAAAGACTGGGGAACTAAGGGTTATTTTCTTCCTAAGGATTGTCAAGTGGATAAGTGATTAGATTTGTTCTAAAGGTTTTGTCCCAAAATATTGAACCATAAACAATGAATGGTAAGATGACTAGTTAAAGCTCCACTTCAGCAAAGAATGACAATAATTAAAACTGTCCTCAAGGGGGATGAGGTGGAGGTATCCTCCCCTTGGTCTTCAAGCAGAGTCTTGAGTATGTTACAGTTATGAGCTCATCCTCCCCCTCTCCATCTCCCTCTCCTTTCCAAAGGAAGGTAAATTTTGATCACCAGAAGCTGTCCACTTAACTTGCGGTTTACTGGCTAGATTCCTTCCTCCCTTCCTTCTGTGTGGGGTATGGAGACCCCAAAAATCCCCTACCCAGAAAAATTAAAAGTCAGAGGTGTCTTGAGGAAGGGACAGAAAGTTTTTGTTCTCTTTCCCCTGCAGGAAGAGGGCAGTTCTCTCCATGACAGATCAGGGAGAGGAGTCACGTTTACTGAAGATGGAACAAGAATTTATACCCTAACGAAGTCAAGCCCCCTCCAACCACTGTCCCCTCTCCCATTGGCTGGGAGGCAGGCTTACAATTGGAGCTTGAATTCTCCTCCAATGATAAGGAACAAAGAAGCCCCCCACTATCTCTCAGTGGCTAGGAGGCAAGCTCACAAAGAATAAGGAAATAGGAGATAGCCAATTCCAATGTACCTATCCTTATTTGGCAGATGCCAAAGTGAAGAAGGGAGGGGCTGATTGACCAAAAGGGAAAGGGGGAAGGGTCCTGAATCAAAGGAGGGGAAAAGGGTGGAAAGCAAAGGTGGTGGTTGAAAACCCCTTAAGGGCCTAATGAGGGTATGTCAAACAAGGATGGGGTGGGCAAAAGACTCCTGAAAAGGCCTAATGCTGATTTGGCAGTAGTAAAGAGGGGGTAGGGGAAGGGTGAAGCCGACAGCGAAACTCTGCCTTGCTCCCGTGAGAAAACTTATGGGCTGAGAAGTTTCAACCTTTCACATTCACTTCCTTCCTTCCCTCTCTCTTCTCAAAACCTTAAACCCAGTTCACTCTGAAGCTCACAGATAGGATCACAATAGGTCCCTGCCCAAGCTCCACTTAATGGCTGTATTTTAGGCCCTCCAGTTTTAGAGTGAATGTCTGTGGTAACTTTCTCTTTGGTACAGTAACCTTGAGGGTCTTCCCCTCCCAGCTAGACATTTTTTTTTGTTTTTTCTAATTAAAGGGAACTGCCCTTGACTCACTTCTTAAAGAGGCCTATTTACTGAAAGGGTGTTACCTCACTCTAAGATAGTATGTGAGAAAGCCTTAGCCTAAAAGGGCCAGGGTCTCCCATTGCATCCTGGGCCATTTCCAGTCATCATGATGAATATCTGGTCTCAAGATCCAGATGGCTGTGGAGGAGAAAGTGAGGCTGGTCACCTTGTATAACCCTCCCTCATTCAAATCAAAATCAACTGCAGGTCATATTGATGGGGTCTGGGATGCTTTTGTCTGTAACCTCAGTTTGTAAAATCTCACTTCTGTTCGGGTACCTATGTATGTAACATCAGTTTGTAACAAGCCTATGTAATTAAGTTGTAAAAGTCACACTTTCCCCCAGCCATAAAGGCATTAACACTGCCTCTCCCCTGCCCCCAGCCTAAAAGTCTTTTCCCTGAGCTAGCAGTCTGCCTAGATACAGTACCCATGAATACATCACCCAAGTATTTTTTAGAGAAATACATAGCCGCTTTGTTCTAAGAGGCCAGCTGCACCCAAAAACCTTGAACAACATTATCAGAAGAGAAAACTCCCTCCCAATGTGGTACCTCCTGAATCCCTAATCAGTTTAGCTTCCAAACTTGAAACAATGAGACCTGTCCTCCCAAGGAAGATGAGTACTATCTCATTCATCCTTGACCAAGAGTAACCTAGTGATATCACAAAGCAAAACCTTTGACTGACAGTTTTATGGTTTTAAAAACTGCATCTCTATCCCCTGCACTTTGCAGGCTATGCTTAACTTTCTCCTGCCCGCTGCAAAGCGTAACATTAAAATTTATAACTCTCCCTCTCTCTCTGTAAGCTTGCAGGTCCCCTTACTCCGCCCTCTCCTGCCCACTGCAAAGTCAGAGTAATAATAAACTTTTGTAACTCTGCCAAAAGATAGCTTGAATCCTGCGAAATTCTTTCCAGACAAGAACCCTCTAGGGATTCATATGAGATCCCTTCTATACCCATCTCTTTCCTATCTCTTCAATATTATTATTTCCCTGATGCCGTCCATCTTACAGTGGAATATTCTTTTGTATATGGGCAGTGAGTGGAGTACACTCTCTGCACCCTTTGTGAAGACCCCTCAGAATGAGAAGGGAGAGAAACTGTCTGGAAACCAGAGATAGACGTTTGTAAGACTGGACAGACCTGAGTCCTGGGTTTGCACTGTAAGCTGTCCATCTTATAGTGGAAATCTTTTTGTATATGGGCAGTGAGTGGGGTGCACTCTGCACACTTTGTGAAGACTCCTCAGAATGAGGAGTGGACAGACCTGAGTCCGGGGTTTACACAACCGAGGACCTTTCCCCCCCTTCCCTTGTCATCAGCATAAGGCCCTTTCAGGAGTTTTAGACCTCCACCCTTGTATACCCTGCCCTTAAAAGCATTAGGCCCTTTTTCAAGAGTTTTTTTTTTACCTCCACCCTTGCTTGGTTTACCAAATAAGGACATGGATGACACTTTGGCTCCCTGTCCCACCTCCCTGCCAATAGGAGATAGTGGCGGGCTTCTTTGTTATCTGCCATTGGCCAAGACTGAGAGCCCGCCTCCCAGCCTGTGGGAGAAGGGACAGGCAGGGGAGGGGCTTGACTGCTTTAGGGTATAAATTATTATTCTGTCTTTTGTAACATGTCTCCTTTCCCTGGTCCATGCCATGGAGAGGACTACCCTCTTCCTGCAGGGGAAGAGAATAAAACTTCCTGTTCCTTCCTCAAGATACCTTTGACTTTTGATTTTTCTTGGGTAGGGGATTTTTGGAGTCCCTGTACCCCATAAAAGCAGGACAAGGTGGTAACCAAGGTTCCTTCCAGGTCGAAAATTCTGTGAAGCTGTGACTCCAATACTATAATAAAAATCTTTCTATTATGCTACACTTTTCATCCAAAACATGCCCTTGGCATGTTTCATTTTAGGTTAAATTCCCAGGAGTCAGCACTGCTACTATTTTCTTTGGGAAGATAACCCCACATGATATTTTTATAACTTTTAAAGTTTGTTAAGGATGTTAGGACCTCATTTTTTTTCCTGTGTAAAGTTCTCTCTCCCACTTTTCCGCCTTTATTGCATAATATGGACTGTGGTAAGACCCAGCTTTTCTCAAGGTAAGATTTTCATATCTCAGTCATCCAGGAGATATCCTGGAATTAAAAAAAAAAAAAAACAAGCTCTGAGGACAGAGAAAAATAACTATTACAAAGGTGTTCACTTTACTCCTCAGGAAAGATGGAGCTGACCTGAGATACCCTGACTTTTAATTATCTGTAAACTAAATTTGGAGATTTAAAGTAATAATCTTCAGTTATCTGAAAAAAAAATTATTTGAATAACTCAGTGATGCTGGATTAATTAGGTTTTATTGTATTTGTTTTTGCAGTTCTTTTTTTTATGTACTGATTGCTAATTGCATTTCTCCAATTCCTATGCTGAATCTAATTTTAATAAGCCTTTGATTACTCTAAGTAATTATATACATATCATGTCACAGCATACCATGTAACATTGTGTTTACCATTAGTACATTTCCCTTGCCTATTATAGGTGCTGGTTTAACAAAGATAATGCTCTTGACCTGCTCATAATGGTGTGCTTTTGAGTTGTTTTTTCTAGTGGAGGTATTGATCCTCATTTGTCACAATCTTCAGCAATCAGTGGTGTATATTTTCAAGATAACTGGCTTGGGTTGGTACTAGTCTGTGGTCAGAGAACA
The DNA here is from genome assembly GCA_028646515.1 of Pseudochirops corinnae. NCBI lineage: Eukaryota > Metazoa > Chordata > Mammalia > Diprotodontia > Pseudocheiridae > Pseudochirops > Pseudochirops corinnae. Next base: position 95,795,435 of record CM053586.1, read on the forward strand.
GTGACAGTACTTGATTGCCAATCAAATCTTCAACCTCAGACTAATTAGCACTGTGTTCTAATAAATTGAGCTAACTAGGTGGGTTACATTGTCTTCCTGTTTAATTACTAGAACACCTGGATGGGATGTACCCTTACTTTCTGGGCTAGCTCGCTCAGCTGAAATCTGCCTTCACACTGGATTCTCAGACAAGGATCACTACCATAAAACTACACTTAGGTATTCATTGGGGATACAAAGAAAGGCAAAAAACAATCCCTGCTCTCAGGAAGCTCACAGTCACATGGGGAAGATAATGTGAAAATAGTTATGTACAAACAAGCTATATTCAGGATGACTGACAGAGGGAAGGCACTATCATATAAAAGGATCAGGAACACCCAGACTGTCATAGGTTCCTAGGGGGTAAAAACCCTGTTGTGGAGGAATAAACTTCCTCTACTCATCACTGGAGCTCTTGAGTTCCTATGGATATGCTTCTGTTTACACAAACCCAGCAATTCATAATGATTACACACTAGATTTTAAATGTAACCATTTACTTGACAATAATAATAGCATCACAGATATGTTTATAAGTCAAATGCAGGGATAATAAATACATTACAATTCACACATTAACCTGGGTCATATGCTAACCACCAGTGCATTCTTATTATATCTTTGGGAAAGAGTCAAGGGAAGCACATGAATGAGGGGACATTCCTATGCTCAGGATAACTCACAGTTCTATGATTATATGCTTCAGTATCCTCTTCCTGTCTTAGGAATGGTCCATAAAAGTTCCTTGATGAACATAGCTTCTGTGTTAAACTGATGCTTCCACTGCTTAGCTGAGTTGATCCAGCTGTGCTTGAGTAGTATCTTACTGAACTTGACATCTCAATCAAATTAATCACTCCACTGGATTAACTTCTCTGATTCTCAACTTCTGAGCTGTCCTCTCTTCAGCTGGACTTAACTCTTCAATGGCAATTGTAGTTTCCATCACTTCCAAATTCAGGCTTAGATAATGCCCTCAGAAGAATGAATGTTATACTCTTTTAGGAAAGGACAACAACCTTTATCTTAAAACTGGGGCAAACCTCTACAACTCTGCTCCTTTGCAGGCTTCTTTCATCACTACCATCTCTCCGCAATAACAGATGCCAGTATAAGTCAGAGTTCTCTCTCTCTTCCTCTCTGCTCTTCGTTTCCTGCAAGAGAGCAGAACATATTCTTTCTTTCCTTCTTCCTTTCAGCATCAGTAGTGGTAGAGAACACTCCTGGATCTCACTGGACAACCAATCTACCCAGCAACAAATGATAGAATAGTGTTAGGGTCTCTCTTTAACTCATTTCTTGAATCTGTCCTTTCATCTGTCATCTCTGTGCGTGTGTGTGTGTGTGTGTGTGTGTGTGTGTGTGTGTGTGCATTTATCTCCCTGTCTCTGTCTCTTTCTACCTCCCCTCCCCAGTACATTCTGTAAACAATATCCCTTTACCTTATTTTATAACTATCTTATCTCCGTGATCAGGTAAATTACTTTTGTCCCATAATCATAAATGGTTTTGGTGTCCTTATTTTCCCAGTTGTTAACCCATAAGTTCCGTATTTCTTTAGTTAGTCATATACAAATCACTGAAGCATACCATGCCCTCCATTTGTTCTCTTATTTTACAGCTTATCCAATTCAAATGAACAGCTGCTTTCTTAGAACTCTGAGTCAAACTTAACTTCCATAACTACTTTTCTTAGAACTCTGAGCAGACCTATGCCATGAAATAGATGAATTGTCAAAGCAGACCTAGCTAAGCAATTGCTTTTCTCAGAAGCAGATATCTGCCAGAGAAGTGAACTGATTCCCTTAAACTAATAATATTGTTTTGGAGAGCCAAAATAACATAGTGTTGATAGGATCATAGATCAGAAACCTGGAAAGGGACCTCAGGGACCTTTAGTTCAATCCCTTCATTTTATACATGAGAAGAGTATCATACAGGTGTTATCTGAAGTCAGGAAGATCTTTATTCAAGCTCAGTTTCTGACACCAAAATGCCAGCTGTCTGAATATGAATAAGGCATTTAATCTTTTACTCCAGTGCCCTAGGCAACTCCCTAAGAGTATAAAATATAGATGAGCTGCTGATTTGCACTGGTGGCAGAATTTCCTATATCAGGCATATTCATACTGATCAAATCACAGATCCAGACTAGAAAAACCAGAAGGTTCCATGTATATGGAGCTGAAGCTTTGTTCTACTATCAGTACAGCATATGCTTTGAATTGTTTTTCCAACCTATAGACTTTCCCTCTTCTCTTTGAAGTTCTTTTCCAGAGCTAAAACATGCCTTAGAATAACTAGTTTGTATTTATGAGAACTCTAATTGTAATGGAATCAAATAATCCTGAAGCATTCTATAGGGGAGACTTTAAAGTAATATGAATTTTTAAAATTGACATAACAACTTTTAAGCATCTAATTGTTGTTCCCTTAAAAAACCATCCTGATGGGAGGCTATATACAAATGTTTTAGTGACACTGCTATTACTCAGAACATTTTTAGACAACTTGTCCTTTTAGGATAACCTTCAGAGCCTAATACTCATTCTTCCAAGGATCCAGGTAAAAGCATTAACCACAGAGGGTGGTTTTTGTTTGTGAAAACAACTAAATGTCATTTGTAATCGCATCTGGTGAATTAAATGGCTGATAAAATATTTTTATAGAAGGAGTGAATTTGATGATTTAAACTAACTTTGAAGAAGAATAAGCAATAACTATCTTAGTGTTTTGAGCCACTGGAACCAGCCTGGGCAGAAAACATTGTATATATATTCTTGAACAAACTAACTTTGTTTTCACAAGACTGATGTAGACATCAAAGCTTTTTTGTTTCTTCACTTTTTTTTTTGCTTTTTGCAGGGGGGAGGACAGGGCAATTGGGGTTAAGTGACTTATCCAAGGTCACACTGCTAGTGTTAAGTGTTTGAGGTTGGATTTGAACTCAGGTCCTCCTGACTCCAGGGCCGGTGCTCTATTCACTGCACCACCTAGCCACCCCTGTTTCTTTTCTTAATGAAATCTTACTACAGCCACAATTTTACATGTCCTGAGAAAGTATGGGAAACTGAAATCTAGGTTCTCTGTCACACTAACCTCATTTTTACTTATTCATGTGTTGAATAAGTATCCTAATAAGCATCCCTAAGCAGTGGAATAAAAAAGAGAAGCTGGGTGTAAATAATAACTAGAAAGACTGAAGTTGAAGTTAGGAAGAACTTTGTCATTAGGAGTAGATGAATAGTATAGTCGGTTACCATGGAATAATGATGACAGTAACTAGAGTTTATATAATGCACACACATACATACATACATATATGTGTGTACGTATATATATATATATATACACACACATATATTATATATGCACATACACATACATATATATATATCATTTCATTTGTTATTTAATATGTTATTTTGTATGTTGCATATGTTATTTCATTTGATCCACACAATAATCTTGTGAGGTTAGGTGCTATTATTATTCCCATCTTATGGACAAGGAAAATGAGACTGAGAAAGATGTTAAGTGATTTATCTAGGGTCAAACAACTAAGTATTTGAGGTGGGATTTGAACTTAGATCTCCATATCTGAAGAACCTTAAGTACAGGATCTTCAGCTTACTATAAAGATAATTTTCCAAAGCTGTATGAAGTGAAGTGGGCTAACCTGGCATTTAAGCAAAGGCTTGAGGATTACTTGCATGGAATATTTTAGATCTGGCTCATGTTTGGTATACTTGATCAGGTGACCTCTAAAGTCAATGATTCTGTAATTGTAATTATCCTTTCTGGTTTCTAATGAGGATACAATAATTTGTATAGTATATTTCAGGTAGTTTAAATGCCCAGAACTAGAATACTATATGTGGTCCCTTGGAACTACATGATAATTCATCCCATGTTTGTATTCATTAAGGTGGTTTTTAGAAGGTCTCATTCTCTTCTTTTTTTTTTTTTTTAAATTTTCCTATCTTGTATCTAGCTAGAAGACGAAATCACAACTTTACGACAAGTGTTAACATCCAAAGAAAAGCATCTGGTGGAAATAAAACAAAAGCTCGGCATGAATCTGATGAATGAGTTGAAACAGAATTTTAGCAAAGGCTGGCATGAAATGCAGACCACAACTGCGTAAGTACAGAATTCACACCACTTCCAACCCATTCATTCTTCCTTTTCCCTCTAATGTATTTTTTTTCTTCTCAGCTTCTCATTAGTACTTTTCAGCTGCATAAAAAAAGGGTTGCTTTCCTGGGAGGAAATGGAGAGTATCACTTTGTCAGCTATGTAGTACACCAGGCAGATTCTAAAGCTACTTGGGGTAATCCTGCAATTTGAGATCAGGGGTCTTCCAAGTGGAGGATGAGGCGTGAACACAAGGGGTGCACAAGATGCATCACATCCCTCCCTCCTTGCAGAAGTCTGTCACGGGCTTATCTCCAACACAGCTAAACTGTTCTTTTCATCCATTCTTGTTCAACACTCCACACAGTGCCCAGGACCCAACTGCTGACCTTCTACAGCTGCTCAGGGCTTTTATAGCCCAACTGCTATAACCCAGGCAATTCAGCAGTTGTGAAGGCAAAATTCTCTACCCAGCATTCTCACACCCCATTCGTCAGATCACTTCTTGGCTTGCAGCAGCAGATGCTCCTCAATGAGTAAGCCTTGCACTCTGGAATGGCAAAATTCTCCTTCCTCCCAGCATTTTCTGGAGAACAGAGTGAGTCATACAAGATGTGCAGGTGGCTGGGGGAGGGGGGGGAAGGGTTGTGAACAACATTACCGATCTCCTTATATTATCTTTCCCCCAAAATACACCCCTCTTCCAATCTTCCCTATTGCTGTTGAGGTTGCCACCATTCTTTCAGTTACTCAGGCTTGCATTCTTGATGTCATCTTCACCTCTTTTTTCTTCCTTAGCCCAAAGTGCAGATCAGCTGCAGAGGCAGCTATAAATCCATCAGATTTACAGCTGTAAATGCATCCTTTCCACTCAGAGCCCCTAGTTCAGGGCCTTATGTACATCTCACCTGGACTATTGCAATAGCTTTAGTCTTCCTGACTCAATCCACACTTCAATCCATTCTCCACACAGCAACTAATCTTATTTTATAGGTCTCATGTCACTAACCTGCTCAGTCAATCAGTGGCTCCCAATTGACTGTAGGATCAATTATTATCTCATCTTTATCTCATATTATTCTCTAAGTTTATAATGTAGATAGTGATTAATATATTCACACATGTATATAACTCATAAACAAGTAGATAATATACATATTGAGGAGGGTGTATGTTAAAAAATTTTTGCTGATAAGAAATGCATGATCAGAAATGTTTGGAGACTACTGCTCTACTTGCTCAAAATTCTTCTACTTTTTCCTTCCCCATATCCTCTGCCTTTTGAGAAAGATTTGCAGTTTTCAGCTATTTCTTTAAAAACTTGGTTACTGGTAGTGGTATTAAATATTTTTTCTTAATTGTTTTTTTTTTTGTTTTCCTAATTAAAATTTTAGAAGGAACTTGTTCCTTTGCCCAGAATACTATTTTGTGCATACTGAATTGCTGCCTGCCTTGGTCATTGTCAGTCAACGTTTGGAGTGTGAGCAGATGCATACTACTTAAAATTCCCTAGTAATTTCAGTAGTCATGTAGGCAATTTAAAAACACTTAGCTTATTCCAACTTGCTTCAACACCTTGAAGGTGAATAGCTGGAATGGCATTTAGGGCAATCTTAGTAACTCCTTCCTCCTTTGCTACTACTCCTGCAAGTCACTTAACCTGGCTGCATAATCAACACATACTTTTAACTGCATAGTTTGTTTTTGGTCTTGGATTGCTTCTTTAGCTATGTTGAGGGCACTCCCTCTAAATTCCATCAGTAGTCTTCAGTTCAGTGTAATCTGTGACCTACAGAGAGTCAGTTACCAATATTTATAATGTCCCCTTTACTTCAAGTATTCTTGTACTTAAGGTTCACCCTTAGAAGCCTCTGTTCTTAGATTCCATCACATATTCTGAAAACCCAAGAAGAAAAAAAAAGACAGTAGAAAGTGCATTGAATTTGGAGCTAGGAGCCCTCGGGTCTAGTACTCACTGTGCCATTTAACATGTGGCCCTCAGACCCAGTCCCATCTGACAGTGTGAGCGTGGGGAGGACTTTGCACTAAGAACACCTGTTTTGTGCCTTGCTTGCCGTTCAGTGATCACAGACTCATCGGATAAAGCTGTCTCTGTAGTTGCCTCTGTCATAAAAATCGGACACGAGCTTAAGATAGGTATAAGAGACTCCTTGTTGGAGGCAAGCCTTTTAAGATTGGATTTTATTCATCCAAGGTGAATGCTTTTTTATTATCCAAAGACATAGCAGGATTTGGGATTCTGTATAACTTTCATTTAGTTGTGAACACAAGATCTGCTATAAATTTTTAAAACCCACCTTGTTTCCTTATATATTTCTCGAGAGACACCACAATCCGCACATAAACCATTCCCATAATAATTGTGTAGAAATGAAAAAGTAGTGATATGTTATTATAAGTGCTGATATCATCTTAATCATTCTTTTTGTATTGCCATTTTTGCATTAATACCATTAATACAAAACCAATAATTTTATATTAATAACCAATACTATAAATACCATTATTTCTTTCCATTCTTTTCCTTATTCAAATATCATAAATACTGATATCTCAGTTCTAGTCCCCTGAAATGAAGACAGACCTCAGTGATGGTTAACTGAAATTATATCTATAATAATTGAAATCCATCCTAAAATTGGGCTTAGATACGTGACTCAGACGTTTCTATTATGATAGCATCCCCAGCTATATCCTGATAGAACCAAGATTTCCATATGATGAAATCAGCTTGTAGAAGGGGCTCTTTGTTGGCCATCATCCTTTGGTCCAACCAGGAGCAAAGCTTGTATTATGCACAGAGTGGCTAGTGGTTAAGTATACTATTTTAGGGGTGCTGAAAGGTCTGAAAAATAGCTCTATAATTGGCCTATTACCTAATGCCTAGGATTCTAATTATTAAAGTCGCTACTGTCAGCCCCCTTCCAAAATGCAGTGGGTAAATTAGGGCCCTAAAATGCTGTAGCAAGTATTAATTTATCAGATATACTAGCAAAGAACTAGTTGTTTTATGTGTTTGAGGATGCTGTGCTTCCTGGAGAGAATTGAGCCTTACAGAAAGAATGTGGCAGAGTCCTAGAAGCATTGACTTTCCTTCCACCTAGGCACTCTGTACTCTGGGAAAGAAGTGATAAAATGAGAGAGATTGGTTCCTAGAAAGAAACTAAACAGTGTAACTTACGGCAAGACTCTGGTTCTGATTACAACTTTTAGGAGGGGACAAGAGTACTTTTCAGAGTAGGTAGGCTGGCTAAAACCTGTCAATAAATAGGTAAGCAAAATATCAAGATTTTTTTTCCCCGCTAAAAGTTTAAGTTGCTTGTGCCCTCCTTTTTTTTTTTTTTACAACCCATATATTGTTTATACAACCCATAAGAGAAAATCGGGCTCATATTTATCATATCATTAATTTAGTGAATGTGCTTACATTCATTAAAGAAGCATGCCTATAGAAGTAGAGAAAAATCCATTCCCTCAGAAAGGAAAAAAAGCCACAAACCTATATGTTATAACCACAATGCTAATAATTTTGTTTCTCAAAATTGTTTACTTTCAAACTTATCTATTCCATAGTTGTTGCCAGGGTCCATTTTACATCTTAGTGATAGTATTAATGGGAAAAACTCAGGTCTATAAAGATAATAGAATCCTGTTAGACTTCCGGCTTTCTTTTTATGTTGTCTTCTGAGGCTAACTCTTGGCATTAATGGGGCTAGATATCAGGTCTAACACCTTTTTCCTGTGACTGGGGAGCTTCAGGAGTGGGCAGATGAAGTGAGTGAATAGGAAAGTACTTTCAACTGGCTTGACAGGTGACTACAGATGTAGTCTTATTTCATTAGTTAGGCTGTTCTCCCTTTGCTAAGTTAGAGAGGGTCCCTCACTTTACCTAATGCTTGAGGCCTATTATGGTTTCTAACATATACCTGCCCAGAAAAGAGTGATTTCAAAGTGTATTTAAACCAGCACTTGTCTAACTGGCATATTTAATGAGTTCAAGCTGTACAGAAGTCAGGACAGCCCACACATTAAATATTTGCAAAAGTCTGTATTTGAACTCTGACATAAGTATACAGCCCATATCCTTGTTGGTTGAACTTTTCAACTACATATTATGATCCATAATGGAGTATATTATTGTTATCGTTCTTATTAGTGTTGTGTTTCAGCAGAATTGATCTCAGAACTGCCTGTGAAGATAAAAGACTTAATATTCAGGCACACATATTATCTTTATTTTTAATTCTTAATACCTTTTTAATCAAATCAGGAAAGGTTTTTGTTTGGGAGGGTGAGGAGAGTGGGCCACAGACCCATGATTACACTTGTCTAGGGAATGCCAAACGAGAAAACAACCTTGGCTCATGTAGCCCTGCACCTTCTCTGCAGCCATAGTCTTAGAGCTTTCCCTCTCCCAGCTACGTACAGTCAATGTGTATCAGAGCCAAGCCTTAAACCCCAGGCCTTTCTGCCCCTATACCCCTATGGAGAGCTTGCTCTCCATCTTACCATTGCCTCTCAAGGTTTTCTTCTAATCTTAGAATCAATTTGGTAAATTGAGATTAAGATCTTGAGTTTGACAGACTATAAAAAACATGGTTTGGTTTGGTTTTGTCGTCCATATTTATGATTTCATTGTTGTAGGGAACACTTGTTTTGGAAATTCCTTCTACCAGTGTAGACCTGCACTGTGTCTGTAAATGAAAGATTTTGAGAGGTTGTCTGGTACACTGAGAGATTACGTGGCCCATCTGTGATCACTCAGCCTCCATGGGTCAGAGGCAAAACCTCAGTCCTAACTTGTCCCAACTTCTAAGGGGATGTTCTGTCTACTATGCCATTTGGGGGTAGAGAAGTGAGGGAAAGAAAGAGAATAAAGATTTTTGTAGTACCTAGTATGTGCCAAGTGCTTTACAAATATTATGTCATGACCTTTACAACAACCCTGTAAGTTAGGTGCTGTTATTTTACAGTTGAGGAAACTAAGGCAAACTGAAGTTACATGAGTTGCCCGGGGTCACAAAGATGGTGTCTGAAGCCGGATTTAAATGCAGGTGTTCCTGATTCCAGGCTCAGTACTCTAACCACTGTGCCACCTAGCTACCTCTAAATAATAAAATTCACATTGAAAATGATTTATTATATTAATAACTTTGAGTATGAGGTAATCATGAACATTATGTGGCATTAAAAAATAATTTCCCAAATAGGAAATGCCTTTACTCATAAACTATTTTGATAAACAACAGAGGATTTGTTTCAGACCAGTGTAATCTCCCTTAAAAATTTTATTTAACATTTTCCACTTCAGAATAATAACATTGAGTCTAAATTATTTCAAATCAAGAACATTACTAATAAAGAATTAACAAGAAAACAGATGTGGTAAAAATAGTAATTTATAAGATATGATATAATATGAATTAATACATTTTTCTGAAATAAGCAATAAATCCATGAAAATAATTTTATTGAGGAAATAGTTTGCTTTACATGGCTGAACATCTCAAAGTTAATTGTGACGGCAACAGATCTCAACAATCTAGTGAGTAACTTAAAAATCTATTTTCATTTTAGACACCTACCATAGTTGAAGGGTGAATTTCTGTAAAATGAAAAGTTTTTCCATTGGTTTCCTTTGTTAAAAAAAAAAAAAGGAATGAATTTCTATCTCTGTATCTCCAATAAACTATATTTTAAAATTCTCTAAAGTAGTGACCAGTTTTATGGAATGTTGGGAATTGCCTTATTACAGAAAAGAGAGTTTTGCTCTGATATTATCCTGCCTTAGGGACTCCTATCGAATGTTACTGTCTCACCTGAGGCATCTCCATCCTTAAAGTCTCAAGTCTTCTTCCCCTTAGACATTAATGTCTGAGCATCTTTTGTCTGTCCACCTGTAAATGAACTGAGCCCTGTTTCCTTCCCCTTTTCCTGGTTATTTAACAATATCTAATTGAACTTTTCTATATTATAGCATTTCTCTTCTATATGAGGTCATGTTGAGCTAGAATGTCAGTTTCTTGAACTTCAGGGCTTCAGTTTATCACCATGAAAATGTTGGAATATCTGTTCCATTTCACTTGAACCTTGTTCCTTCTAGTTTCATTTATTAATGGTTATGTGCCTCAAAATTCTATTCTTTTGCTCTTTTTTCTCCTAATTGTTTTTTCGTTCTTCTGCAAGATACTGCTCATAATAGTCTTCTATCATGTGTCTTATATATGTTTTACAAATGAACTTTTCCTCTAAATTGGTATGCCTTTGACATCCATGTCACTTTGAAAGGGAAAATAAATATAAATGGAGCCATCAGATTTAGACTGTGACCCAGAGAGAGTACTAAAACATTCACAGAATTGCTTCTCATTCCAACATGAATTTGCAAAATCCAAATTGAGTCTCAGACACACTAAGATACAATTCAGGAAACATATAAAGAAATCAACTGTGAGTTTTCAAAGTAGTTCACTTGCTGTTTTTAGTAAAGGTTTTAAAGAGAGAAGATTAATTACTGCCCATTTTATCAACATTTATCCGGTCAGTGATTACATAGGTAGACTTAACCTTTGGATTACTAGAATGAAATAAACCAACAGCAACAAAGGCTATATTGTGTTAATTTCCATTTCCCAAACTGAAAGAATCACTCATTTGTAGATCTAAGTAACCCTAAATATGGGGGAAATATAATGTTAATAAATCTTTAAAAGCACAGAAGGTATGTATACATATACATACACATACCACCCACAGTCATCACAACCAAAAGCCTGGGGTGGTGTGGGGGGAGGTTGATAAATGTAAATAATAAAGTCAAGAACCACCCTGCTTCAGCCCAGTAGAGAAGTAGCTAGTTTCTTGTCTGAAGTCTTGATTCATCTTTTTCAGTTTTGGTCAAAAAGCCATTGTTGTTGATTAAATTTAAAAACTGACTTTTATATATGTATGTATCTTTGTAAAAAAACAAGTTTGAAATCCAAATAAAACTGAAAATCTGTTCATAAACATTGAAATGTTCATGAAAACATTTCTAGTTAGGTCCATTTTTACTCTCTCAAATTAAATAATCCATGGATATCGTTTGGTATGGATATTCTCTTCCAGAGAAGACTTTTTTTGGCCATCATAACTTTTTTTTAAAACAATAACTAAAGACTTTTTAATTCTTCCATTACCAGGAGAAAAATTGCTAATTTGCCATAAAAGAGGCATTGTGGAGCCAAATCTAGAGTACTAGACTTAGCATCAGAAGATTCTAGTCTAGAATCTGACATTTATTTTTTTTAATTTAGTATTTTATTTTCCCCAATTACATGTAAAAACTATTTTCAACATTCATTTTTTTAATTGAGTTCCAAATTCTCTCCCTCCCTCCCTTACCCCTCATTGAATCAATTTGATATAGGTTATACATGAGTAGTCATGCAAAACATATTTCCATTTTAGTCACGTTGTGAAAGAAAACATAAACCAAAATTTAAAACACCACCAACAAGAAAAAAAAAAAGAAAGTTAAAAAAAAGTATTGCTTCCATATATATTCAAACTCGAACAGTTCTTTCTCAGGAGATAGATAGCATTTTTTCATCAAAAATTCTTTAGAATTGTCTTGGATCATTATTGCTGAGAGGAGCTAAGCCATTCACAGATGAGCATCTTACAGTATTGCTGTTACTATGTACAATGTTCTCTTGGTTCTACTCATTTCACTTTGCATCAGTTCATGTAAGACTTTCCTAGAATCTGACACTCATTAACTGTGTAAAAGAAAAAGAAGATATATTAGGAAGAGAAACCTAAACAGAACCAAAAGACAGTCCTAGTTTTACACTTTGCCAAGACATTTGACTATGGACAAGTCACTTCACTTTGCTAGGTGTTAGCTTCCTCATTTGTAAAATGAAGGAATTAAACTAGATATTCTTGACTGACCCTTTGAACCCTTCACATTCTGTGAAGTCACTTAAATTTCTCCAGCTTTATCTGTCAGATGAGAATAATAATCTTTATGCCATAGACCTCACAGGTTTGTCCTCCAGATCAATTAGATTATGCTTATAAAAGCTCCACTCTCATAAAGCAATGGAGCTGGTTTCCCTAGACAAATATCACATCTCAGGCTGGAATTAAATGTTACTAAATATATCTAAATTTTTGTCCACATCTAGAGGAAAGTGATCAGCAGTCCTGGATTAATCTAGTATTTAAATTAGCAATTTCTGCTACATCAGGGATTTAAATTTGTAATCTCTGCTATATTGTAATTAGTACATAGTTATTTAAAAAACCCAAAACTTTGTACGGTACTTGTATTATTAATTTTTGTGTGCGTATTAAAGAACAAGGAGTCAAAATTACATTTTGGAAAAATGAACACTTGGGAGAAATTACGGTGATGAGGAAATTTTGACCTGGGGTTTTATTTAATTTCATTTCAGAAATAATTATGCACGATGAAGTTAAGCATTATATATATATACAATAATCCTTGCAGTTACTCTTTGACCTTAGCTCCAAGTCATTGGTCATTCAGGTACTCTCTGGAAATTCTATTAGTCCCTTCCCGACTGTACAGAATCCAGGAGGAATGCTTGAAATTGCAGGAGGGACACTGGCATTGAATCCTCACTGGTTAGTGCCTCTGCTCTGTGTGCCTTTCTTCTATAAAACTGTTTGATGCCTAATTACAGCAGTCTAACCAGCTTTTCAAAGCCCAGCTTTCATTCAAAATCCCCAAATACTGCACCAACCCACACCCCTCACTTCCTCATGAAATATTGTGCCTACAGCGATTAGCCATGTTTGATTGTGACTCCTTCAGGTTTTCTACGTCTAACATTGTATTAAGTCTTTTCCTTTGATTTTTTTTAAAGTAGAAAGTTGGCATAAGAAAGGTTTCAAGTAAGGAGTACAGTAAGGAATCTGACCATTTAAGGCAGCCTTAACCTTAAACAGAGTAGGCAGATACCTACCTGGTGTGTGGATTTTTTTTTAATAGCACCAAACATCCCTTTTAAACAAAATTCCCTAGAAAAAGTTCCTTTGCTTCTCCCAAAAATAAAAATGAGTCAGAGCTGATGGAAGAATGTTCACTGGCCTCTGAAAAATGTTTATCTTCTGGTGTGGTCATGTTGCTGAGGGAAAGGGACCCTGAAGAAAAAAAATAAATAAAAGAATTAGAGAATGTTAGAGGTAGATAGGATCTCAGAGATCGTCTATATAATTCTTCTCTCTTCTTTTTACCTATAAGGAAACTGAGACCAAAAGAAGTGAAATGATTTTTTGCTATAGTCACACAACCAGTTCATGACAAAGCTAGTCCTTCTGTCTAGGGTTTTTTCTGCCTCCTATCTACAGATGGGAGCATTATCTAGGCAGCTCAGTCATTAGAGCTCTAGACCTAGAGTCAGGATGACATGAGTTCAAATTTGGCCTCAGAAACTAGCCAACTGTAAGACTGGGCAAGTTACTTAGCCTCTCTGCCTCAGTTTTCTCATCTGCAAAATGGGAATAATAACTGGTATCTCCTATGGTTGTTGTAAGGATAAAATATGATATTTGTGAAGCTCTTTGCAAACCCTAAAGCTCTATATAAATTCAAGCTGGTTCAGAACTTTTACTGCAATGGCCACTCAGACCTTAAAGCTTTGTATAAACTCAAGCTAACCAGGAACTTTTTAACTGCAGTGGTCATTCAGGAAAGCATTGGGTACTGAAATGTTTCTGCGATGGTATGGCCATTGTATACTCATGTCTTTCTCCTTCAGTTTATTCCAAAGTTCAGATTTTAAGGGATATGATTAATTCAGGAAGGCAGCTTGGTCTAGTGAATAGAGCACTTAACTTGGAGTCAGGAAGACCAAAGTTCAAATGCTGCCTCAGATACTCTATGACCTTGGTCAGATCACTTACCCTGTCTCAGCTTCAGTTTCCTTATCTGTGAAATCAGGATAATAGTACCACCTAAATTAAAAGGTTATTGTGATGATCAAATGACCTAATAAATGTAAAATTTTTTATTTTTTATGGAGTTTACAAACTTCGTCAGCACCTCAGCTTTCATTCATAGCAGGCCTCATTTTTAAGGGGACAGAGACACGGAATTTCAGGCCCTTTTAGAAAGGACCTTAGCACAACTCCCTCAATTTCTACGAGGAAATAGAGTTCCAGAGAAATGAAAGGACTTAACTACATGGAGTTCAGTTCAGGAGAGCGTGAAAAAGGAATTTGAGGTTAAATTTTAAAATACATAGAGTTTAAAAACAAAAAATACCAAGTAATCTTTCATTTTATTTTTAATGGCAGAGTAGGGATTAGAACCCCTCTCCTAATTCCATGTTATTTCAGCTACACCACACTGCCTCATTGGTAAAGGTTCTGAAAATAGCACCTCTAAGTTATTTTGTTTCTGCTGGCACCGAGTTCTAAGACTTGGTGGAAAACCCTTAATATTCAATCACTTTATGTGACACCATTCAGTATTTGATTCAGCAGCTTGCATTAATAAAATTCTTTCAAACATCAGGTATATTCTTGAACTCTGTGGTTGGTATTCTGGCTGAGAAAGGAGTATTTCTTTTTTCAGGCGACTTGATAGAACACAAAATGCCAGGGACCAAGAACTTGTTCTTATTCTCCTTGCATGTCACTGTTATTGGTAGGCACATGGAGTTGAAATAGAAATGCACTCAATAGGGCTTCCCAGAGTCTGGGCCTTTTAAAATCGCAGGGGGCACATGCATTAATACTAACTCTTCTTTTTTTTCTTTAATACTCAATAATTGCATTTTTAATGAGATATTAGAAATAGGTTAATGCTTGCTGGTATTTTAAAGTTAATAATTTGGTATGTAAAAATTGCAGTGTTTCTCTTACTTTAAAATGTACAATGACAGTTACTTTGAACAACTTTTCCTAATATAGATTAAGATAATTTTCACCCCTAAGAAGAAATTCCCAAGGAAGGTTTGTGTGGAGGAGATGAACATCATTAGTCACATCCAGAGAAGGAAAGGCAGCCCTATCTGTGGAAGACAAAAATCACCATTCGTCAATGTGGTCAATTCTGTGGAAAAGAATTTTTTTAATTGATTATTTCTATTAACTTTTGAGAAATTTTAAAATGCCATTTCCTTATACTTGGAGATTTCTGTTATCAGTGCTTTTCCCCAAGCCACTAGTCTGGAAGCCAAAACCCTAAAATTAGTTGAATTGGTAAATTTACAAAAGAATTAGGAGTGGGGTGGGAGGTTGGGGTTGAGTAACCCTTGAATACTTTTCTTAAGCCTCTAGTTCTTGGCCTTTGGGGACTTTATTTATTTTTTTTCAGAAAAACTGACTTGGATCAGGAACCTCATTTGGGAAAGCTGAATCAGTTACTTTTTTTTGGAGGGAGGAGGCAGTGCAGTTGGGATTAAATGACTTGCCCAAGGTCACACAGCTATTTAAGTATCAAGTGTCTGAAGCTGGATTTGAACTCAGGTCCTCCTGATTCCAGGGCTAATTCTCTATTCACTGGGCCACCTAACTACCCCTGAATCAGGTACTTAATAAGCATTTATTAAGTACCTATTATATGCTGATAACTATGATGGGGATTGGGAATACAAATCTGAAACTGTTTCTCCCTTCAAGGAGCTTACAGTAAAATGGAGAATACAGCAAAACCATGAGAATAATGTCCAGGTCTAGTTTTGCTCTTGGAGCAGCTAGGTAATACAGTAGATAAGTATCATTTCTGAAGTCAGGAAGACTGAATTCATCAGACATTAGCTGTATGACCCTGAGCAAGTCACATAACCTCCCAAAACTGTAATCTTTCTGTAGAGATTGCTGCATTCAGCTTTTCTGCATATGGTTCTTTATTACAAAACATTAATTTGTATAATATATACTTTTCTTAACATAATAACCATGAAATAACTCATAAAATGCAGCATACAAAATAAAATTGGTAACATGCAAAAACATTTTTTCTTTCTTTCTAGTAATTCCCTAAAATTTGGTGACCTTTTGTGCTAACATCTCAGAAAAAAATTTATTTTAGACAATATTCATTTTCCTAACACATGAAATTTACAGTACCATAAATACTACCAAGTAAATAAAATTCTTAAAACTAATACATTTTTAAAGTTCAGTCTTACCTTCCATTGTGTCAGATGGCAATGTAAGGGTGTTGTATTGTATACTATACTACTGCTATAAACTGTTTTACCTTGTCAACACACTGAAAACCAAGGGAGAGTTGGCTGGGACTTTGTTCTCTTGTGTCAGAAGACACTGAGATTGGCAATTATCACTTCTGACACTTAGTCTTTTTTTTTTTTTTAATTTTTGCTTTTTGGAGGGCAGTTGGGGTTAAGCAACTTGCCCAAGGTCACATGGCTAGTAAGTGTTAAGTGTCTGAGGCCCCATTTGAACTCAGGTCCTCCTGACTCCAGGGCCAGTGCACCACCTAGCCACCCCTGACGCTGAGTCCTTTAGAGCTAGGGGATGGTGTTGGAGATCATGAAGGACACACCAGCTTGAAATACAGTGATGTCTGCTTTGTGCATCATTTGAGATCCTTAAGGGATTCAGAATTTGGGAGCATAGGAGAGGTGAGTTGACATTTAACTTTTATGCCAAACTACCCTTATAGGATATCAGCTGATCCACAAACCTGAGTGCATTGTGTGTCTCATTTTTTTTGTCCAGTACACAGCTGAAAATATTCATATTTGCCAATCAAAAGTAAAAATGAGGTTACTAATAAAATCATGCAAATGCTTGAAACTGCAGAAGCTAAACATGTGAATGTTGAAGGTTAACTGTAATTTCTTTTTCTGAAAGCAGCATGTGATTTATTAGGAGCCACCTGCCCAGGACTTGGACATAACTTTGTCTTGTAGAATTGATGGCATTTTTCACTTTCCTAGGAATATCATATACGTTTCAGACACACTCAAAGATCAGGCCATAGTTAAGTCCTATTGCCTCATTAAGTATGGGAAGAAGTATGGGTTTTAAGTAAATCATTAATTACTAACATCAGAACTGATTTTCTGATTTCTTTTTTCAACTTAAGTAATTAAGTCATGTTGCCTTAATATATTTTACCAATCATAAGGCTATAAGGTATCTTGAAATCATTATGGGTATGTGGGTGAGGGAGACCCAAAAGTACTTTTTAAAATTTTTTATTTAATCAATTTTACAAGGAAAAGAAATTCAAATGAGCTCTAATGGTAATTTTTAATTAATTATAAAATTCACATTTCTATAAGCACAGTAAGATTCATGACAAGTTTTCTTTACAGCAACACTGTGAGGTGTAGATAATGAAGGTTTTATCTGCCCCATTTTATAGTTGAGGAAACCAAGGCTCAGAAATTAGGGGGATTGTCAGTGTTCACACAGCTAGGTCATAGCGTAGCCCAGGGCCTCTGCCTCCAAGGCCAATGTGGAACAGGGTCTCTGCCTCCAAGACCAGTGTTCTTTCTGCAGTACTATACTGTCTTATTCTTTCAAGTAAAATCTGGTAATAATTATAATTAAAAATACTTTCAAATTCATAGATTATAATTTTACAGCTGGAAAGGAACTTAGAAGCCATCTAGCCCAACCCTTTGTAGCAGCAATTACTCTGGCACACCCAGGATGACTGCTATCACAGGTTCTTAGATCTGCTTTACCAGGAAGGATAGGTGTTTAAGGGGTCAGCAGTCTTTTTAATTACATTCACTAGTTCAGGGGAAAAGTCAGCACCCAGAACTACAGAGAAAATACAAGCAGAGAAATAACGACCAACAGATGGGGCTGACTGCCTGGATCTGCTATACACTTTACATATATCTCTGGATCTAGAGAGCCTTTACATCTGAGCTGTTGGGGAACTCAGAACGTAGGGCCACTCAGAATCTCAACAAGGGAATCATAAGATCCTTCTCACAGGCAAGGCCCCAAAGCAAAATACCAATGAGAAAGAAGAGAAGAGAAGAGAGAAAGTACACACACACACACTCTCACTCTCTCTCACTCTCACACTCACTCTCACACTCACTCTCACACTCACTCTCACACTCACACTCACTCTCACACTCACTCTCACTCTCACTCTCACTCTCTCTTCCAAGCCAGAAGGCATCAACCCTTGTGACTTAGTACCTAATTGGAAAGTACCAAAAGGTGTGAAAGCCTCCCCTAAGCAAACTTCCCTTAATGGCCTCCACATGAGGCCTATTAACCAGGAAAGATCTTATATTACATTAACATTACACCTTCTCATTTTACTGATGAAGAACTAAGGCCCAGATAAGCTAAGCAGCTTACTCAAGACAACACACAGTAAGTTGCTGAGCCAGAAATTGAAGCCAGGTCCTCAGAATCCAAATCCTGCCCTCTGTCTACTGGTGTTGAATATTCCAAACAATGTAGTATTATGCAGTGGAATGTAATGAAAGTAAAAGAATATAGGTTCTAACTGATTATGATACTGACTCTGTGGCATTGGCAATATTTCTTAATCAAATGCTTGGTGCTAGTGAGGGAGCAGAAAGGGGTATCAAAGAAGACAAAACATTTATAAACTGATAAGAAAATACAAAGTAATTTCAACAAATGATTGATTATTAACTACTTGGATCAAGAAAGACCTCCTGTAGGAAGTGACACCTGAGCTGTCTTGAAGGAAGCCGATGGTTTCAAGAGATGCAATTGAGGAAGTTTATTCCAGACATTAAAGACCACCTCTGAAAAGCACAGAGGAGAAGAATGGAATACTTGAGAGCTGCTAGCCATCCACTGACCTAGAATAGGGTACATGACAGAGAGTAACCCCATCCCCAGCCAGAATGCCAAAAAGACAGGTGAAAACCAGATTGAGGAAGCATTTAAATGCCAAACTGATCATTCTGTATTTTGTCTCTAAAGAGAAACTTTTTTTTGTTTTTAAAACTGTGGGTATGACATGGTCATGTTGGTGTTTTAGGAATATTGAGTGGAGAGAGGAATAGATAGAGGAGATATTAGAAGCAAAAAGTTCACTTACCCTGGCTAATAGGCTACCATAGCAGTCCAGATGAAAAAATGATGATAGATTGAACTAACATAGAGGTTGGGTGGGTAGAAAAATGGGATGGATGTGAAAAGTGTTAAGGAGAGAGAATCATTGTTTCTTCACAACTTAGTGAATTTGAGAGGTGAGGGAAGGGGAAGTCAGGAATGACTCTTGGGGTGGCTAGGTGGTACAGTGAATAGAGCACTGGCCCTGGAGTCAGGAGGACTTGAGTTCAAATCCAGCCTCAGACACTTAACACTAGCCGTGTGTCCGTGGGCAAGTCATTTAACCCCAATTGCCCTGCATTCCCCCCCTCCAAAAAAGCAAAAAAAAAAAAAAGAAAGAAAGAAGAAGGATGACTCTTAAGTTTGCTAGCTTAGGTGATTAAAATGATGGTGAGTATCCTTAGCGGAAATGGGGAAGTTTAGAGGATGTTTGGGAAGTTACGGTTATAATGGATAGAGGTATGGGACCTGGAGTCAAGACTCATCTTCCTGAGGTCAGACATTTACTGGCTGTGTGACTTTGGGCAAGTCACTTAACCATGTTTGCCTGGGTTTCTTCAACTATAAAACAGACTGGAGAAGGAAATGGCAGACCACTGCAGTATCTTTGCAAAGAAAACCCCAGATGGGGTCATGAAGAGTTGAAAATGACTGAACAATAGAGGATGTTTTGGGCAATACATATAACCACAATTTTGGGCAATAAGTATAAACATTTTTAACCTCTTGGACGTTTTCAGAAGTCTACCAAAAGACTTACTTAGTAAAATTCAACTTATCCATAAAAATTTTAAGTTCAACAATTAGGTGAAGATCTCTTACAGGGAATAATAACGCAGCATCAAAGACCCAGTTGGTGGTCACATAAATATAATTTCATTAGATGACCTTATTTTTCTCATTTGTAAAGGAGGCTTAACTACACAATTACCAAGGTCTTTTTCAGCTTTAAAATTTTATGGTTGTAATTTTTTTGGAGGCAACAGATTATTTCTCTTACTCAAAGTGGAAAAATACACTCCATATACATATGCTCTGTCTTCTTTAGATAGTAGGGATAGTAAGTTCCCATGAGGCAAAAAATTATCATTTTTAAAATATTGTATCTTGAACCCAGCTTTACTATATACATTTAATGATCTTTTAAATATATCTTTTCATGAACGTTGCTTGTTGATTCCGAAAATCTCTATGGTTTTGTGTGTATTATATGTGTGTGTTTTTTTCTTTTGTGACTTCTTGGCATTTTACCTAGTATACTATAGAATATGAGGAGCAATCCAGTCTCCTTTTTCTAGGAAGTACTACACTTAAAGTCCTCATCTATAAAGGGATGGACTAGTTAACCTCTAAAGTTCTTTCTGTTTCTAAATCTGTATAATCCTTTTCTTGATCTGTGCACATTTATTTTAAAGAATATCCATGCTCCATAGTCTAGTATACAAGAATACAGGGTGATGTTTTTGTAAAAATTATGTGTCCATCAGTATTTTTCAAACCTGTGCTTCTTCAAGGTAATGGATCATTTAAAATCATGCCATTCTGATTATCATCTTTTATTTTGGGCTTTAAACTGTGTAGATATGAGTAACCTTGATCTGTGACAACTAGTTAGACTTTGTAACTTGACTACATTTGTAGGCTGTGCCTGCCTGAAATTCTGAGGTTTCAAAATTATTGAGCCCTGGGTTTTCACTGTCATAGGGTTCTTAGCCACATGAAATCTTGTAGCCATTGAAATGGAAAAAGTAAGATGAAGATTTGAAGGATCTTGTGACCTAGATAGAAGAGTGAGTAGGTTGCATTTAATTGAACACATTCAGCAGATGGAGAAAACTGTGTGGAGAACACAGAACAGAAAATGTGGTCCCTGTCTTTAAGAAGCTTCTGGTTTGATAGAGAAGATGAAGCATAAACAGTTTTACATGGAAGTAAATAGAAAACTATGGTTATAACCAAGTACTGAACTATAGGGGAAATAACAGGATTGGAGGCCAGGTGGGATTA
This sequence comes from Pseudochirops corinnae, assembly GCA_028646515.1. Taxonomy (NCBI): domain Eukaryota; kingdom Metazoa; phylum Chordata; class Mammalia; order Diprotodontia; family Pseudocheiridae; genus Pseudochirops; species Pseudochirops corinnae. The sequence continues at coordinate 95,816,690 of CM053586.1, forward strand.
GTCTGGAAAATGTTCATGGATGAGTTGAGTTTTACTAAGTAGTCTTTTAGAAGACCTCTGAAGGGAGAGACAAAACGGAGAAAGAAAATTATAGACCAATCTCCCTCATGAATATAGATGCAAAAATTTTAAATAAAATGTTAGCAAAAAGATTACAGCAACTTATCACAAGAATAATACACTTTGACCGGGTTGGATTTATTCCAGGAATGCAAGGATGGTTCAATATCAGGAAAACTATCAGTATAATTGATCACATCAACAACAAAACTAGCAGAAACTATATGATTATCTCAATAGATGCAGAAAAAGCCTTTGACAAAATACAACATAGAAACTATAGGAATAAATGGAGTTTTCCTTAGAATAATAGGTAGCATCTACTTAAAGCCATCATCAAGTATTATATGCAATGGGGATAAACTAGAAGCATTGCCAAT
>CM053586.1:95817629-95836362 GCA_028646515.1 Pseudochirops corinnae
AGAATAGATTGGGGGAGGGGTTATACAATGGGATGGCTGTTTTGGGGTAGTGGGTAGGGGAAAGATGGGGAGAAAAATGTGTAACTCAAAATTTCGTGGAAATGAATGATGTAAACTAAAATAAAATTTAAAAAAAAAATTTTAAAAAAAACCCAGCAACTTTCATGTGCTATCATCCTATAACCAAATTCCTAGAAAAAAGCTTTCCATACTCATTGTCTCTACTTAGTGGTATCTTGCTCACTTCTCACCCTTAAAATCTTTATTTTCTCCATAAAATGTTGAGGTTTAAGGTTTGGATTAGGGGTGCTCGAGACTCCAAAATAGCAACATGCCAGGTCCTGTTGAATGAATTTGACTCAAGTCTTCTCTCAGTCAAAGAAAAGCAAAGTTTTATTAAAGATTTGCCTTAATGGGTAGACTCTTAAAGAGCTTAAGTATCTGTGATGCTTGTATTGGACAAGCAGGCCAGAATAATCTGACATAGAGCAAGTCTGTCCTAGATAATTCTTGGCCACCTCATGAAGGTAAAATGGAGTTCATATACAGAAAGATTGTGGGAGAGTTCTAGGGGTGGTCTAGAGGAGGATTTGGGGGAAGGTCTTGAGGAGGAGTCAAATGAGGTCAGACTCCAGTAATGAGACTAAGGGTGGGAAATAGCTGGAGGCTACCTGGAGATGACAGACAATGGAGGGCTAGACTAGTTTAAGGGTAACAGATTTGCATACAGGTATTTTGGGAGAATCAAGGATGGGAGGTATCTGGACAATGGAGAGCTAGGCTAGTAACAAAGATTTGGGTCTACTGATAATGAAAGACTTACGGCCTCAGGCACATTCCTCATCAAGTGGGAATATTCAAAGAGAGTTCAAGGGAGTTCCCAGAGACTGTATCCCATCAATATCCCACTCACTTCTCACCCTTAAAATCTGAATTTTCTCTCCACCACTCCAAAGCAACTGTTTCTCTAAGGTCATAGATGATCTCTTTATTCGTAAATTCTATGACCTTTTCTCAGTACCTGTCTTTCTTGTCCTCTCTGAAGCATTAGATACTATTCACCACCCTCCCCTACTTTCTCCTCCCTGGATTTTTCTGAAACTACTCTGTTGTGCTTCCATAGATTCAATTATTATTTACATAAGACTTCCAAATCTTCAAGTGTAGTCCTCTCTCTCCAGGGTTCCAGTCATGTATTGTTTGGTGGCTATTTCCACCATGCTGTCCTTTGTGCATCCCAGACATAATTACTTTTCCACCTTCATTCACTCCTCCTCCTAACTTCCTTATTTCTTTCCAGGACAATGCTATTGTCCCTGTTACCTAAATTTGTAATCTGGGAGTCATTCTTCACTCTTTACCTTCACTTACTCCTCTCCACCCTACCAATCTATTGCCAAATCTTGTTTCCAACTCCTTAAAATCTCTCTCATCTACACCCTTCTCTCTTCTTAAAACAAAGCCACTTTAGTCCATGTCTTCATCACCTCTTAGCTGAACTAATGTAATAGCCCCTTAACTGGTCTCAATGACTCAAATCTCTCAACTCAGCAACCCATCCTTCTCATAGCTGCCAAACTGGGATTCCTCGATTTCACCTCAGAATATGTTAGTCCTCTGCTCAAGAAGACTCAATGGTTTCTCTTTACTTTAAGACAAAATACAATTTCCTTTGTCATTTAAACCATTTCACAATCTGATTCTAGTCTTTCCAGGCTAATTACAGTCTCCTAGTCCCATAATATATATTCCAGCCAAAATGGCCATACTTAATATTTCAATATTTCTCCCCAGACTTTGTGTTTCTGAGTAGTTTATTCCATCTACTCACTCCCTGTCACCCCATGCCTAGAACGCTCTCTTTCCTCACTTCTTTTTTTTGGAACCCCTACCCAAACCACTTAAAGCTCAAATTAAGGGCTATCTCCTTCAAGATGCCATTCCTGATTCCCCTGGTTGTTAGTACCCCTCCTTTTCTGCATCACAATGTAGTTATTTTGTGTATATACTTTTTTTGGTTGTGAATATGTTTTGTATCCTTCCAAAAGAACACAAATTCCTTAAAAGCAGGGACTCTATCACTTTTGTCTTAGTATTTTTAGTACCTATCACAGTGCTAGGCACTTCATAAATGCTTGTTGATTTGCTTGAAAAAATTAAGGTAATTCAGCAGAAACTCCCTTTGTTTCCCTCCCCCATATCTCAAATTTTTTTTTTGCCTTCTTCACCCATTCTCCCTTTGCCTGCTGTCTCAGAGGAAGAGACATTACTCCTCTCTAGCTTTATTAGGGGTAGAAAAAGAAAGAAGTTGCCTAGGGATCAACATGCATCAGGGTAAAATGAGGGATGTTATTTCATTTTTGTCTTTATCAGTATATATATTTGAATGGAGCAACTAGGTGGCATAGTGGATAGATAAATGCCAGGCTGGAGTAAGGAAGACTCATCTTCCCGAGTTCAAATCTGGCCTCAGGCACTTCCTAGATGGGTGACAAGTCACTTAACCTTGTTTGCCTCAATTCCCTCATCTGTAAAATTAGCTGGAGAAGGAAATGGCAAACCACTCTAGTATCGTTGCCAAGAAAACCCCCAAAGGTGTCGCAAAAAGTCAGACATAACTGAAATGACTGAATAACAAACACCAGCAATATTTAAATGCCTAGAAGTCATCTCTCTATCATATAGAGTTGTTTTGTGATGAATCAAGCTCAACATACTAGTTACAGTAAAAACTCAAAGTAAGGTCATAGGAAAAACAATGTCTTGTGTCCTCTCACTCCTCCATTGCAATGCCTTTTCTTCCATCTCTTCCCACTTCCTCTAAGATTTCACCCCATGAGTCATCCTCTCCCTTCTTGTTTCAAGAAATCTCTCCTTCACTAATCCTTCCCCTTCACCTAAAAACATAGTCAGGTCTCCTCAATCCTAAAATTAAGCAAAAACAAAAACCGATTGCCTTTGGCATTGTTACCTCCTCAAACTAAAAAAGAATTTATATGCTTTCCTGTGATAAATGTCTAGAGAAGGTAGTCTGTGTTTTCTGCTTCCACTTCTTCCCTACTGATTCTCTCCTCAAGGTCTTATAAATTGCTCCCCCTCTATTCCTCTCCCCCCCCCCCCTCCATTGAAGCTGTTCTTTACCTATTTCACTAAGGAAATTAATTGACAAACACACTAGCCTTTTTTTTTTTTCAACCATTGTTCCTGACCTCTATGAAGCGTTTGTTACTATTGACCATTTTCTCCTTTTGAATACTCTGCCTTCCCTCGGCTTTAGTTACATTGCACTCTCCCCCATTGTCCTCCCACCTCTCTGGTAGCTCATTCTGTCTCCACTTGATCTTCTTTCTCTCTTTGTCCACTGAATGTAACTATTTCTATGGTTCTATTCCCAACCTTTTCCTCTCTCTCAGCAACCTCATCAGCTCCCATAGATTCAAGTACTACAACCTCTAGAAAGATAATGACTAAATATATATTTCCAGTTTCTCTTGAGACCCAGACCTTTGTTTCCAGCTGACTTCTTGGCAGGTCTGCCTGATTGTTCTTCCAAGACCTCAAGCTCAACCTAAGAGACCTAAAACTCAAAACTACTTTCCAAAATCTATTTCCTCTCTGATTCTACTTTTTTTAATAGTATCATTTTCCAAGTCAATCTGACTAGAAATTTTAGAGGTTTGTTTTTAAATTTCTCATTCCATTTAACTCCACAAATTTTTTTCTACCATGTGCAAGATTGGGAGTACAAAGATTTTTTTTTTAAATAACAAAGTTCCTACACTACTACCCCCTTTTCAGAAAAAAAAAAATTATTCAGTGCCCTCCTGGAAATATACTTTCTTTAACACTTAAACTTTTTTTTCTGAAATTTGCATCAATTCAAAAAATTATGATTTTTTTCAAATAACAACTTAAATTTAATAATTTATTGTAAATTTGTGGGTTTTTTCTGCATTAAAATTTTGGTGACACAATATTGCATCACGTAACCATATAGTATGCTATTGTAAACAAGTCATTGCATGCACATATACCTGCAGGAGGGAGGAGAAGACAGGAAGGCAGTGTCTTAACTCATTTTCTTTTGACATAGTCTATCCTTGCCTTATCTAAGCCAAATGGGAAGGAAAGGAGTAGACAAGCAAATCAGTTATCCTGCCTCTGTCACTTACCACTTGTACAGCTGTATGGCTTTAGGCATGTTACTTAATTCCTCTGGGTCTGTTTCCTCATCTTCAAATGAGAAAGCTGGATTGATCATCTCAAAGGTTCTTTACAATTCTAAATCCATGATCCTATGATTGCAACCATAGGGATGCAAAGAGAGTGATAAAAGCAACAAAACTATACTGACTTCATAAGCTTGGGCTACCTAGTAGGGACCAGGTAGGTGATGAGAACCCAAGAAGGTTAGAGTTGGGACCATATAGAAATAACCCATTCCCATTAGATTTGATCTCTCAGCATCTATATTTCTCTTCTCCATAGACCACTTAGTTGAAAAGAGAATGAAGAAGGAAGACTTAGGAGGTCAGGATTCAAGTCAAAGGAATATGAATCATTTTCTTTAATGTTCATGAATCTGACATTCATCACTTAAGACATAAGCTACAAATGTAGTTGCATGAAGTTGTAAATTAGGACATCAAATTGGTTGTATCCTTATTGAGGAGCAAAATTTAAAGACATTACAAAGGTTGATAAACTAAAAAAAAAAAAATCTCCCAAGAAGGATCATAACTCTTCTATCATTGAATTAGATTCTACTGACATCATTTCATTAAAAAGAGGCAAGAAGTTGAAAGGTTACAAATGATTTCTAGAGATAATAGTAATAGAGTGAGGAAACAAGATGATCCCAAGTTCAGTAAACCGCATAGCCATTAAGATAGTTTAGAATGGGAAAGAGTTAAGAGCAAAGTCTAAACTGAGCTCTTTATCTTCTACCACAGACCGTCTGTTTTTTTTATTTTCTTTTATCTGTTCATGGTAATAGTATTCTCTCATGCATTCAGGTTTAAAATCTCAGAGTCATTCTTCAGCTTCCTCATCTCCCACATCCAACCAGTTATCAATTTTCACTCACTCATTAAGCTTCTGAACTCCAACCCCCACCAAACCCATCCGTTTTCTGAACTTCCCTATTTCTATCAAGGATGGCACCATCTTCCCATTGTTCAGTTTTGCAACCATATAGTCACCCTTATTCCCCACTTTCTCACCCCTCATATACTCTATCAATGGCCAGTTCTGGACAATACTAGCTCTAGCATCTATCCTCTTTACTCACATGGCCTCTCAACTCTAGTTCAGATCTTCATCACCTCTCTTTTAAATTACTGCAATAGGCTCTTAATTACTCTTATTGACTCAAGTCTATCCCTAGTTCAAACTCCAATTAGCTGTCAAGTTTTCTTAAGGCACACATTTCTCCCCTGCTCAATAATTTCCAGTAGTTCTCAATTACTTCTGGGGTTAAATACAAACTTCTTTGGTATTTAAAGCCCCCACCATCTGGCTCCAATCTGTCATTTCAGTCATGTGATACATAATCCTCCTTCACCTACTCTACAATCCAGCCACTCTGGCCTTTTAGCCTCATCCACAACATTCTCCATTCTCTGTACTCTATATTCCCATTCCCCATTCCTAGAATGCACTCACTCTTCTTCTTTATCTCTTAGAATCTCTAGTTTCCTACATTATCTGCTCAAATTCCATATCCTACATGAAGGTTTTTTTGTATCTTTCCAGCAATTAGGGTCTCCCCCTCACCAATTAACTCATGTTTATTTTATATGTATGTTATATATACTTATACATGTATGTGTTGCCTCTCCCAATAGACTATAAGTTCCTTAGGAAGAGAGGCTGTTCCATTTTTGTCTTTGTATTACAACAACAAGCACAGTGTCTAGGAACTTAATTAAATCATGTTGATTGATTGATAATTTATTTCTTTTTTTTGCTGTTTTTTGGAGGGGGGAAGGCAGGGCAATTGGGGTGAGTGACTTGCCCAAGGTCACATGGCTAGTAAGTGTTAAGTGTCTGAGGCTGGATTTGAACTCAGGTCCTCCTGACTCCAGGGCCAGTGTTCTATTCACTGCACCACCTAGCCACCCTGATTGATAATTCATTAAAATCTTGATTATTCTGTCTCTGACAACACCTCAGGATTTTGCTCCCTCTTTTCCTTTCCCTCTGCCCCAATCGTAGGTTAGACTCACTTTACCTTTTATCAAGCTGTTCCAAGTAGGCTCCTTTATGATCTTTCTGACATATTTTAATTCCTCCTTCAATTTGTTCTTTCCATCATGGCCAGATTAGTCTTCTTATAATACAATTTCAACCTTCACTCTTCAATTAAAAAATCTGCAAAGAATCCACACTGTCTATAAAGTTCAAACTGTCTGACTTCCAAGGCTAAGAACAATATTGCCCTCACCTGATGTTGCAATCTTAACTCCTATTTTGGCTCAAGTCCCATTGTCTATATCAATTTTTGGTCACATTTTCTGATTCTTTCATATGAAAACAAACCACTGAAAATCTCATGTCTGTACAAATATATAAACAAATATTCATAGCAATACTTTTTGTAATGGCAAAGAACAAAAAAAGTGGGTGCTCATCAGTTGGAGAACAGTTGGAAAATATGATAGATAAATGACATAAGAAATAACTAGAGAAATATGGTAAAATCTGTATGGATTAATAAAGATTAAATTATGTGAAACCAAGAAAATCATGGATAGCTAGATAAATAGATAGATATTTGCCAGCCTAAATGAAAATATCACTATAGTAAGCCTGATACTGTGCAAATGAAAAACAAGTAAAAATACTGGAGAAATAATAATAAAACATACCTTCTCCTTCATAGCAGAGAGGTGGAAGACTAGGAGAGAATATCTTGTAGATTGATAAATTTGGTCTACATATCAGACCTTTTCTGCTTAATTGTTTTTCTTTGTTAACAAAAGAGGGTTCAACAGGGAGAGGAAATAGGAAATGACCATGTATAAAAACAAAAACTGTCCAAAAAAAAGATTGAAAAACAAATAATGAATGAAACAATTATATATTCTATAATCAATGTTTCTTCTACTTCTTGATAACTTATTTGCTTCAACCCTTTGCATTCTGATTTTTGTCCTTTTCACTCTATGAAGCTTATCTCTCCAAGTCCACCCCCAGATCACTAAATCGAATACCCTCTTTTTCAGCACTGATGCTTCCTGACCTTTCTTCAGCTTCAGATCCTATTGGCTATCCACTCCTTCTAAATGCATTCCCCTCTCTTGGAACAGCACCTCTTTTCCCTTTATCTCTGATTACACCTTTAATGCCCCCTTTATTGGCTCTGTATCCTTATCTTGATCCTTTAAGGTAGATATTTCTTAGGATTCTGTCCTTGGCATTCTCTTTTTTCTCCTCTTCTTCTACCTCTGTAGCCTCAAATATGATCCTTAATGATTATTTTCATAAAGATTACTTCCAAAGCCGGGCATTCAATCCTAATATCTCTCAAGCCCAAGTCCCAAAGTTCTCAATGCCTTCGAGATATCTCTAATTTGATGTACTCAAACTCCTCAAACTCAACATGTCTAAAATAAGCCTCATTGTCTTCTCTCTAAATTTCGCCCCTTCTAACTTTCCTATCTGAATTATTAGCATCACCACCCTCAGTCGCCAATTTTTATTCCTACTTAATGCCAACCCCACCAATACTTTCCACTGCCACTACCTTAGACTACTATGGTTCAGAGCCTTGTTTCGTAATCTCATCTTGATCACTGTAATTGTATTCAAACCCGTAGCCCTGACTCAAGTCCTTTCAATCTATCCTTCACAATGCTGTCAAAGGAATCTTTTAAAAATACAAGTCTGTTCTTTTCTCTGAGGCTCACTCTAACCTACAAAATAGAATATGAACTCCTAAGCCTAGTATTTAATATACTCCTCAGTCTAGTTCCAACCTAATTTTATATCACATAATTTCCTTTCATGTACTGTGTGTTCCTGATAATTAGGCTACTTGATATTTCCCAGTATTATCCTTCCTTTTTCCTCTTTTCTATGTTTGCCCTTGCCAACCTCCATGTTTAGAACACAGTCACTTCACATCTATTGTTGTTGAGTAGTTTCAACCATGACCCCATTTGGGGCTTTCTTGGCAAAGATACTGGAGTGGTTTGCCACTTCCTTCTCTAGCTCATTTTTACAGATGAGGAAACTGAAGCAAACAGGGTGAAGTGACTTGTCCAGGATCACACAGCTAGTAAGTGTCTGAGGCCAGATTTGAATTTAGGAAGACAAGTTTTCTGTTTTGTTTTTGCTCCAAGACTGGTGCTCTATCCACTGTGCCACACAGCTGCCCCTCATATCAGTGCCTCTTAAATACTCCTTCTCTATAAAGATCAGATACAATGCTACTTCTTTCATTATATATTCCTTAATGCCTCTAGTTAGAAGTAATCCTGTCGTCCTTGAATCTTTTGTGTCATGGTCTTTTTCTAGGCCTTAAAACATAATCTAACTTGTATTATGGTTATTTGTATTCCTGTACCATCCACCTAAATAAATGGATAAGGGCCTTCAGATAGTTGAAGGATTTGAAGAGAGGAAACTTTTTGAATGGTGGATGGGAGATTTCCCTGGAGCTAAAGAAAAGTGAAGAACCTGGCCTCCACAACATGTCCCCTAATTTCCAGAACTTGTAGCTCTAGAGATGGTTAAAAGAAAAAAAAAAAAAGCAATGACACCTCACCCTTTGGTGAAATTATTCTCTCTCCTTGCTGAAACTGGGGATTTTATTTCACTCCCAAGCAAAGATCTCATTTACTCTTGTGTATTCATTCATCTCTCTTAATCTGTATAAATTCCCCAATTTCTATTTAGTGCTTGCTTAGATAAAGAGATCTGCTAACTAAAAGATGGTCTTTTATATAACTAACACTTGGGAAGAGGGAGCTAAGCTGATGATGAGTGAACTAATTATTAACTTCTTGAGAGCAGTCAGAGAAAGTTAAAAAAGTAGAAGAAAAAAATTTTTTTATTCCAAACCCTTTAGAATCCAACCCCTATATTTAATTGCTGTTAGATAAGTACAATCGTAACCTGATAAGCTTATGGGAAACAAGTGAGTGAAAAAGATACAACCCAGTCATGGCAGTCCTGAATCCTGCTTTTCTCTCCCTGGCTAGGATATGGTAGTATCAGCATAGCCCTCCTTCTGTTCTCTGAAAAGGCAAAAATTGCAATTTACCTTGGAGATCGGGTGGGCAAAATCCAAGGTCATATATTTATCCAGGCCACCCTCAAGCAAGTCATATGTCTATTAGATATCTATCATATATCTTATACTTATTCTATACATAAAGGCATATATGTATCTATATGTATACACACATTTGTGTGTGTGTATGTATATATACACATGCATATATCTATCTGTGTGTATGTATGAACAGACAGACAGACATGTAATTGCCAGGATCTACCTTAGAGAAAGACTGAAATGGGAATCTGTAAAGATAGAAACCCAATGCAACAATGCAGAGATTCCTATGATGAAACATGTTACTCTCTTTCTGACAGAGGGGTGATCAGCCCAAGGTATAAAATAAGACACACAGTTCTAGATACTACAATTTATTTTGGTTTTCTATGCTTGTTTGTTACAAGGAATGGTGTTTGTTTTTTCCTCCCACTGGAAGGACAATTTGGAAGGTGGAGTGAGGGGGATGGCCACAGTGTTACTGAAAATAAACAAAAGAGAGTAAAGGAAGCATTTGTAAAAATGCACAGAAAAGAATAGAAGGAAGTCAGAGGGAAACAGGACAGCTTTGAAAATGGTATAATTTAACACACTATTTTCAAAGCTGTCCTATTTATTTAAATTAAACTGTCCTGTTTATTTAAAATAAACTATACGTAAAAGAAATTCACAGTTTCATATGTAAATCTTTTTCTTTTCTCCTTTCTATATAGAAAGTATCTCTTTTTTGGTATATATTACACACAGAATTTTAAAAATTTTGAAGGTCAAGGAATTAACAAGGTATTCAGAGACATGGAATATGACTTCTTAGCTATGATAATCTGAAATAATATTAATATCTTGAAATGGCACTTATGAAAATAAACATTAAGATTTTAATTATTGGAAATTAGACTTCTTAGTTTTCTCACTATTTTCAAGTAAAAATTGATATTACTGAATTTCTTCTTTACCTTGAGTCGTTAGCAGTTAGTTGTAGTGACTAATTACTAAGGAAGATTGTAATATACTAAGTTTCCTTTTTCTGACCTTAGGAAGTCATGTCTGATAGTAGATTGTAAAGGCATTTATAATGAACAGTAAAAGGACAAAACTTTTAAAGTGTAGCACATTAAACAATAAAAATGTTACAAGAGGCAGGATTGTGACAGATTTTCTGAACAATCAAATATTTTAAATGAAACTTTTTTATCTAGGCCAAAGAGTCTGTATCTCTTGCTTCCTTGAAGGCCTAATTCTCAAACCAATACCTTTAGTCAACTCTTTCTTTTATGTGTACATTTCCTGTCTATCCATTTAGATTACAGGCCCCATGAGAACAGAGACAACGTCTTCTATTTCTTTTCCTCTTCTTGATGCTTCAACAGTGTTGTGCTATACAATACATCCTGGGCATTTTCATCCCACTTCAGCAGCACCTCTGATGTTCCTGTTTCCTGCACCTGGAATGTATTTCCTCTTCCTCTACATACTCAAGGCCCATGCCTTTCATAAGTCTTCCCACACCACCACAGTCCATAGTACCTTACCTTCCCTGAACTCCAATAGCACTCAATGTTTATATTATTCACTTGACATTATTACATTGCTTTGTACCATAAGTTAACTTTCTAATGTGTATTTGCATGTGTCTTTTGTCCTCAATCATATTTAAATTCCTTGAAGAAATGGAAGATGGTTTAACAATTTTCCTTCCCTACCCTTGATGTGAATAGTTAGCAATAAATAAATAATAATTAAATGATTACTCAACCTACAGTAGGTGTTTAAGAAATAGAATTGCTTGGCCAAGTTTTTAATGGGACTGCAACTAATTTTATCCCATCTCCTCTTTCATTACTCTCTTAGAACCATAAAACTCCAAAGATCTATGTTAAAGTTCCCACTCCATTTCTTTCTGACTCTGATGTTAGAGAAATTATTTTTGAATAACTAGGGCCTCCATTTCCTCATTTGTAAAATGGGGATGATTATAATTATATTATAAATCAATCTATAAACATTTACAAAGTGCCTTTTATATGCTAGGCATCTACCTTTTGGAGTTGTTGTGAGGATGAAATAAAGTAATATTTTAAAGCACTTTGCAAACTTCAAAGTGCTGTATAAAAAATAAGTATTATTAACATTTATTTTCATCTCCAAGAATCATTAATAAAGTGCTTTTAGATAACAAACTATATATGTTTGTGTGTTTGTGTATATATTTGACATAAGATCTTTTGCAGTTAGTCTGCCTCTGCATTAGTTAGGCATGGGGGAAATAAAGTGAAATAAGACATAATCCTCGCCACCCAGGAACTTACACTATAGTAGGGAGGATGAGATATATACACAAAATAAATGTAATATGAATTAAATTATTATTTAAGAATGTATGAAGATCAGGGTAGTATGAAAGATCCAAGGATGATTGAGCTTGAAAGAAGAGGGAAGGCATTGTGGAAAAAAAAAAATGGTGCCTAATCTGGATTTTGAGGAGGATTTCAAGAGATCACATGCATGAGGAATACATTCTAGACATGAGGGATGGCATGTTTGAATTCAGAAACACAGAAGACAATGGGACAAGATTGGAAAATGGCAAGCAGTCTAGTTGCCTGAAGCATATGGTACATGAAAACGAATAGAATAAAACCAGGTAGAAAGGTAAATTAGGTAAGTGAAGATCTTGAAGCTAAACTGAGTAGTTCACATTTTATTTGGTATTCAGTTTAGTCACTGCAGATTTTTGAGCAGGGAAGTGACATAGGATCATAAGATTATAGAATCATAGATGTAGAACTAGAAGTGACCTTAGAAATCATTGAGTCCAGCCCCTCATTTTATAAATTAGGAAACAGACATCCATCTAGACTAAAGAACTTCTTCATGGTTACATAGCTAGAAAAAAAGGTCAACTGAGATTTTTTTTTTTTTTTGGAAGGGGGAAGGCAAGGCAATTGGGGTTAAGTAACTTGCCCAAGGTCACACAACTAGCTAAGTGTCTGAGGTCAGATTTGAACTCAGGTCCTCCTGGCTTCAGGGCCAATGCTCTATTCACTGAGCCACCTAGCTACCCCCTAAGTTGAGACTTGAACCCATGCCTTCTTAAAATCAAATCCAGATTGATCAGATCTGTGCTATAAGAAAATTAATTCAGCAATAATATAAAATAAAGATTGGAGAAAAGAAAGGTTGCCAAAAGAAATTTACTTAATTCTTTTTTATTTCTTTCTGTTTTCCTTCATGGTGAAATTATCAAGGTACAATGTAGTTTGTTTCATAAGACTGAAAAAAAATTAATCTACATGGCTATAAGAATCTTAAAATCAGGTCATTGTTAATGTCTTTTTTTTTCTTTTGGATAGTAAATCTCCCTATTTTACCTAAGTTTGAAGTGTAGTGGTCACTTCAGGCAGGCTGGGTCCCTCCTCTGTCGGGTGGGGTGGGGGCTCAATGTATTGGTTTAAGTTTAGACATCCAATTGGATTAGCTCACTGTTACCTAGTTCCAAAGATCCAACCACCTCAGTCTCCCCAGTAGCAGGTATTATGTTCCACGTGAGCCACTACACCTGGTAACTTCTCCATTTCTACTACTACTACCTCCCGCTGGCACTCTTTTACATCTCCCTCTCTTTCCACAGGGAACAAAAGTAGGTAATAACTCCCCCTGGGGGGGGGGGGGGCACTGGAATAATGTGGAGACCTGTTGAATAAAAATAAGGGAATGGTGGAAGCATAAGGAAAGAAGAGAAGAAAATTTTGAAAAACCATTCATACACATTTCATCCATTGTGTAACAGAATTAAAGTCAGAGTGATTACATCACTTTCCAAACAATGGCAGATTTATGGTTTTTCCTTAGGTCTTTGGCATCCTGATGTCTTTTGTCAGAGCTTCTGACAGTGTGTTGGTGTTTGGAAATAGTTTGCCTCTCCATGATCGAAACTTGCAGGAACCTAGCAAAAGTTTGCCCTTGTTGCTACCCATGAATTCCAAAATATCAACATGGATGTTTGTTATAACATCCAGAAAAGGTAGAATTATGCAATATTTTTGACAATTACTTGGGATCTGCCATTGTGAGAAGTACCTTTACAACATATGTAGTGAATTGGGATTCACATCTCTAATACCTGATTCAACCCTTATAAAGACAATTCTGAACTAGCACTTTTTTTTTTTTGCTTTTTTGGAGGGCAATTGGGGGTAAGTGACTTGCCCAAGGTCACATGTCTAGTTTTTGTGTCAAGTGTCTGAGGCCACATTTGAACTCAGGTCCTCCTGACTCCACAGCCAGTGCTCTATTCACTGCGCCACCTAGCCACCCTGAACTAGCACTTTTAACTCAGAGTGTCTATCCTGGGTTCTCTTTCTTCCCCACCCTGCCCATCTCCCAAGTGTGAACAAGATCTTAGAAAAAGCTACCAATAACCTCAGTGCATCCTCCTCAAAGTAACTTTATGGCTATTCTGTCAAGGGTTCAGTTTTCTTGAAGATAGCATTTTCCCTTTTTTCTTAAAAAAAATTACAAATGTAATATTGTCTGCTAATACTGGTATGTAAATAATTAAACTATGGGGTGATTCTCTAATTAAAATCCTGCATTTCAAAATATTGATTAAAAAGTAGAAAAAATATAAAATACATTTTAACCAAACAAAACACATACAAATATATTTGCATTCTGTCCTTTCCAGGACTAGGCAGTATGATTATAAAACTGTTCTCCTTGGTGTTTTGCAATAAAATTCTTTTGTCATTTTCATATATTCTTCTTCACATATTGTGGGGTTTTTCATGGTGGTATAATATAGTTTTTTTGTTGCTGCTTCTACTGCTGTGGTGGTTGTTTGAACTATGATTTCGTTGGTTTGGGGAACAGCCAGTTTGGAAACTCCTTCCACTGATGAAACTCAACAACATTCCTGTAACTTAAAGTCTAAGAAATGCCTAGAGCACTGAGAGGTTGACATGCTTCATAGAATAACAGAATTATAGTTAGAAGGGACTGGCATTTCCCAATACTCATTCAAAATTTAATCCCCACTACCAAATACTTGACAAGTGGCTATCCAACCTCTGCTTAAATACCTCCAATGAGGGGGAGCCCACATCCTCTGGGGGCAGCCCATTCTACTTCTCAATACCTATAACTGTTACCAAGTTTTTCCTGAAGACAAATCTAAGTTTACCCCTTTGTAGCTTTTGCCCATTGCTTTGGTTCTGCTGTTTAGGGCCAAACAGCAAAACTAAATCCCTCTTCCACCTGTCAGACCTTTAAACTATTCTAATCTCGTCTTTTCTTCTCTAGGCTAAATGTTGCCCTACAACAAGAACTCAAGACACTTTGCTATTTTGGACATTTCCCTAATTATCACTGCTTTTCAAAGAACTGAACACGGTGTACAGATATGATCTCACCAGGACACTACAATGACCTCTCCCTTGTCTTGGATGCCTTAAATCTTATTGAATTCTAAAATCTCATTAGATTTTTTTTTACTGTAGAAGCATGCTCTTGACTCATATTTAGCTTGCAGTCCACTAAAATCCCCAGATCATTTTTCAGACAAACTACTACCTAACATTTTATATATAGCAATGCTTCAATCACTGCATAGACAGGCTATTTCCAGTTTTTACCTCCAAATAAAGCAGCTATGAATATTTTGGAGTGGTTAAGTCATTTTCCTCTTTATCTCTAGGACATATTCCCAGTAACAGGATTGCTGGATCCCAGGGCATCATCAGTTTTGTTATTCTTACGGTCAATTGTCAAATTGGTCTCTAAAAATGTTATACTACCTATTCTGTAGTCACACCAATTATGTATCAGATTTTTCCCCACAGTCCTGCCAACATTGAATTTTATTTTTTAATATTTTTATCAATGTGATGAATTAAAGTCTCAATCTAAAATTATCCAATTATTAGGGAATTTACATGGTGTTTTGTGTAATTGTTGATTTGTATATTCACTTTAAAATTTTTTGTTTATGTCCTTTGACCAATTTTCCATTGAGGAGTACATATTTCTCTTCTATATGTCAATCCCTCCATTTATCCATCAATCAAAAACATTATTAAGTTCCTCCTATGTGCTCAACACTGTGCTAAGAGTTGGGGGTATACAAAAATTGAATAAAATATATATCCAGAAGTTTATACATGTTTGATAATACATTTCAACACAGAAGTTAAACTTAACTAAAATAAACAATCAATTCAGTCAATAAAAGGGGAAAGGAGAAAATCAATGAATCTGGTTATTTTGGAAGTTTCCAATAGGGATGGTCTTTACAATGCTGGGAAGCCTAATCATAACCAACTTTGGTAGAGAGCTTGATGAGTGTGTAAAAACACCTTGCATACATCATCTGATTCAACTATAGAGTAACATAATAGATGCCACTTTACAGATATAGGCTATATTAGCTCAGAGCATCCTTGTTCCAACCCTACTCCCACTAATGAGTCTGTTTTCCAGGAACAAAACTAAATCTCCCTCAATGTTTTGGGGACGTCCCTGGAAATTAGAGGTATCTTCCTCCAATGCCTTTGGCTCAGGCCGCCATTCTGATATGTTGTCCCATGGTTAACAACCAGTAGTTGATACCCTAGTATCATACTAATTAACATAAACTAGCTTTTACAAAAAGATATCCACTGAGAAGATATAGGAAGAACAGTACAAACATCACAACAACAACCTCACCACCCCCTGCACACTCTCCCTTATACCACCTTGATCTCTGAAGAAAGTAGACTCAAATTTAAAGCAGTTTGCTACAAATCATTCATTCCACCAAGTTTACTTCCCAATTTGACAATCACTGAACAATTGCTTCCTTTTCGATAGGATAAGGAATGTTGACCTGGTTGTTGACCAGTTGCACTGGTACTTCTTTCAGTAACAGTAGAGTCTTGGACTCTTGGTTTTATGTCTGTCCTAGATGAAAGTGAACTTGAGATCCTCTCCTACTTAGAAAGTAATTACAGCACATTCTTTTTTTGTTTTTTTTTTGGTAGGGCAATTGGGGTTAAGTGACTTGCCCAAGGTCACGAGGCTAGTTTTGTATTAAGTGTCTGAGGTCGGATTTGAACTCAGGTCCTCCTGACTCCAGGGCGGGTGCTCTACTCACTGCACCACCTAGCTGCCCTTACAGCTCATTCTTATTGCTGTCCTAGGGAAGGGAAAAAGGGCCAAATTGCCCCCCTAAGAGAGTTTTCTATATGTATTTCTAGTTCTGACTCAGCAGAAAACTAGAATTCCATTTCTTTATCATGTAAGTAGAGGATTTAGAAGCAATCATACGTGCACATGCTTTAAAGTAGAAAACGGGGTACGGGTACAGAATCTCCACACTTTCCCACAGTTTGGTAACAACAAGAGCATATTGCACATGCTTTGAAGTCGAGATTCCTATTTGCCAACCCTCCCCTACAGCCATACACAGATGAGGAAATAGAGGCTCAAAGTAGTTAAATGACTTAGCCAAAGTCATTTAGAGAGTAAGAAAGGGGATTCAAATCCAGTTGTTTCCTGAGTCCAAGTCTAAGGTTCCTTTCACTACATCTGCTTCTGGTTAAACAGGCAAAGGGATTAATTCACATATCCCCTTTTTCATGATTTCCATATATTCTATGTCTGTTGTTTTTTTTTATCACTGACAATACAGTGTACTGTAGATAGAAAGTTGGCCTTGGATTGAAGAAGACAGGGAGGTTCATGTCTTTCCCCTCACTTTTATTATTCTAACTCTCTTCTAAGCCCTCAGCAATCTGGCTTCTGGCTTCATCATTCAACTTGAACTGCTTCCTCACAAGTTATCAATGACCTCTTGATTCTTAAATCAGTCCTCATCCTTCAACTCTTTGTAGGCATTGACACTGTTAATCACTTTCTCCTCTTGGAGAGTCTCTACTCTCTAGATTTTCATGGCCATGCTCCCTCCTGATTCTCTTCCTCTGTGTCCCACGACTTTTCTTAGTCTCTTTTGCTGGTTATTCATTGATGTAATGCTCACTGAAACTTGGGTGTACCCCAAGGCTTTCTATGCAAATGACTCCCAGATTGATATAGGCATCCTTAGCCTCTTTCCTGAGTTACAGTCATGTATTACCAAGTGTCTTTTGGACATCTTGAACTCGATATCCCCTCGGCATCTTAAGCTCAACATGTCAAAAAATAACTCACTTACTTTTCCCTAAACCCTCTTTCCAACTTCCCTGTTACTATCAAGGGCAATGCCATCCTCCCAGCTACCTATATTCACAACTTCAGCCTGATACCCAACTCCTTGCTCTCACCAACTCCACCTAATCCATTACATTTTCAAGTCTTGTCCTTTCTGTCTTCACAAGCCCTCTCATATTGTCCCTCTTCTCTCTGTTCACACAACTACAATCATGGTTCAGGCCCTCATCACCTTTCAGTCATCTAACTAGTTGTCTCTCTGCCTCAACACTTCCCCCACTCCAACCCATCTTCCACTCAGATGCCAGAGTGGTTTTTCTATAGCATAGGTCACTGCACTGTTCAATGAGCTCTAGAGGCTTCTGTTATTTCCAGGATCTGTCATTTAAAGTTCTTTGTAATCTAGTCCCTTCTAACCTCTCCAACATTCTCTACTCCTCTCAAGGTCCACTATAAATCCAACCACATTGGCCTACTTGCAGTTTCTTGAACAGGGCACTCCATCTCCTGTCTCTAACACTTTGCTCTCCATGTGCCTGGAATACTCTGCCTCCTAACTTCCGTCTTTTATTTTCCTTGACTTGCTCCAAAACTCAGCCCAAATTCTATTACTATCATTCTAATTTTTATCTCAAAGTAAAAGTAAATACCTCTTCAATCAAACGTATTTACAATAACTTCAATAAAAATAAAATAAGTCACAAATATAATTACCAACATACTATGATATGGAATGATAGGGGGGAGGTTAGTGGAAAAAGGACTGGTATGAATGAATAGTTTAAGTAAAGCTCATGTGGTACTTACTTTTTAAATGAGTAGCCTGGTTCTTATTTTCTAGTCTAAACACTGTGGAATCATGTAATCAGATTTCCTAGCCTTCTCTTTCAGGATAATTTAAAGTATGCTTTTTTACATTTCTCTATCCATTCCTCCTCAGCCTTGTCATACAAAGCAACTTAGTCTTCTCACACATCTGCTAAAGAGGTTGTTCAGTCATTTTTCAGTCACATCTGATTCTTTGTGACCCTATTTGGGATTTTCTTGGCAAAGATACTGGAGTGATTTGCCATTTCCTTCTCAGTTCATTTTATACATGAGGAAATTTAAGCAAACAGGTTTAAGTGACTGTATCAGCAATGCAGTATTCACAATGCCTACAGTAACTATAAATATGCTGATATAGTTATTAATCACAAAATAGAACAGGCTCTCTACATAAGAAATATAGATAGTGCATTCATTTAAATACCAGAAGACTGAGTC
>CM053586.1:95836862-95867603 GCA_028646515.1 Pseudochirops corinnae
CGGGGCAGGATAGGAAGAAGGGACATTTAATCAGACTCTCACAGTGTGCTCACTATGGAGAGGTTCTGCGTAATTTCACATGTTCAGCCTGTATTTGATTGGTTGTTCTTCTGGTGGGGGTGGGTGATGAGGGAGGAGGAGAAAGAATCTAGATTCTAAAGTTCCATAATCAAATGTTATAAATCTATATCTATATCTATATATATATGCAATTATTATTATTAAGTACATCCAATTGCAACTTGAAATACACAGGCACTGTTGTTGGGAGATCCATCCTGCCCTACCGAAAAGTCAGAGGGGTGAGGGGGGAAGACATAGGAGAGAATAGACTGGGGGAGTGGGGATACACTGGGATGGCTGTTTTGGGGTGGTGGGTAGGGGAAAAATGGGGAGAAAATATGTAACTCAAAATCTTGTGGAAATGAATGATGCAAACTAAAATAAAATTTAAAAAATAAAAAATAAAAAAATTAAAATTAAAAAAAAAAAAAGAAAAACCCAGATATTGATGCTTCCCTCTCTGGTAACTGAATAGGTAACTGATGTAATGGTCAGATGATTGGAAGCCCATCTGCTGATCTGTTTCTTTGTCTGCTTGTGACTTGTGCTTATAACTTGTGTTTGTATATTGTTTGCATTCTCTGAAGTTTAGGGGCTGGGCTTTTCCCCCTGAACTAGGTAAATGATATACATTTGATTTATTAAAGTAAGATTGTTAACCCATTTTGAGTTGTTTTCCTTTAGAAAAGCAGATCTAAGAACCTGTGCTAGCAGCCTCCCTGGGGATGCTGGGGTGCTTGCTGATACAGGGAGATCTTCAGATTCCCCTAACAGGAGGGAAGAAAGGAAAGAATCTTGGAATCAAAATTTTAAAAAGAAATGTTAAAAAAAAATTGTTTCTTTTTTTACATGCAACCGGGAAATAAGATATACAGTCCCTGGGGTATAGAAATCCATCTTGCCTACTGGAAAGTTGGGGGGGTGGATGGAGGAGGATATAAGAGAGAACAGATTGGGGGAAGGGATATTCAGTAGGCTTCCTATATTGGGGTGAGGTTTGGGGAAAGATGGGGAGAAAATCTGTAACTCAATATCTTGTGGAAATGAATGTTGAAAACTAAAAAAAAATAATATATAAAATTTTTAAAAGAAAAAAGAAAACAAAAAATATAAATGAAAAAATGAAAAAGAAAGCAGGCAATTGGAACTGGAAGTTGGTCAATTTGCTCTTCTCAGATAGAAGGATTATCAGACTGGAAGATTATCATCTGCTTCCTTAAGTATCGTTACTCTAGGAGAAATAATTCTTTAGCTTCAAGCCGTATTCCTGATTACTGCCCCTTAACAAAGGAACACTCCATGCTATACATTTAAGGTTTAGCTCTTTTCCCATCAAATGCCAGTTCTACAATCAACATATGTAGCTAATAACAAACATAAAGAAATAGAGAGTGATCACAGAGATCAGACAGAAGTCAAAGGAAGTATACACACCATAATAAATACCAGGCAATGCACAGAGTTTTTACCACTGAGAGTGAGATTATATCAGCTCAACCAAGAAAGAAAGTCCCACATCTCACTCGAGGGATAATTTCCAAAAATCTCTAGTGTAGCAGGCTGGGGATAGAGACATGATTATGGAACTAGCTCTTCTACATCTTAGCTTCTTTCCAGTACATCTCTTTCTTCAGAGACCTAAAGAGAGTATTTACTTCATTTTCACTATTGATGCTGGAAGCCAAAAGACCAGTATCTCCCTCATGCAGGGAGGCACTGAGTGTTGAATAACATTATCCACCAATGAAGATAGTCTCATGCAATTAGACTTTGAGCCATGGGTTATATTTTCAAATGTTCCAAAAAGACTTGGTTGCTTCTCAGCACATCAGGCAATTCTGAAAAATACCGCCTCTCAACTGACTGTAATCATTCTATTATTCTTTATTATTTCCTTTTCTGTATAAGAACAAAACTTACTGTTCCATGCCTGATTCATATTTGCAATTTGGGCACCTTTTTTACTCTCTTGTGTTTCTACCCACCCCCATACCCTCTTGTTGAGGAGCACTCCTTAGGCTAAAGCCCAAAATATAATTGCTCTTTAGATATCTGAGGTAGGAGTGGAATTGAGGCCATGGAGAGCCAAGGTCCTTTAATCCTAAGAAGACAGAGTAGCAAATAATGATGAAAATAAGGGAAAGAGAGAAAAAAGAGAAAATGAAGAGAGAAAGCCTTCAAGGACAGAGAGAATGGTGGTGGCTCTTGATTTGCTCAGGTAAAGCCAAAGGAAGAAAGAGAAAAGGAGAAGTATGTCTTTCAATTTTCTAGTAGAGAGGAAGAAAGTGGAAAGATACATTCAGGTGACTTCAGCTTCTCATGGGGAGAGGAGGAAGAGAGGAGAGAATTAGAGGAGACAAGGGAAGAGGGGAAGGAAAGAGAGATAGGTGCTTGCATGAGAGCTCCCTATAGCCTTCTTGGTGGGTCATTTGCAAGAAAATCCAGCAAATATTTTGTCCCTCAGTATCATCTCTATGCCCTGCTTCTCTTCTTACCCAAAGGAGTGGGGTAAAATCATATCCTTTGCATTCCTATTTGATGTGCTGCTCCTTTTCAGTTAGTAGATAGGCTAGATCTGAATCAAATGGGTCCTCTTTTAACTATAATATGCTGCCTTTCCAGTCTAGCCACATAATTCATTGTCTCCTCTTACTTTGAGACCTGTTGTTCTGGTGAGAACTGAGGAGAGGAAGGTAATGCTCTCCAATTCCAAAAATCTACATAGTTACTAAGTGCTATTAATAATTATAATATCATCAGCCTCCCCCCAAATCAATGTGATATGTGCTAATAGAAAACTAAAATGTAATATCTTAATTTCTGGTTTAGTGGATAGAAAGTTAGTTTTGGAGATAGGAAGATACAGATTCAAGTCTTGCCCTTAAACTTATTAAACTTGCCCTAAAACTTATTAGCTCCTAGTTGTGATAACTGGCAAGTCATTTAGCCTGTTGGTGCATCAGGCAATTCTCGAAAGGGCAAATTACAAATACATTTCAGAGTTCCATCAGTGGAGGGGCTTTCCATAGTGGGGAATTCTGTAAACAGATAAAATCATGGGTCCAGTTTTAAAAAAAGACATTAGTTTGTTTTGATTTCTGTTTTTTTTTTTTTAAATTAGTCCACAAATGTCCAGGTTTCATTTTCACATTTAAATTAATTTTTAGGTGCTCTAGTTTTCTGTCTGTGTCTCTGTCATTTGTTTGCTTCTCTGTTCTGGACATTTTCTTTATAAACAAAATTCAGTCAAGAAGCTGAATTTTCTTCCAGTATTATTGCCTGTTGCAGAAAAAAATATGCATGGATTGTAAATTTTTGTAAAGAAAATGTAAGAGGAGCTTATCAAGATTCAAGGCAATCAAGCAAAAGCACGTCTATTTTCTGATCATATGTTGAAAATATTTTTTCAGTGCACATGCTATTTTCTGGGAAATAACTGTGTAGTCTATTAGCCAGGACTCTTGTCATTTTATCAAGAATATGAATGTTGATGATTCATGATGTCTTTGAAACAGAAACTCTGGTCTTAAGTGTTGAAAACATGAGTGCATAGCATATTGAGAACTTTCAGATAGCTACTAGTTTGTTAATATCACAGGGATAGTGTTCTTTGTCATATTTTACTATCAGAATTATTGTTGTCATTTTAAAAAGTAATAGAAATAATGCATATTTGCAGAGTACAGTTGACAAAACATTTTCACATACATCATTTTTTTTGATTCCTACAATAACCTGGTGAGGTTAGTCTGGAAAGATACTATGACACCAAATTTACAAATGAGGAAACTAAGGTTCAATGAAGTACAGTGACTTGCCTAAAGGAATGCAACGAAGACAATTCTCCATATGATAGTGGGACACTGGAATAGGACATTTTATTAATACTCATAGTTTCAATATGCTTCAATATGTTTTTCTAAAATTTCATAAAGACGGTGTGCTATGGTAGAAAGAACACTGAACTTAAAGTCAAGAGACCTGGGCTTGTGTCAAATCCAGTTTAGTACTATCTCAACTACACTACATTATCTCTCCAGAATTCATACTAGAAAAATAATTTCAATTTAAGACAACTATAAATACCTTTTCACAAACAGCCATGGCATGGTGGATAGAATTGGCCTTAGAGCCAGGAAGACCTTGGTTCAAGTCTTATCTCTGATACGTTTTGGCTGTGTGACTCTGGGCAAGTCACTTCATCTCCCACTGTTTAAGCAGTTCTCTAAAATGATATGCTGCAGAGAAGGTACCAGCCTGGATTGGTGGAATGAGTTTTTTTCTACTTAGGGTTCCCAGTATTGAAGAAATCACAAGTCTTATCCCTATTCTCCTATGAGTCCTTTTGCAAAAAAATGATTTTTTATTGATATCTTTTGTTTTTTAAATGATCATAATTTCCCCCTTCTTCCTCCTCTGAGAGAGCCATCCCATATAAAAAATATTTTTAAAGAAAAAAGATGATGGGAATAATAAAAAAGATGAAAAAATCAGCTTCAAAGCATTTAAAATGTTTGAAAAATGTGCAACATGCCACACTCACAGACCTCTTATCTCTTTGCTATCAGAAAAAGTGCTACTAAAATATTTGGTACATTATCAGGACTTCCCCCTTCCCCCCCACCCCTTTTGTAATCAAAGGCCTCTTGGGTACAAACATGATAGTAGAATCTCTGGGTCAAAAGACGTGGAAATTTAATCACTTTATTTGCACAATTCCAAATTGCCTTCCAAAATAGTTATACCAATTCATAGTTCCACTTAAAATGCACCAGTGTGCCAAGCCCCCATCTGGGTATGAAGTAAAACTTTGGAGTTATTGATTTGGGGCATTCATTTACATAGTGGTTAATACTTTTAATTGTTCTTTGAAAAACTATATCCTTTGACCACTTATCTATTGGAGAAATGCTCCTTATGAATGCTTGAATAAAATTCACGGTATGAAAATCTTCCTACACAAAGTCCTAACCCAAAATTCATCATCATGGCATGGTGGTGATCCTAGATTCTTGAGGGATATACCAGAAGAGGTTTTGTGGAATCTACCACACTAGAAAAACTCTGAATATAGTATGACAAAAACAACAACAACAAAAAAACCACAACCTTCCTAAGTTCTGATTACCGCTGTAGTCATTGTGACAGGGGTCAAAAAAGGGAGAAGATGCAAAGAATTGTGTAGGTTTTAGTCAGTCCATAAATATCAGTTTAGCTTTTGATTCTGCAAACGTGAGCTGCTTGCTCAGTGACCAATGAATGCACAGACTGCATCAATTTGGACGTTCTCAGTATAAATGAAAGCAAAAGGCAAAATGGATTTGTAACTAAATGGAAGGATGACTCCTTGGAGAGCCAAATAAAAACACTATTGGAGTTAGTTTAAAGGTGCATCGAAATGCAACAGGCTATGCTGTCATTCCATCTCATATTGACGTGTTCATTGTAAGAGTCTGCCACAAAATAATTAGCAATGCCAAGATATTTGTAGCTTTTGCAGCAACATTTATTGCAGAAGATTGGTAGGGAGAGAAAATTTAAAAGAACCTAATAAGACCTTCCAAATGAAATCAATAAATACTTGGTGGTTTTAATACAAAGGTGACCATAAGAGGCATAGTTTAAAAAAAAGTTGGAAAAAATACTTCAGACATAATAAGGAACACCAAACACTTACAGATTATACAGAAGCCTCAAAATTATATATCACTTTTCAAGAAAAGATTTGGAAAGATTGGGAAATGGTTATATCATACCAAAAGATATAATAAAAATGAAATTAATTCTATTTTATCAGACAGTAAAGTGGATACCAACATGAGAGTTATTTCTCAATCAGTATTACGTAAATTGACTTGTTAAAGCAAGGGTTAATTAATATCAATACCAAGTGAGAAAATAAGGCATACAATTGAGACAAATTCAACTTGACCCACTTATGCCAGCTGCTTGTGAAGTAGGATTTGGACAAAAGGGCAACTATGAACACAGACCACTACGTTATTCTTAAAAAACAATGACAAAACATAATTGATACAAACTAATTTCCACAGGAATTGAAATGAGTCTAGAACCAGGAGATTATTTCATTGCCAAGTGGCGAGATGTGTCAACTAAGGTCAACATCAGTTTAGAATATGAAGTGTTTTATAAAATTCTACAGATGAAAATGGTGGAAAATTATGAGCAGAATGATTTCAGAAAACATTGAGAAAATATGTGCGTGTGTTCAAGAGTTAGTTTACATAATGCTTTGCAATACACTAAGCTATTCCTGGTCAACCAAAGGCATTTAATAATTTAATAATTGAAAGGAGGGTAATGAACAGACAAGAAAAGGAAAAAAAATTCATATAATCTCAACATCAAACTTTTTCTCCTTATTAATGACAGTTGAATAACCACATTTGACCTATAACGCTGCTGTCTAGAATGAGCTACCATTCAGTGGGTCTCAACCTGTGGGTTATGTTCAATTTGTAACAATGAAAATACATCCTGCATATCAGATATCTACATTACGATTCATAACAGTAGCAAAATTACAGTTATGAAGTAGCAACGAAAATAATTTTATGGTTGGGGTCGCCACAACATGAGGAACTGTATTAAAGGGTCGCAGCATTAGGTAGGTTGAGAACCACTGAGCTACATAATGAAACAGAAATGACATTAATGAAACAAAAACAGGAAGAACTGGACCAAACCAAGTACACGTGGAGAAGGTTGATGCTGGGAAAGTGATAATTTCAAGGGTATTGAGAATGAGTTTTCAAGATATCTGAAAGAGAGTATACTAAACGTGTGTGTGTGTGTGTGTGTGTGTATGTGTGTGTGTGAAATAAAAACCTTATTCCTGAAGTATGCTGTTTGGGTTACTTTTCCAATGTGATTATGTTTAGGTTATAGAACAGTGCTTGGCACTTAATAAATATGTGTTTAATTGAATGGAAATTATTATTATTAATGTTAACAATTATTATATACTATTTATCATATAATTATATATTATTAATATAATTATTATTCATCTTAAGGTTCAAAAGTGGCATACAGTGGTTCTAATCTTCTAATACTATATTTTATGAGCTATCATCAGTAACAATCAACTAGTGGACCCAATTAGCTCTTAGAAAAAGCATCATAGTGAAGAGTAGACAGAAACATAAAGAGTACAAAGGGAGTGAAGCATATGTGTAGGGAATGCAAGGGAACTACAACTCTTTAACCACAGAATCTGGAAGTCCTTTCCTTAGGCAGTTCAGTTTGCAACTGCCAGGGATAAGTTTTTTTGAGTCCATATCCAGCTCTTTTCTTTGTTGCCAGTGGCTCTTTTTTCTTGTTGAGAGCAAGTATACATATTTTTCAAAAGCAACCCACATATAACTGTAAATATATATGTATGCATAAAGATGTGTATGCACACATATATAATATATATGCATGTATGACATTCCATCACACACATGACATGCCATACCCTGCCTTTATTGCTTTGCACAAAGAACCATGTGATTCTTTCTTGAAGCTGCTTTCACTTTCAAACGACTGCCTTTCCATGACTACCCAATATGCCCATTTACTTGGGTCTTTGTTAGGCACCTCGATAGAGCACTGGGCCTGGAGTCAGGAAGACTGAAATCAAAGTGTCTTACTCTATGTGATCCTGGGCAGTTATTTTACCTCAGTTTGACCCAGTTTCCTCATTTGAAAATGGGGACAAATAATAGCACCTCTCTCCTAGTGTTGTTGGAGGATAAAATAAGAAAATATTTTCAAATTTTCAAATTTCCAGGTGCTATATAAATGTTAATTATTATGACCTCAACGGACTCTCAAATACTCTCGAACTCCTAGATATCATATTCTAGACATCACTGGGCAAGTTACTGTCAGATGCTCCAGGCATTTGAGTCCTTTCTCCCTACAGAGGTCTCCCCCACAAAACATTCCTAAACTTTGACGACATCAAACTCTTATTTCCAGGGCTTAGCCATTTAAAGTCCTGCAAAGACTTGTCTCATTTTTGCTTGGCCAATGAAGTTGCTTCCTTTAATTCCGTAGGAAAAAGATATTTACGTGTCATAAAGAGATCACTTGAGTTGTTTCAGTTGCGTCTGACTCTTTGTGGCTCCATTTGAGGTTTTCTTGGCAAAGACACTGGAGTGGTTTGTCATTTCCTACTCTAGCTTATTTTCCAGATAAGGAAACTGAAGCAAAAAGGGTTAAGTGACTTGCCAAGGGCCACACAGCTAGCAAGTGTCTGGGGCTGGATATGTCTTCCAGATTTTAAGCCTAGTGCTTTATCTGCTCTACCACCTAGTTGTTCCCCAAAAGGATCAGTGGTTATTTAAAGCTGATCAGATCATCCTGTGTGACTATGTTCTATGATGAGAGGGTGTGGGGAGCTCTCTTCCTTACATTGTCAAAAAAAGATAACCTAGAAAATAAAAATAACTTCTGAACTTGTACGTCTACTTTCTTATCTCTATAAAATCTTTACGAGAATAAACTACACATGAATGAAGTGCCTCCTTAGTGATGAAAAGTGTTTATTTTTCTAGATCTCCCAAATCTCTATGAATCTTTACCTCTGTACTTCTGGTAATCCTTGAGAGCTGAGGTTTATCTTTCTGTTTGTTTATCATCTATCTATCTATCTATCTATCTATCTATCTATCTATCTATCTGTCTTTCTACTTATCTGTCTTTCATCTATTTTTCTATCTACCTACATATCAATCATTTCTCTATCTCTTTATCATCTATGTCAGATACTATAAATGGATAATGGGCTGGACCCAGAATTGAATAAGATAAGACTAGATTAGATTGATATTGAGAAGTCATGCAGCACTGTATCTGAGCTTCTCTCTGAAACAAAGGGTTACCTTTTCAATAATATTCTTCTGGACATGAGTGGCTTTGAGCTAGGAAGCACAATGATCTCTAAAAAATAAAAGTTGTTGGTCCCCCCAAAAGGCAAGAAAGACACATATGGTGGACATTAGCAGGCTATACCATAGTGGCAAGAGGCAGCTAGGTGGCACAGTGAATAGAGTACTATGCTTGGAATCAGGAAGACACCTTCCTGAGTTCAAATCTGGTCTCAGACACTTACTAGCTGTGTGATCTTAGGTAAATCATTTAACCTTTCCTCCTCAGTTTCCTCATCTATAAAATGATCTGGAAAAGGACATAGCAAACTATACCTATGTCTTTGCCGAGAAAACCCCAAATGAGGTCACAAAGAGTCAGATAAGACTGAACAACAATATATTTTGCCAGTGAAGAAGTACTCCATAGAAAGGACATAATGCATGTTCACACACGTACATATAAGTATACACCTATGCATACACATGTACACACATATACATATATACGTGTGTGTATGTATATGAAAGGCCACTACATGAGGTGGCCATGTGGTGATAGTGAGAAATGACCTATAGAATGCTATATTCTCCACAATTAACTATGCAAAGCCAAAAGATCTAGAGGAAAGCTTTTAGATCTTTGGTTGAAACCCTCATCCCCCCACCAAAGCTTTATAGAAGCCACACCAAAGGAGTTGCATAGGATGAAAGACTGAGTTTGGGTAGGGATCTGTACTGTTGGAGGAAGAACCTGTATTGTTAAGATTTATAAACATTGAATAAATGGCAAATCAAAATTTTATGCTTTAATAATTTAAAAAGGACACTTGGCTTTTAGGCTTGGGGGGGAAGGAGATGATGATTATGAGGGCTTGAAAATCTCAGAATACAATGTTTTCCTTTTGTTTTATCATTACCTCCATTGCCACTACCACCATGTCAAATGTACATATATTCATTTCTAGACAAGCTCTGAAGTAGCTTATAATGTTAAAAAAGAATTGTGGCACAGTACTATGTGGGCTATAGGATGTCCTGACAATCAATTTACTGAGATATAGAAGGGCTGTTGAGATGTGTGTTAGTAGGAGTAGCCTTGTCAGAGAGCACTGCAGTACTAAAGTTATTTAATTGTCCAAAGATTGCTCAGGGGCTGAATCCCTAAGGATCTCAGTCCTCTGATAGTGTTCACCTAGAGTGAAGTTTAACTTAACCCACCTATCAAGCTCTACCTTTGTGGCCTGACTTTTTATTTTCTTTAGCAAAATGTCTAAATACTTATACGCCCACTTTCTAATGAGTAGAGTACTGTAGTATATACACACACTCTGGAAAATCATTCAGTATATTTAATTTTCCCTTGCCTATATACTGCTATTCTTTTGACTGGAGCAAAACCCAAGAAAAAAATAAGAAGGCTAATTTCATGTAGTAGAAAGAGAATTAGAGAAATTGAGAATTGAAGGGCTAATGTCTGAAACCTGGCTCTATCACTAACTACTTGTGTGACCTTGGCCCAGTCACTTCATCTCTTTTGGACCCAGTCTCTTCCTCTGTAAAAATAAGGAGTTAGTCTCTCTCCTCTCTAGATCTATAATCTTAGGAAATCTGGGCAATCATAACTGAAAAATGTAGGCAAATCTATAAACAGAGTAAGGGGAAATTCATGTTTCCAGGCTTTTTAACATCAGCTTTATCTTATTCAATCTTATTTACATGCAAGATTGCTAATTATCGTAACTAATCACAGTTCTGTTTTCTGATGACAATCTTACTGTACATTGTAGAAATAATAAGTCATAAGATTGTGGTTTAGCTCTAGGAAATGCCCTTTTAATTACTGGTGAAGCCCATATTGCTTTATTCCTCTTTCCTCTAATGCTAGGGCCAAATCTGCATGCATGCATTATAACAGAAGGGTTTCTCATTTCCTAGCTTTTTTTTTAGAATTCGCATTCGAGTTACAGTAAAGAGAGTCTAAGATCAGCATCCATAGACATTTCTTCATTGGATGTGGTCTGTCCAACAGTAGAAGTCACATGTCAAAGATTATTGGACTTTTAATAAAGAAGGTGTCTGGGGATAATTTGGTATGGCAAGAGGCAACTGGAGGGTGAAGTGTAGGTTGATTGTTCTTTATCCAAGATGGAATCAGAGCCTTTGATTTCCTTGGTATAAAAAAACTTCTTGAGTGAAGAAACTCCTGCTACCAGTGCAGGTTGGCTAATCTCAAATTTAACGCCTTGAGAGTTGCCTAGAGCATTGAGAGATTAAGTGACCTGCCCAGGGCTACACAGCCAATATGTGTCAGATGCTAGACTTGAGCCTCAGTCTTTCTGGTTTTGAGGCTATCTCTCCACTGCTTCATACTGACAGTGTTCTTTATCAGACAAGTATGAGTTGCTGGGAGACCAATGAAGAGTAATTGACTAACATAAATTTATAGTCCTGCTCTGTTTTCTTAGAGCATGACCAATCAGCCCTAACAGTCAGATGTGGGTCTTGAACCCAAGCTCTGAGAAAGAGGGTAAACATAAGATGGTATATTAAAAAACATATAGAAGTGACTAAATGAAATGGAAGAGTAATGAGAGGAAAGAAAAAAAAATACCTCTCATCTTGTTTTGTTTTTATTAAGAAAAGAGCAATGGATTTTCCTCAATCCATTATATAACATTATCTTCCCATTCCACTAGATTAGTGGGGAGGTAGAAAAGGGAGGAATTAATGGTGAAAGCTGATATAGGAGAAGAAAAACTACACCAAACAGAACAACAACCTCACTATGGAAAGGATATAATATGACTCTGGAAAGGAACCCTGAGAGTGCAGTATAGTAGAAAGTGGATTTGAATTCAAAGGGCCTGGGTTTGAATCTCAGCTTTGTTACTTACTGTGAAATTTTGAGAATCACTGAAAGTTTCTGAGTTTCAGTTTCCTCATCTGCAAAGGCAGTTGGACTAGTTTATGCCTAAGGATCCTTCCAGATCTAAATCTGTTGATAATCTATGATGATAACCTATGAGATTGGGGTCTCAAGAGCCTAAAGCTACTCTGAATGAGTTGTGGGGAGTATTATGCATTTCAGGAAGGCCCTAGAACAAGACTCTATACATCAAAGAAAAGAAAAAAAGGTCTCTGTCCTGAAGCAGCAATTGAAGCTCCTGACCATGGTCAGGACACATAGAACTCACAAGAGGAGGAGAAAGTGGGGCAGGACAATCACATTTACAAGAGGGCTGTCAGTTGAGTCCAAAGGAATTCTTGCGTAATGGTCCGGTTTTGGTGCCATTACCCTGGAAAAATATCAGCAGATCAAAGTCAAAAAAGATAAATAGCTTTTCTGATGTTTTAGAGTAGGCAAATACTACTATTGGACTCCATTGGTAGGAAGAATTGGGTTATCTGCAGCTTGAAGCCTAAAGCTGATGCCGTTGTATACTCCCCTCTTCCTCTGGGAACTTGCTGACCACAACTCCTCAAAAGTTGTCCCAAGTCAAAGGAGTCAGGATTGTAACCCTGATGTCTCAACTTAGTTTATTTCCATATCATAGTCTAGAATAGTCTTGAAGTCTCGACTATGGAAATAGATATTGATACTGCAACCAGATTAGAAATTAAACTAGTTCTGCAGGACTGAAGACAATTTTTCTTACCTTGAATTTAAAGAATAGGTAAGGGAGTCTAAAAAGATAAAGGAGGCACTGTTTGCTAGATTATTCTTATAGAGGGCCCTAAAGATTAAAAACAGATAATATAAAATCAGGACAAAATGAAAGAAAGAGCTAAGGGCATATTTTGAGGGTGGTGGTGTGAAAAATGATGGTTGAAAACACGATTTTTAATTGTGATATTTGGGCAAAATTGAAGAGATCAGAAATTAAGTGAAGAAAATTTTGGGTACTAGAAAACAAAGTTCCTCTTGAGACCACTGGAGAAAAGGGAAGAGAAAGATCTCACAGATTCTGTAGAGGAAACAGCAGCAGAATTGACCAACTGATTAGTTGAGGAAGTTTAGAAGGAGAGAAAGAGAGAGAAGTCCAGAGATCTGAAGGGAATAGGGAGAGGATTTCCCCAGAAATGGTGAGGTTTGGGGTCAGTGTGGTGGGTAGTATAGTGAAGCTTTGAGTGGAAATTATTTTAGTTTTTTATCCCTTTTAGTCTGAGGTGGAAATTAGATACTCAGATGGCTCCATTGGAAAATAAGAAAAGATGTGAGACTTGATAGTTCAGTGGGAATTGGAGTAAACTACACAGAGATAAAAATTTAAAACTGTAAGTTTGCCCAGAAAAGGAGGGAAAAGACCAGAGAATTTCAGATAGAAATCTGGAGTATGTTTATGGTCAATAAGGGGGAAAAAAAGAGTAGACAGTTCACTCTTGTGTCTCCCCTCCCCACACAATATTGAAGGAAAAACCAGTAATATGGGAAATCTAGCAAAATAAAGTTTTTAAAATGAATAAGGAGGATTTTAGAAAGATGAGAAAGATAGTTCCTAATGTCAATGGTAGAAAAGAAAAAGCAGATAATTGTTTTTCTAAAATAATTATTACTGATTTTTTGTCACCTACATTTCTCAATGTGTCTTTCTCCTCTCACCTCCTAGAAAGTCATACTCATTATAAAGAATACAAAAGAGGAGGTAAAAAAAGTTCAGAAATATTAATACATTGAGCAAATCTGACATTATATACAGTGATTCACATCCATAGTCCCCAACCTCAGCAAGGAAGTAGAGGTAACTTTTCATATTAGAGTCAAACTTTGTCATTATATGTTCATAGCATTTTATTTGGATTATTTTGTTGCTGTTCCTCTTTCCATTTACATTTTTGTAGTCATTGTATATATTATTTTCTTATTTCCACTTACGCCAGTTTTAAAAATATTATTTTATTTTTCCCCCAATTGCTTGTTAAAACAACTTTTTTAGCATTTTAAAAAAGTTTTGAGTTCCATATTCTATTCCTTCCTCCCTCCTCCACCACCCTGAGATATGTTTATATGTGTACAATCATGTAAAACATTTTCATATTAGTCATTTTGCAGAAGACTCAAACAAAAAATGAAAGAAAGGAAGGGAGGGAGGTAAAAAGAGAGAAAAGAAGAAATGACAGAAGAGTGAGAGAAAAGAAGAAAAGAAAGAGAAAAATAGTATGCTTTAGTCTGTATTCAGACACTATCAGTTCTTTCTCTGGAGGTCGATAGCATGTTTCATTATGAGTCCTTTGTGACTGTTTTGGATCATTGTATTATTGAGAATAGCTAAATCATTCACAATGCTTCATCATACAGTATTGCTGTTATTGTGTATAACATTCTCCTGGTTTTGTTCACTTGACTTTGCATCAGTTCATGTAAGTCTCCCCAGGTTTTTCTGGAATCAATTGGCTTATCATTTCTTATAGCACGATGGTATTCCATCACAATCACATATGGCAACTTGTTCAGCCATTCCCTAATTGATGGGTGTCCCCTTGATTTCCAATCCTTTGATGCTACAAAAAGAGTTGCTATAGATATTTTTGTAAAATAGGTTCTTCCTCTTCCCCTTTTTAATATATCACTTTGGGATACAGATTTAGCATTGTTACTGCTGGATTGAAGGTTTGTACAGTTTTATGGCCCTTTATGCATAGTTCCAAATTGCTCTCCAGAATGGTTGGGTCACTTCACAACTCCGTCAGTAGTACATTAGTGTCCCAGTTTCCCCATATCCTCTCCAACGTTTATAATATCCCTTTTTGGGGGTCATATCAGCCAGTCTGATAGGTGTGAGGTGGTAGCTCAGAGAAGTTTTAATTTGAGTTTCTATTATCAATAGTGATTTAGAGTATTTTTTTTTCCCATTTGACTAGAGATAGCTTTGACTTCTTTGTCTGAAAACTGCCTGTTCATCTCCTCTGGCCATTTGTCAATTGAAAAATGACTTGTATTCTTATAAATTTGATTTAGTTCTCTATATATTTGAAAAATGAGGCCCTTATCAGAAATATTTGTTGCAAATTCTCCCCCCCTCCATTATCTACTTTCTTTCTAATTTTGGTTGCATTGGTTTTGTTTGTGCAAAAACTTTAAATTTCATTTAATCAAAATTATCTTTTTTGTCTTTCATAATGCTGTCTATATCTTCTTTGGTCTTAAATTCTTTCCTTATCTACAGATCTGACAAACTATTCATGCTTTCCTAATTTGCTTATGGTATCACCCTTTATGTCCCTATTTGATCTTATCTTGGTATATTGTCGATAATATTAGTCTATACCTAGTTTCTGCCGTACTGTTTTCTCACCAGTTTTTATCAAATAATAACTTGCTGCCCCCAGAACTTGGATCTTTGGGTTTGTCATATATTAGACTACCATGATCATTTACTCTAATGTATTATGTACAATCTATTTCATTAATTCACCATTCTCTATTTTCTGGCCAGTAACATATTATTTTGATAATTACAGCTTTATAATACAGTTTGAGATCTGGTATGGTTAGACTACCTTCCTTCACATTTTCTTTTCATTGATTCCTTTGATAATCTTGACCTTTTGCCTTTCCAAATAAACTTCATTGTTATTTTTTTATAGCTCTATAAAATAAGATTTTGGTAGTTTGGTTGGTATGGCACTGAATAAATAGATAAATTTAGATAAGATTATCCTTTTTATTATATCGGCTTAGCCTACCCACGAGCAATTAATATTTTTTCTAATTGTTTAGATCTGACTTTATTTGAGTGAAAAGTGTTTTGTAATTGTGTTTATATTGTTCCTGGATTTGTCTTGTTAGAAAAAGGAAAAGGACCTATATATACAAAAAGCATTTTATATTGTTTACAGTTATTTTAAATGGAGTTTCTGTTTCTATCACTTGCTACTGGACTTTGTTGGTAATATATAGAAATGCTGATGATCTATGCGGGTTTGTTTTGTATCCTGCAACTTTGCTAAAATCACCTGTGCCACTTTGTATCAGTTCTGTCTCCCCATGTTCTTTATTTTAATCATATACACTATTTCTTACAACACAGGAAAAAAACAACCTTTAAAACTAGGTATTAATTCAAATAGAATACTAAGATAAGGTCAAAATGGGTACATGACATAAAGGGTGATATCATAAGCACATCAGGAGAGCATGGAATATATTAGCTGTCAGATTTATGGATAAGAGAGGAATTTATGAGCAAACTAAAGATAGAGGGTGATGGGAAAGAAAATGAATCATTTTGATCAAATTAAAAAAGTTTTGTACAAACAAAACCAATATAGCCAAGATTAATAGGGAAGCAGGAAAATGGGGGAAAATTTTTACAGCAAGTTTTTCTGATAAAGGTCCCATTTCTCAAATATCTAGAGAAAGCTGAGACAAATTTATAAGAATGAGTCATTCCCCAATTGATAAGTGGTCAAAGAATATGAGCAAGCAGTTTTCTTAAGAAAAAATCAAAACTATCTATAGTCATATGAAAAAAAAATGCTCTAAATCACTAGTGATTTCAGAAATGCAAATTAAAACAACTCTGTGGTACCATCTCACACCTATTGGATTGGCTAATATGACAGAAAAGGAAAATGACAAATATTGGAAGGGATATAGGAAAACTGGGACATAATGCATTGTTGGTAGAGTTCTGAACTAATCCAACCATTCTGGAGAGCAATATGGAACTATGCGTGAAGAACTATCAAACTGTGTATACCCCTTGACTACTCAACAATGCTACTACTAGGATTGTACCCCAAAGGAATCAAAAAAACAATAAAAGGACATATCTATATCTATACATATCTATATCTATATCTATATCTATATCTATATCTATATCTATATCTATATCTATATCTATCTATCTATCTACCTATCTATCCATATATACATACACACACAAATGTATTTGTTTTTTTTTTTGCTTTTTGAAGGGGGAAAAGCAGGGCAATTGGGATTAAGTGACTTGCCCAAGGTCACACGGCAACTAAGTGTTAAGTGTCTGAGGCTGGATTTGAATTCAGGTCCTCCTGACTCCAAGGCAGGTGCTCTATTCATTGTGCCACCTAGCTGCCCCCACAAATGTATTTATAATAACTCTTTTAATACTGGCAAAGAATTGGAAGTTAAGGGAATGCCCATCAACTGGGGAATATGATAAGATCGTAATGAGATACTATTGTGCTATAAGAAATGACAAGAAGGATATTTTCAGGAAAACCTGGGAACACTTACATGAACTGATATGAAGTGACGTGACCAGAACCAGAGACTATTGTACATAGTAACAGCAATATTGTATGACAATCAACTGTGCTTAGTTGAAGCCAGATCTATTCTCAGCAATACAATACAAAAACAAGACAGTTCTGAAGGACTTATGATGAAAAATGCTATACATCTCCAGAGAAAAACTGATTGAGTCTGAATGCAGATTGAAGCATACTTTTTTACTTTATAGTTCTTTTTTTTTTTGGTCTGCATTTTCTTTTGCAACATGGCTAATATGGAAATGTTTTACATGACTGAACATGTATAATTTCTATCAAATTGCTTGCCTTCTCAAGGAAGAGTAGTGAAGGGAGGGAGGGAGAGAATTTGGAACTCAAAGTTTTAAAAAATCAAATGTTAAAAAATTATGTTTATATGTAGTTGAGAAAAAATTTAGAATATTAAAAATTCAAACAGAGCATTGAAAAAGTGGTAATTTGTCTACAAAGAGACTGATAGGCAATCTGAATATATAGTTTTGATAGCATTAAAAGAGAAACTCTATTATAGGAGGGAGAATGAGAGAAAATAGACTTGAGAATCTATGTCATATTGAGAAGGCAAGGAGCACAGTTAACTTTAAGATTTCGTGAAATTAGGGTGAGTCATGTTTTTGTGTAACAAGTGCTAAGCCATTTCTTGGCACATAGTAGACGTTTAATAAATGCTTGTTGATTAATTGATTGTGCTCACCTTTAAAAATTATTTTATAATGTTTTGATGTGCTAATGCTTCTAAGTCCCTTCTCAGTTCTTATTGACTAAAACATAGGAAAGTGGAGATTCTAGATTCATTTTTCTCATTCCTTAGACGCTATTTCACCAACAAGGATGGTTAGTATCTTGCCATGGTTAAGAGGACTTTCTTGCTTTGCAGGTTTCTATTATTGTGGCCTACGCACTGTCTGGGCCGTTGCTGACGTCTGTAAGCTGAGAGTCAAAAGTAAGCAATGATATAAGCTCTGTGATCTCTGTTTTGAAGGACAGTTTTGCTGCCAGCCAGAAGGGTGCTGTCATTTCAAATTCTGGAACAACTTGAGCAGCTGCAGCTGCCCTGACTGCCTTAGGGAAAACCAGACTACAAAGCATCTAAGACTTGTTTGCAGCTTTGTTTGGAATGTATAGAATGGTTACAGTTGTCTGACACAGCAATATAGCTTTATGTTGCTAGAATTGATCTATATTTGCATAATAACATGCAATCCTTCATTATACGATTGTATAAAAGTCATTTTTACCACTCTGAGACTCAACTTCTTCATCTATAAAATCAGGGGATTGTACTAATTGACCTCTTAGGACCCTTTCAGCTCTTAATGCTATGACTCTATAATATGTTCCCCAAATTCTTATTAAACAAGCACTATTAACCCCATTTAGTAGGGAAATTAACCAGCATTTCTAAAGATTTAATTGAGTAAGTCATGGAGGATTTCTTAATTTACTACTTTAGCCCCCAAATACTTTTCTTATACAGATGGGTGGGAGAATTGTTGCCACTTGGACACAAAAAACCTCTCAAATCAAACGAGCAACTTCATTGTATTTTCCTAGAAAGGAGGAGTAGTACCAACATCTATCCAATTTTTAAAAAAAATGTGGATTTGAGGTGATAATGTATTCTATTTTGGTTGCTGTACCTCAGACATAACCCACTAGGATGTTTTCTCACTGCCTGTTAGAGAAGATGAGTGGGTTCCTGATCCCATTTTCTCTGCATATCTGTGACTGATTTTGTGGCTTCTTGACAGTAGCAAAGTGTGGTTGAGATGTTATGACTGAGTTTGAGATCATGAAAACCAAAATGATTCCTTGTTTTGTTTACCTAGGGGGCTATGGCAGCTTCCAAAATATAGTCTTTGACTTTAGGAATACTTGATATTTTGATGAAATGAAGATGGTTTCTTTGCTAAACCAAATATGCATTTAGATTGAGGACAAGAAGATGAGTTGGCTTGCCTTGGTGGATACAGTTGTCTTTAGCTCAGGAAGATCTAGTTTCAAGTCTGTAACCTCTGTGATCTTAGAATTCAGAAGTCACTGATGTTTTCTAATGCCACTGTAGATTTTTGTCTTTTCTAAGTGAGTATTCCTGACTCTTAGTACTTAAATTTTGGGGTATCCTAGGACTTAGAGTTAGGAGAGATATTAGAGATCATCTCCAGCCCTAGCATTTCCAGATAAGAATATCAGAATGGAAAGAGGAAATCATTTGGCTAAGGTCAGTGACTGTCAGCAATCTGATATTGTGTCTTGTCCATTTTTATTGTTGTTCAGTCATGTCTGCCTTTTTGTGACCACATTTGAGCTTTTCTTGTGAAGATACTAATTTTCCATTTCCTTCTTCAGCTAATTTTTTTTTTACAGATGAAGAAACTGAGGCAAACAGGGTTAAGTATTTTGCCCAGGGTCACAGAGCTAACACATTTCTAAGCCCAGATCTGAACTCAGGAAGATGAGTCTTCCTGACTCTAGGCCCAGCACTTTATTTACTGCACCGCCTTGCTACTCAGACCATATCTGTGTGAGCGACTACTAATACTACTCCTAACACTAGTACTCTCTGCTATCTTCAGGTATCTTTGTAAAACATAGTTCTAGGCTTAGAAAAGTCAAACAAAAGTATATAAGACTGAAGATTAACCTCAAAACTTGCCTGCTTCCAGTAAGGTAGCTAATGTGAAAAACAACAACAATAACAAAGACAGAGAGATATATACCTTTGCAGACATGTGTTTTCCTTGCTCGTTTATGTGTCTAATATAGGTTTGGCTTTAAGTTTACTGATGATATTTTACGATGTTTTAAGAAGATTTTGTTAAGGGCAGGGATGTACCTCTTAGAAAAGTAGCCAAAAAGTAGAGAAATGTATTTCTTTGTCAAAAAAAAAAAAAAGAAGAGATTTGTTCCTAGGGGAAAATTATTTATTTATTTAAAGATAAGGGGAAAGAAGGCGTTTATTTGAAAACAGAAATAGATCAATCGGTTAGTATGCTTAAATAAAAGAATGACAAAAGTGTAATAGGGGCTGCTCCTTAGGTGTAGGGGGTCCTTAACCACCAAACCTTAGGCAGAAGGACCAAATTTGGCATGATAACAATAAGGGGAAATTAGGCTGTCTGCAAATGCTTTGCAACACATGGTGTTAAGTTTAATAAAATCAAATCAGAAACACATAACACTAAAGACTAACCTCACCACTTGCCTGCTACCAGCAAATTATTTAATTTAAAATTCAGAGAGGTACATATATTTTTGATACATGCTACTACTACTATTGCTGCTGCTGCTGTTACTACTGCCTTTTCAACATTACTACTACTACTACTACTATTACTACTATTACTACTACTACTACCACTACCACCGCTACTACCATTACCTTTATTATGGCTACCACTACCATTACCACACCTTCTTTCTTCCTCCTCTTCCTACTGCTACTACACTCACCATCACTACCACCACCACTACTACTACCACTACCATTATCACACCTTCTCTCCTCCTCCTCCTTCCTCTACCACTATCATACCTTTTCCTCTCTTCCTTCATTTCTTCCTCTTTCCCCCTTCCTCCCACCATCACTACTACTATTACTACCACACCTTCTCTTCTCCTCTTTGTACTCCTCCCTCTGCTTCTTCTCCTCTTCCTCCCACCATCACTGCCACTACTATTACTACTACTACAACACCTCCTTCTCCTCCTACTCCTCAAAGTAGTAGTTATACTATTCCAAATGCCTGAGCCTGTGGTACAAGGAAGAGTCTGGGCTTGATAAGAGGAATAATGAAGTGCATTTAACCTAGTTATGAGTTTTTTTTTTTTAATATCTCACTGTTAGTTTTAGAAATGTTAAGTCAAAAACCCAAAAACCTGAAGAATAAACCTCACCACTTGCCTCCAGTTTGATAACTGATAAAGTTAAAATGTGGAGAGGAACATAATTTTTCTAGCCTGGCCTGCTTTGAAAGGTGTTTTTTCCTACCTAGTCATATTTTTAAAATATATTTTTAGTTTTTAGATTGGGGGGAGGGGAATGGGATTTTTTTTTTTCCAATTTTTTTAGGGCTGCTAATGCAGGCTAACACCTTTTCTGCAACCATAATCTTAGAAAATTATTTAGGGAGTTCAGAGGTCAAATGACTTGCTCAGGGCCATAGATTTTGGCACTAACACCAGTTCTCTACCCTCTTGTCCATAGTTACCTTACCTATATCTGATATCAGCAGTTAACTTCTCTGTTACTGTAAAGAAGTAGTGTCCATTTAAATTTTGAGCACCTGTACCCAGCCCTGAATCTAGTTCTGAGCATAGTGATCTTTGATTTTTATTACTATAATTTAGAAGTACGAAATCCTAATGTGCCTTCCAAATCACAAAGACAAATTAAACAATTCTACTCAGTGGGGTTTTTAGTGTTAAACACCTTATTCTCTAATTCTTTGAGCAATAGTTGTTCACTAAAATATGTTTGGTAACTCTGTAAACTCAAATACTGGATTCACCTAAACATCCCATTTCACAGCTCTGCTAAATAACAGAGAGTTTATTGAACCATTACTATAAACTCTTCCTTAGGAAATAACACAGTTGCCTTTGTAAACTACCTAGTTAAATAAACAAGAGCAAAACTAACACATCGCCTCAAAAGCAAAGCCATGATTCAACACCCACAAATATTCAGTTGTGTTTCTGTTCTGGATCGCTTTTAATAAGTAAAAGCAACAGATAATGCTTTGCAAAACTGTACCTTCTGCACATAGAAATGTTGAATGAATAATGAGGTTAAAGCAAGTATTCCTTCCCTGCAACGAACTCTCATTAATAATAGTGATATGTTCTTTGTCCGATAGATAATAAATTGGCAGTCATCCAAGAGCTACCACATTTTTCTATTTATTCAGGACATATAATTTCCTTCTAATGAGGTACACATTAATGTCACTATAGAAAAGATTTGTCAGGAAGGAGTCCTTGTATTTTGTGGTGGAATTAAGGGACTGTTTTATCAGTGAACATCCAGACAACAGTTTCTTAAGCAATCTGCCAATTGCCTTGGCAGAATTTGATCCTTGACCTTTTTCCTTCATTCTAACAAAATGCTCAAAGTGTATATTAAACTCTTAGCGAATATTTCTTGAGCAACTACTATTGTGCTAGATACCCTGGAACACAAAAAGGTAAATAAAATTATTCCCAGTCAAGAGTCTCTAGTTCAGCTTGGGATAAGATAAATAGGATCAAAATTAGCCTTGCATTTATCTTATATATTTTTTTGTTCATATTTATATTTGTGCATTTTCCCTTCCCTGATAGAACCTGAGCTCCCTGAGGGCAAAATTTGTTTCATTTTTGTCTTTGAATCTTTAGGGACTAACACAGAGCCTAGTATACAGTAGATGCTTTATAAATGTTTCTTTTTAAAAAATCTTTTATTTATTTATTTTTAGTTTTCAACATTCATTTCCACAAGATTTTGAGTTACAAATTTTTTCCCTGTTTTTCCTCTAACTCCCACCCCAACATAGCGAGCCTACTGAATACTCCTTCCTCCAATCTATTCTCTCTAATATCCTCCTCCATTCCCCCCCTGCCAACTTTCTAGTAGGGCAAGATAGATTTCTATACCCCAGTGCCTGTATATCTTATTGCAGGCAAAAAAACAATTTTTCAAACATTTATTTTAAAAACTTTGATTTCCAAATTCTTTCCCTTCTTCCCTTCTCACCCACCCCTCTGGCAAGAGAAGCAATTCAATATAGGATGTACATATGTAGCTATGCAAAATGTTTCCATAGTAGTTATATTGTGAAAGACTAACTGCATTTCCCTCCATCCTATCCCACCCCCCACTTATTCTGTTTTCTACTTTGACCCTGTCCCTTTTCAAAAGTGTTTGCTTCTAACTACCCTCTCCCCCAATCTGCCCTCTCTTCTATCATCCACCCTCTTATCCCCTTCCCCACTACTTTCCTGTAGGGTAAGATACCCAGTTGAGTGTATGTTATTCCCTCCTTAAGCCAAATCCAATGTGAGTAAGATTGACCCATTCCCTTTCACCTTCCTGCTCTTCCCCTCCATTGTAACATTTTTCTCTTGCCTCTTTTATATGAGATAATTTACCCTATTCTATCTCTCCCTTTCTCCTTCTCCCAATATATTCCTCTCTCATCTCTTAATTTTATTTTTGAGATATAATCCCTTCCTATTCAACTGATCCTGTGCCCTCTGTCTATGTATACATGTACACACATATACATACACTCACACATGTATTTACACACACATACACCCTCCTATACATACATATATGTATACATATATATACATACACACACATATATAGATATAGATATAGATATAGATATATATTCCCTTCAACTGTCCTCATACTGAGAAAAAGTCTCATGAGTTACAATTATTGTTTTTCCATGTGGGAATGTAAATACTTCAACTTTAATAACTTCCTTATGATTTCTTTTTCCTGTTTACCTTCTCATACTTCTCTTGCTTCTTGTATTTGAAAGTCAAATTTTCTGTTCAGCTCTGGTTTTTTCATCAAGAATATTTGAAAGTCCTCTACTTCATTGAATGACCATATTTTCCTCTAAAGCATTATACTCAGTTTTTCTGGGTAGGTGATTCTTGGTTTTAATCCTAGCTGCTTTGACCTCCAGAATATCATATTCCAAGCCCTGTGATCCCTTAATGTAGAAGCTGAAAGATCTTGTATTATCCCGATCTTCCTGATAGCTTGTAGTATTTTCTCCTAGACCTGGGAACTCTGGAATTTGGCTATGATTTTCCCAGGAGTTTTCTTTTTGGGATCTTTTTCAAGAGGCCATCAGTGGATTCTTTCAATTTTTATTTTGCCCTCTGGTCTAAAATATCAGGGCAATTTTCTTTGAGAATTTCTTGAAGGATGATGTCTAGGCTCTTTTTTTTTGATCATAGCTTTCAGGTAGTCCAATAATTTTTAAATTGTCTCTCCTGGATCTATTTTCCAGTTTAGTGGTTTTTCCAATGAGATATCTCACATTGCCTTCTATTTTTTCATTTGTTTGGATCTGTTTTATAGTATCTTGATTTCTCATAAAGTCATTAGCTTCCATTTGCTCCAATCGAATTTTGAAGGAATTATTCTCCTCAGTGAGTTTTTGAAATTCCTTTTCCATCTGGTCAATTTGGCCTTTTAAGCCATTCTTTTCCTCACTGGCTTTTTGGGCCTCTTTTGCTATTTCAGTTAGTCTATTTTTTAAGGTGTTATTTTCTTCAGTATTTTTTGAGGTTTCCTTTAGCAGGCTGTTGACTTGCTTTTCATGATTTTCTTGCATCATTTTCATTTCTCTTCCCCATTTTTCCTCCACTTCTCTTACTTGATTTTCAAAATCCTTTTTGAGCTCTTTCATGGCCTCTAACCAATTCATATTTTTCTTGGAAGCTTTTGATGCAGGAATTTTGACTTTGTTTTCTTCTTCTGGTTCCATGTTTTGATCCTTTTTGTCCCCAACAAAGGATTCTATGGTCTAATTGCATTTCCTTTGCTTGCTCATCTTGCCAGCCAATTACTTGACTTTTGACTCTTTGCCACAGTAGAACTCTGCTTCCAGAGTAGAGAGAGCTGTGTCCCAAACTTCTGGGGTTTTCACAGCTGCCAGAGCCAGAACTGGCATTCCCAGTGTGCCAGAGTCCAAGGACCACTGCCCAAGACTGCAACCCAGATCCAAACAGGTCAAAGCAAAAGCAATTATCCTCTGAAGGGCTGTTTGGTCCCCCTACAATCTGCAGGCCAGGAGCTCCAGAGGCAGCCACACAGCAGCAGCTGTAGCCCCCATGTCACCGCCACCTCTTGCCCTGGGGGCAGGGGCCGGACCACACCCTTCTATCACCCAGTTCCTACAGGGTTCCCTACTGACCTTTTACTTTCTCTTTGGCATTTATGGGTTGAGAAGTCTAGAAACCACCACAGCTGCTGGTGATTCACTCTCCTGAAGTCTGTGCTGGCTGGTCTGTGCCTCTGGTTGGGCCACCCTGGGTCTCGGCCTGTGGGACTCATGCGGTACTGTGCTCAGCTTCTGGTCTGGTTCCAGGATGCCTTCCATGGGAGATTTGTTTCTCTCTGTCACTTTGTGGGTTCTGTAGCTCTAAAATTTGTTTAGAGTCATATTTTACAGGTATTGGCAGTGGTTGGTGTGGGAGCTCAGTAAGTTCCTGCTTTTACTCTGCCAACTTCTATAGATGTTTCTAGATTAATATTATGCTGACTCTCAGGAAAAGACATATATCTATGTACTAAGGAAAATTTCTGTGGGAAAAACTTTTTGAAGTATTCTATGTAGTGGAATGACTACAAGTACTAAATGGATCTATTACTATCCATAAATGTCCATGAGAAAAGGTACAGCTTTGAAACTCTTTTGATAATGAAAATCAAAACACTTGAATCTGGCATTATTTTCATAGCATAAAGTGTAATTTTTACTAAATAGACAAAGTCCAGCTGGGTGGCACAGTGGATAGTGTGGTGAGCCTGGAGTTTAGGAAGACTGGCTTCAGAC
This sequence comes from Pseudochirops corinnae, assembly GCA_028646515.1. NCBI lineage: Eukaryota > Metazoa > Chordata > Mammalia > Diprotodontia > Pseudocheiridae > Pseudochirops > Pseudochirops corinnae. Next base: position 95,862,625 of record CM053586.1, read on the forward strand.
ACTTATTAACTCTGTGATCCTGGGTAAATCACTTAACCCTTTTGACTCAGTTTCCTCATTTATAAAATGAGCTAGAGAAGTAAGTGGAAAATCATGCCAGTATCTTTGCCAAGAAAGTTCCAAATGGGATCATGAAGTGTCAGACACAACAAAAATGACTGAAAAATCACAATAGCAACAACAAAGTGTCATATTCTAATTTCTCTGTTTCTTCCATGTGGTAGCTTAGGCTAAATTGTGTTTAATCCTAACTGTGGCACTTTTGTTCTGGAATTCTGTCTTTCTGGATGCTTGCAGTATTTTTTTTTTAGACCTGGACACTGCATTTTGACTATAATGTTCCTAGGGATTTTCATTTAGGTGTTTCTCTCATGAGGTGACCAGTGGATTCTTTGTATTTCTATTTTGCTCTTTGGTTGTAGGAGATCTGTGCAGGTTTCTTTTAAGATTTCATGCCATATGATATCCAGGCTTTTTTTTTTTTAAATCACATTATTCAGATAGACGAATGGTTATTAAACTTTTTTCTCCTCAGTATGTTTTGCAGGTCACTTTTTTTTGCTATGAAATACCCTACATTTTCTTCTTTTTCTTCTATATTTCTTTTTGTTTCATGGAGTCGTTATCTCATATTCAGTTCATTGTAATTTTTATAGGGTTTGTTGTCTGGGTAGGGTTTTGTACCCCTTGTGCCAAGTTGTTAATTCCCTCTGTAATTCTTTCTTCCCTAGCTCTCATTTCTTTTTCAAATTTTCCTCTACTATTCTCATTTAATTGAAAAAAAATCATTTTAAGTCCTTTAAAATTTTTTTGCTCAACCTCTTCCAAAAATTCTAGGTGTATTTGTGCCCAATCTGTGCTATTCTTTGAGGTTTTCTTTGTAGATGTTTTGGAGTAATTCTTTTCTTCTGGGTTTGTATCTAGAGTACCCCTGTTACTACAATAGCTTTTTGTGGTGGGATTCTTTTTGTTTGTTTCCTCATTCTTCCAGTCTACTTCTTGATCTCAGAATTGAGGTTGGGGCCAGGCTTTTTGAATTTCAAGAGGGAAGGTTTGGGTTGGTCCTGCTTTTGCTTCCTTGGGGTATTGAATTTTGGGTTATTTCCAGATCTTAGGGATAGCTCATGCTTAGAATCTAAAAATCTTCAGTACTCTCAAACTATCCAGAGAAGAATGGGGTCACTGCTGTTCTCCCTCCTAGCCACCACATCCCAGCCTGAAGTCTATATTTTCTGGACCTGGGTTTGCATCTCAGCAACAGTAAACTGCTGGTGAACTCAGTCACTGTCAACCAATTGGGAAATTCTTCTGGTTCAGAGTTACAGAATTTCAGGATCCTTTCTGGTCTGGGATTCATGCCCTGCTTATTCCTCTGCAGGCTGCTGACTGGGTTCAAACCTGGAATTGAACCTACCCTGGATCTGTAAGTCACAACTGGTTAGTGAGTGACAAACTTAACAACTGGCACATGTTCCTTTTGAAGTGCTCTGCACTAGTCTTGGGGTGCCCTGATATGCATCTGTTACTTCTTGGCCCAGTATACAACCTCTTCCTGGACACCATAGTGTTCCCTCCATGGTGTGTTCCTGGGGACTTTGTCCTTAGTGTTCTCAGAGCTATCAATTTATCTCTCTGTGCTTACTTGGGCTGGAAAAATGAATCATTTTGAATTTTTCTTGGATTTCTATATCCATTTCCATTCAGTCTGATGAATTTTCTGAATCTGTTTGAATGATTTTTGGGGGAGGACCTCACTGAACTGCTTCTTGCTATTCCTCTATCTTCACGATCATAGATTTTGAAATTGGATGGATCTTAGAGGGCATTTTTTCCAGTTACTTCATTTTATAGATGAGGAAACTAAGGCCCTGAATCTTCTGACACAGGGTCAGTGCCATTTCCTCTGTGCCACTGTGCGTCCTGAAGACTTTTGTGATCCCCCTACTTGCTAGTGCCTTTTGTTTATCAAATTGCCTTGTACTTAGTTTACATATCTTCATAAATATACCTATATTCCTTTAGGGCAGGAGCTATTTTATTTCTTTCTTCATATACCCAGAGTCTAGTACAACAGCTACCATATAGTGAGTATTGATTAAATATTAAAATATTAAATATTAAATATCTGTGATCCAATAACACCTTTTCTTCCTATTCTGGTACATGTTTTGTCTGTAGGCCTGTGCAGTGAGGACCACAGCCATGGACTAACAAATCACTCACCATAATGTAGATTGAACACTTCTTTAGATGTTCTGATTGAGCTGCTGTATCTTCATACCACAGTTAGGGTCTCCTGCTCTCTCTCTCTAATCTCTCACTGCAAACTCAATTCACTTCCTTTTAGGCTAAACTAATCTCAGTCCCTCTCCAAATATGTGACTCTCCCAAATATTTTAGGGGAAGTGACAACCCCCTCAGAAGTCAACTGCATTAGACACGCCAAGCAACCCCACCATTGCAGGATAAGGAGAGGGTTTTGTGTTCTTTTTTAACCTTTGGGCCTGTGGTTTTCCCATTCTACCTTCGATAGTGACATGAATGTTTTTAGTCTTTCAAAACCCAAAATACAGTAGTACAATTTTGTGTTGGGAAAATCTACATACTATAAATCCAGCTATATGAAAAATTCTGCTTTTATTAAAATGCTAAAAAGTCATTATATATTGTCAAGGAACTGCTGGTTGGCATTGGAAGGATAAAAAAAAAAAACCCTTCATATTCTTCCTTATTTAAATCCATGGAAAGGGGTCCAATGGTTTTCTTTTACTCTCTTCTTCTTCCACAGGAATTTTGTCCTTTGCATTTGTCTAGTCAAGCATCCTCCGTTAACAACGTTGGAGTGTTCATTCCAATCTCAGAGCTCCCTCTTCTGTTCGTTGCAGGTAAGAGAAATTAAAATTTCTTCACAGGACACAATTTATCTCAGTTTTGAATTGTGCTGTTGGAACTAGTTTCTGAGAGATGGACTGAAATTCCTAATCTTTAAAGGGATTGCCTCTTGGGTTCTTCCTGAAACCGGAGTTTGATGATTGGACACTACTTGCATGAAGCCTATGTAAGAACTCATTGCTAGCAGCCTGGAAAGGAACGCTGGAAAGTAGTTTACAGGAACATAATTGGAGGGCAAATGAATAAGGGAAAAAAAGATCAAAAGGGAGAAAAAAAAAAAACAGAGGAAGTGAAAATTTTGTCAGGAAAAGGGAGATTAAGAATCAACAAGTATCAATGGCAAGCTTTCACCCATCAAATCTAAGAGCTGGAAGGGATCTTAGAGGCTGTTCTGGGTTGCACCTGACTCAGTTCCTTGATAATTTATGTCATATGCTGGGACAAAAGAAGACATGCATCGGTCATTCAGTGGTTAACATAAGGAATTTTACTTAGCCATATCAGGAGCTGAGAATTCATCAGGAACATGCATTTAGAAAAATGTGAATTATTTTACCAGTGAAGTTCTCTTACATGAAGTCCAGCAGCCAAGCATCAGAGGGATTGGGGTTACCTAATGACTTTTTTGTACTTAGGTGACTAGGAAATGGTGTCAATGGACCCTGGCTTTTATTCTCCTGAGCCAATCAATCAGGCAGCTAGATGGCATAGTAGACAGAGTGCTGAATTTGGAATTAGGAAAACTTGAGTTCAAATCCAGCCTCAGGCACTTCTTAGCTGTTGTGACCCTTGGCAAGTCACTTAACATCTGTCTGCCTCAGTTTCCTCAACTGTGAAATGGGGATAATAATAGTTCCTACCTTGCAGGGCTGATATGAGGTTTAAATGTGATAATACATGGTACCTGATAAGTATGCACTTAATAAATGCTTATTCCCAACTGAATCTTAACCAAGTATGGTTTCAATACATTTTAAAGAAAAATCAGTCTAACTTGAATGGGATGTGTTTAGGCTAATGTCCCCACCAGAGAGGATATCTGGTCTTACTACCTCATTTTCAGATGGGAAATTTGAAGCTGAGCAGGTTGTAACAGGCAATATAAGAGGCAGGAATTGAATCCTGCAATGGTGAGGTTGCTTGGCATGTCTAATGCAGTTGACTTCTGAGGGATTGTCATTTCCCTTAAGATATTTGGGAGAGTCACATATTTGGAGAGGGACTGAGATTAGTTTAGCCTAAAAGGAAGTGAATTGAATTTGCAGTGAGGTTGGAAGTCAGGTTTTTTTGACTCTAAATCCAGCCTTTTTACCATGGAAGATCAAGTAAATGATGACAGATACAGGAACTGATAGTACCATTGCCAGAAATAGTTAAATCTAAAGGGCAACAAATTAAAAGAGAAATAATGAAGACGTTTGAGTAGTGCTTTAAGGTTTGCAAAATGTTTCACATACATTATCTCAAAGGGTAAGGTTACATGCTACTATTATTTTTATTTTGGAAAGAAGGAAGCTAAGGTTGAGAAAGTTTAGGTGATTTGCATAGGGTCATCCAACTAGTAAGAATCTGGGGCAAGAATCTAACTCTGATCTTGCTGACTCTAAGAAAAGCATGTCATCTTCTATGCCACCTAGCTGCCTAAGAAAGGTAAGAAGCTCAGCTTGGGGCCTGTTATTTTGGACTAGTGAGACATTTTCATGGATAAGTCTTGTAGCCAATTGGAATGCAAGCCTGCAATATAGAGGAGAAAGCAGATGTAAATATAAACATAATATGGATACACACATATACATATGGTCGTATATATATATATGCACATAGACTGACAGGAGAATTGAATGAAGACATCTCAAATTAAACAATAAAGTATATTCCTTAATTAGCCAGGGAACATCAAAGATCTCAAAGAAATCCTAATGAGGTTAAAACCTGTACGGCTTGCCTACAGATATGTCAACACAATTAAGTTAGTTGATAAAAGCCTTGGAGAAAAAAAATGATGAGGAGTAAGAAAGAGATAATGGACAATGTATATCCAAGGAGCCAAGAGATTTTTCTCTTGCTATATGGCCATGTATATCTAT